>VWPW01030076.1:47558-422752 GCA_013389825.1 Crypturellus undulatus
GCTGCGTGCGGCGCTGCGAGGAGCCGCGCCTGGGCGCCGCGTCCCGCCACCGCGCCGCCGACGACGTGCGCGCCGACTTCGAGCGCAGGGTGCCCTACAGCTACCTGCAGCGCGCCTACATACAGGTGAGGCGCCGCGCTGGCCGCAGGGCGAGCATCCCTCCCGGCGGCATCCCTGCAGCGTCCCCTGCCACGCTGCCGTCCAGCTCGGGATGTCCCCCTAGGGTCATCCTCCCTCGCGGTGGCAGCCGCATAATGTCCCCTGCCAGGCTGCCGTGCAGCCCGGGGTGTCCCCCCCAGGATGAGTCTCCTTCCTGGTGATAGCCCTGTGGTGTCCCCTGCCAGGCTGCCATCCAGACCAGGATGTTCCCCTAGGGTCATCCTCCCTGCTAGTGACATCCCTGCAGTGATCCCTCCTGCAGATGGCATCCCCTCATCCATCTGCCTCCTGCCAAGATGTTTCCTACTCTCCCGTCACAACCTCCCACTGTTCCCGCTCAAGCCTCTGCTCTTTGCTCTGGGGTCCCAGGCTCTCTCTGTCCCCCACCTGCTGCGGGGACTGGGTGAGGAGCCCCATGGTGAGCAGGGGTCCTGACTTGGGTGTCCCATGGATTGGTGGTGGGCCCTTATGGGTCCCTGGTGTGTGCAGTAGCATCCAAAAGAGGAGAGGTGTGGGGTTTGTGTGTTTCAGTACCCCGTTGGAGAAGCACCGAGGTGTCCTGGGCACTGTTCATGCTCGTAGTGCAGTAGCTGCACAACAATAGCAGGAGTCGGAACATCAGCTGCTGTGGTTTAAATGCCCTGAGAAGTTGTAACTGTATTGATTCTGTTGTAATACTGGTGCTGTTGTTGCCTTAATGCCACTTTTATAACTTGTGGGCTAGAAGTATATAGGAAGCCCCTTAAGCTTCAGTGTGCATGTACTGTTCAGAGTGCCTGAAATAAATACTGTGAATTAAAAGAGAATATGAGTTGGCTTATGTGATCCACTGAAGCTAGCAGAACTCTCCCAAGGAGCTGAAAGATGCTGTGTTTGGGCAGTGTCACCACCTGGGACAGTGACACTGAATGTGCTGCACTAAGCTTAAGTGCTTCTTTCTGAATTCAAAGCCTGTCCTGGAGTTTTGCCCACCTCAAGCTTATTAGAAAGCTTTTCCTTGAACCAGCAGATGGGGTTAACTTTTTTTTGTTTTGGTAAAATCAATGTAGAATAATCAAGTTTTCTATGCATAGTCTAGCTTCCATTCAGTTTCTACTGGCTCTGAGGTTTTTCTTTTCCTAATTTAATAAGTGCATTGTAAACTTATCAAAGCAATCAGTTGATTCGTATTCTGTGCCTGAGTCGTCATACTTTGCTTTTTGAAATGCCTGGAGGCTCATATTAATTTCAACTCTGATTCCCTGCTAGCTGATGGGCTAGTGGCTGTTCTTGCTGGCTGCACGGGTGCCTGGGTTTCAGACCCCGTATTAAAGGGAAGGTGCTAGTTGGCCAGAGGTGTTTCTGTTTTGATGTTTACCACCTTTAACCCTATGTGCAGCCCAATTCTTCTGGGTTTTGGCTAGACTTGTAAGCCCGCACTCTGCAGATTTGTCCTGTGAGGAGCCTCTAATGGACTGTGTCATTCTTCTCTCTGATGGCTGAGCATGAGCTGTGTTATAACGGTTGCTTTTCTGACCTGGCTGAACAAATTTGTTTGCAGAGGAAAGTCCTGCTCTGGATTTGCCCGTACTTGAACGGAACATGAGCTCAGATGGGAACCACGTCCCTGTGCCAAGGCTGAGTGAACAGTTTGGCATTTTCCCCCAGGGCTGGGATGCATCCGTACATGCCCTGCACGGACACCTCAGCAGCAGCATCCGCTCTGCTCCCTGCAGACTGGGGCTTGTGCTGAGCCCCCGCACAACTCGTGGGCAGCGTCCGAGTCGTTCCCTGGCCGCATGACCTCTGCTTTGCTCCTGAAAACCCAAAAGGAAGTGGGATGAGATGAAACATCCTGCCATGTGTCCCGTACAGTCCCTGTCCCTGCTGCACAGGGAGGCCTGGCTGCTGGGTACTTGCACTGGCTGCCAGCCAAAGCGAACATCAGGGGGCTGATGGCATTTGCGTTTTTTGGAAAATGCTTTCTAACTCCCACTCCCGGTGACCTTTTGCTTGTTTGTTCCTCTAGAGGGGAGAGATGTATCCCTTTGGGAGGGAATGACAAAGCAAGGAATACATTAAAAAAAAAAACAAACAAAAACAAACAAAAAGTTTGGCACTTAAACAGTGCTCTGAAAAATGGTGGTGAATAACCATGAGCTAATTCTTGCTACAATCCTGTGAGGTTTGAAAAGCAAAGGCTATTACTGCTGTCATACAAATACCTGAACCAAATGTTTTCTTGGTTTATCTCTACCTTGACAGCAACTGCTTTGAGGCCAGCAGAGTGACCCAGAGCATCCCCAAAGCCAGACTAGAGGGGCTGAGGGCTCTCGGCTCTGCATTTCTCTCTAGAGCAAGTGAGAGCAATATTTGGTACAACCAGGGTGGCATCAAAATCTCTGTAGTAAAATGATTGGAAATCTGATGTTAGAGTTTGAAATTTAGGGCTTTCTTTGTTGGTTACTGACTGTAGCAGTGACTTCCCTGAGCTCTGCTGTTGCTGCTCCTATGCAGATGCTCAGGATGTGCTTTCAAGAAGCCCTTGGAGAGCAGGGGGAGATGATGGTGTGATGAGGTTAAATGTTAATTGTAGCCCAGTGTGAGAACATGTCCTGTCAGTCATTAAATCATGCCATCGTGTTGGCTCCTGAAGACTTTCGTCACCCTCTTCTGNTTGAAATTTTAGGTCTTTCCTCATTGCTTAGCAGTAACTTTCCTGAGCTCTGCTGTTGCTGCTCCTATGCAGATGCTCAGGATGCGCTTTCAAGAAGCCCTTGGAGAAGGGGGGAGATGATGGTGTGATGAGGTTAAATGTTAATTGTAGCCCAGTGTGAGAACATGTCCTGTCAGTCATTAAATCATGCCATCCTGTTGGCTCCTGAAGACTTTCGTCACCCTCTTCTGTATACCTTCAAAATAAAGGTACTTTGAAGGCCACAGTGCTCCCCAAATATGGGGAAGGGGATTATTCTGTTTCTTGTTCCATGCTTTGAAAATGGAAGAAATACTGTGACCCCGAGTTGAGGGATTTTGACTCTGGCATATGAGAGGAGACTGTGGTACATGGCAGGGATGAGACAGCTGTGGGATTTAGCTGCCAGTTTCCATGAGCTTTGGAGTATGGGTCAGACCTATGACATTAATTGTGTTACAGAGACTTTAGACAAATTGCTTTGAACAAGCACCACAAGTTCAAAAGTTCTTCCAGATCTTATGACATTTATCATAAGTAGAAAACTTCACAGGCAGGATTTCTTCTTAAATTAGCTGATCTTCTCAGACCATCCAGAAATACTGTAGATGCAGCTAGCCAAAGTAGCCAGTGGGATGGGTTTTGAGATGTGAAAACTGGGCAGGGAAGGTGATGATCATGGACAGTGGATAGAAGGAAAAGCTCTCCAGCCAGGGAGATGGAAAAGGTCTTTCAGTGGGTTTCCAGCATCATGTCCCATGGGCAGAGGCAACTTGCCTGAGGTGGGTGGCTCTCCTGTGTGGTGGCTGGTTGGCCTGGATCAATGAAATACCCACTAGGCCTGGCATGTGGCTGTGGGATGATCTCTTTGCATGCTGAAATTCTCCTTCAATTACATCGTAGCTTTGCTGCCTTAGTCATCTCACTTATGTTAAAACCTACCCCGCAGGCCATGATGTTTCTAACCCTCCCCTTTCTAGAGTTTTTCCAGCTCTGCGTGAGTGGACAAGAAAACTCCTCGCACAGGATGGTGCTTGCTGCAAGCTGCTGCCTCAGCAGCCTTGGAGCTTGCAGCGGACGGTCTGCCCGTGAACAGTGCCGGGAAGCAGAGCCTTCTGATGAGATCTTGGTCCAAAAATAGCAATAACCTGGAAAACTTGATCACTGTTAGTTGCAAAACCAGCCCTTTTCTACCCCACTAGCCCTTTCTGTGAGTTCTTTTCTTTGTCTCATCTTGTTCTTGTCCATAATATCTCCAGTAGCCTCTTTTCATTTACTCCTATGTATACTGGGGGTCCATGTTTATAAAATGGGAGCAAGTGCTCAGGAAGGACAACCAACAATCTCATCTCATTTTCTCAGCGCTCCACTGCACAGCTGTGAAGCCCAGTAGGATTCGTATGTCTCTGGTCTGTAAGCATCAGCCTTGGATTTAATAAAGACCTTTCAGACTGTGTGCTTGTGTTTAAAATAAGAAATCCTACTATGCGCAGGGCCTTCCTCCTCTCCTAGTAATGACAGATAACTGGTGAGCAAAAGGTGCAAGTGTCCAACTCAATCTTGCTTATTTTGTTTTTGTTTCAAGTTCTTTATTCAAGCCATATTTGTTATGCTTCTGTTCTTAGACAACAATATTTTCAGGAATTCATGTCTTATTAATCTAAAACAATAAGCTTAGATTGTCTGTGTTGCAGGAGAGGCTGTTCCATGAAGTTCCTTTTTTTTTTCTGTTCGTACAAATTGCTTACATGCAATTTAATCTTAATCTTTGGTCATCTTGTTTGGGAAGAACTTGACTTTGCCCTGCTATCTTGCCCTGCTGGGTCTCCCACATTAGTCTCCAGGGTCACATTGTGCCTTCAGCAGGCACTGCTGGCTATCTCTGGATTACACAGCATTCCCCACTAAGACTTTTGAAATGCAACATGGGTGCAAAGTCTCTGCTTTTCCCTCTTCTCCCTCAAAAGGGATTTGGAGAGCAGAGCAGGAGCCCAAANTTTTTTCTCTCTCCCCTGTTCATACAAATTGCTTACATGCATCGTAATCTTTGGTCATCTTGTTTGGGAAGAACTTGACTTTGCCCTGCTATCTTGCCCTGCTGGGTCTCCCACATTAGTCTCCAGGGTCACATTGTGCCTTCAGCAGGCACTGCTGGCTATCTCTGGATTACACAGCATTCCCCACTAAGACTTTTGAAATGCAACATGGGTGCAAAGTCTCTGCTTTTCCCTCTTCTCCCTCAAAAGGGATTTGGAGAGCAGAGCAGGAGCCCAAACTTGCAGAAACATTTGTGATACAGCTTATTGCCCTACTCAGTTCTGCTTTTGAAAGCTTCCCATTTATGAAAATGCAAACTCAAGGGAGGAGGCCTTGTATCAGGGCTCTAGCTGCTCCACAGTGTTCATTCTGTCTTCTGCCTGTGCTTCTTCAAGACTTGCCCCCAGCCGCGCTCAGGCATTTGTCTCCAAGCTCTTAATGCAGCCTTTTATTAGGACATCTCTGCCAAATTCTTTCCACCTCAAGTAATTGCACTTTGCCTATTTCTGCATTGCTGTGCTGGGCCAGAGCGTTTTGTCAACCTGACAGAAGTCTGGAGCATCTACCTAGGAATCATGGAATAAATTGGGATTCACATCAACATAGCTGAACTGTAACCTGCATGGTTTCACTCTACTGCTGGTGTCTTCTATGAAAGTTTTGTTCTGTTTTCCCAGCAGTTGGGCACAGCCTCTAAACATACAGGGTTCTGTCCTGAGGTGAACTACAGCCTTGGGGATAAAAGTGACGTTTTTACTTCTGGTGTTTCAGGGATAGTAAAACAGAATAATGTTCAAAAAACCCCAAACTTCTCCACTACTTAATAATGAGGAGCAGACTTAATACTGAGTTTATTTGTCATTGCAGCTACTGTGTGACCTGTGAGGTTTGCCAGGTTGGTTGGCCTTGTTTTCATAGGACTTGTATCTCATAAACTAGACAAAGACCCGGGGCAGAACTGTCAGATAATGATTATGATTAGGATTATTACTATTAGAGGTGTTTGTTTATTTCCAGTCTTGAGAGCTAGTAGTGCTGAGATGCTGGATAAATAAATAGATCCTAGAGCTAAGCTCTTGGAAAGTCTCTTTTATTTAGCTTCTCCTAGTCCTCACCAGACATTAAATGTTGTGCTCAAATATGGACAAAAATAAACTCAGTTTGAGATGGAAAACTGAGTCTTGATACTTGAGTCCGTGTCCCGTATTCAGGCCAGAACTGGATATCCCTGCTGTTCTTGACCTGCACCAACTTCTGTTCTGTCACTGCGGACTTCAGTGGAGTTGCTTATGGAATGAAGTACACATTGCTTTGAATTTAGGGAGATAGAGGTTAGGGACAATTTCCTTCTCTTGCTGGTGCTAATAGGGAAACTAAAAGCCTGAAGTCATTTCATATAGGCTATTAATCAGACACCTGATGAGCAGGACTCCTTTTTTTTTTTTTTTTTCTTGTCTTGCCAAGAGTCTCTCTTCAGCCCATAGCTCTGCAGTTTTGTTGGGGCTGTAAAACAACTGATGGTAGGTCCGTGGAAGAGAGAAGGTAAGGTAAATCTGTATTCCTCCTTATTTCTTGTCAGTCCTTGCCTTGTTACAGCATGGATGATGAAGACAATGTTCTAACTCATCCGGTTTCACGGGGTCTCTCATAGTTTTCATTGGAAGGTGTCTGGAAGCATGAGCTTGGCTGCCATCCCAACTGCCAAATGTGCCCTCATAGCTCAGAAGAACCCGTTTGGCTTTAGAGGTCAGATTACTCTTGCAGTATTAAACTGCTTGTGCTGTAAGCTGGGAACCTGCCCCTTTTCCCTTTTATCTCAGTTTTCCACTATTTTCCCCCATCTTGCTGCTCCCTCACAGCACTTGTCTCGTGAGGGCTTCCTCAGGCTGCTCCTTGGCGTAGCCCTGCTGCTGGACTGCCCTGCGCCTGCAGCCTCGCGCCAGGATTAAATGGCTTTTTGCATTGCCTGTTAATTCTCATCCATACATCCATGCGAGCTCTGCCTTGGCCTCTGGTGAGGCCTTTTGTTGTGCTTGGCCACAGTCGTAACTAACAGCAGCCGATAATGAGCCGCATGTGAATGAGCAGTGCTGTTTAGCCCTGTTAAGCAAACTTCTGCCCAGTACTTATGAGCTGTGCCTGAGGTTTCTACAAGGATTTTTCCCATCCCCTGGTACGAGTGGTGATTTCATTGTGGATGGTGTGGGCAGTAATGAGAAACCATAAAGTCAGTAACTGAGCTGCGTGCTGCCAACCTCCTGAGCATTGCAGGAGCCTTGCGAGCAGTGCTCTGCGCTTGAGGCAAGGCTTGACATCTGGAGCAAGGGATCCAGGGGTTATTTATCTAATTTTTTTCTTTGGAGGTGGTAGGAATTAGTCAGCCTGATTAGGTTTATTCTTGATGTGTAGGGACCTCTGTACGTGACATATTTCCATGTGTGTAGCCTGAACTGTGATTGGACTGAGTTCAGTTAAATCTATGTGAACCTGGAGTGACCCAGCTGATGGACATGGAGTTTCTTTGTGTTTTCACTGGGGAAACTGAGATCAGAATTTGGCCTGTGCTCTCTGAAAAAGTAACTGATGGCAGGAGTGAAGGGTCGAGGTTTTTTGGATGCTCTGTGTTTTAGCCAATGTATCGGCAATAAGGAATTGACTTATTTGCTGGACGTAAGCTCGTGATGACTAATGAAGGCAGGGGGTCTGCCTGGGCGGGAGTTCGAGCAGAAAAGAACTGTTCCCTGTCAGCCTGTACCTCTGAACCATGAACCTCCTTTCCATGACAACTGGACAGTTAGTTAAACAGACCCTCCAGAGCTGACGTCAAGGGTCAGGGATTTGGCCACCGAATAATTACAGCAACAAAAATAGCATCCCTTCCCCACCCTTTCCTTCCCACATGCTCCTGCTGAATCCCGGCTCATAAATGTCCTTTTTTTTCCTTTCTTGGATGGGAAGCAAACCCACATGTATTAGCTGGAACATATGGCAGAGTTTGGCTGCAGCCCATCAGTTGTGAAGGCCAAATGCTTGCAGCTTCTTGTCCATTTTCCTTTTAGAAAAGGGGGTGGGAGGGCACAGAAAAAGTGCGTTCTTTCAGGAATTGGATGAAAAGCAAAGTCTGTGCCTGTACTGAGGTGGGAGGCGGACAGAGTGCAGGACAGCGTGTTGGCTGTTCCATCGGCCGAAGAACGTGTCCCCTCGCAGCGTGGAAGCGGCAGGGGTTGAGAGGCAGTTTGTGCTCGGGCGGCTGCTGCTCCCTCACTCCCAGCTCTGCGTGCTGGTGCCGAGCTGCGGATCACGAGAGGTCTGCAGCCAGGCTGCTCGGGAGTAAACAGGGCTAAGCTGACGCTGGGAGAAGGTCATTAACACCGTGGTCTTGGGCAGCCAGGGAGTTTTAAATGTGGAACAGCCCCAGGTGAGAAAAATTTCAGTTTCTGTAGCACTAAGGGTTTTATTTAGAGAGTGGGAAGCAACTGGGATGTAGCCCTTGAAGGAGTAGAATGTGAAGTGATGCTGTTAGAAATGGACTATCTGCAATGCAAAAATGCGCTTCTGTCCCAAGACTTTCAAACCAAGGCCCTAACATCAGACTTGCCCAGTGAATTGCCTCCCTGGGGATGCTGAATGATGGAGACTCCTATGGGAGTTCACTACCTGAAAAATAGGATACTAGTCCTCTTACCATAGATAGGAAGCCAGGTTCACACTTAGGGCTCTTGAAAAATCCTGTTTCTAGTTGCACCCTTAAGATATGGTGTTAAAATTTGGAAGTTGGCAAATTAGTGACTTATTTTAGGGAACTTGTTGGCTCTAGGGAGTGGAACCATCTTTTTTTTTCACTGGCAGATCTCTCCTAACATGTAGAAAGGTAGTTAAACAGGCAGCATCAGTAAGAAGCATGCTTCATGCAGGAGAACTCATTGCACAGATGGCAGAGACGTGATAGGCTGGACAGTGCATGGCCACTGGGAATATCCATGGCTGTAACAAATGCCAGCATACGTTTGGAAAGAGAGCTGGAAACTCAAACCTTGTTAGGGACAGGCTGGTCTACATTTGCCTACCCCTTCTCTTCCCTGGCACCCATCTACTAGCATCACTAGCTGGTATTGCAAAGAGGAACCTGGATTTCTGCAGCCACAGCTCAGTTGCACAAGGTGTTGGCTCATGTCTATGGATATAATCCTTTGCTGTGAGATGCTGATGCTGCAGGACATGCAAAGTATCAGTATCGCAGGTATGATACAACAAGGTGCAGCGATGCACACGTACTCGTGGGGCTGCTCCCTAGCCCCACGTGGAGCTTGGTGTTTCGCTGCCCTTTCCATGCGCTTGTTTGCCAAGCAGCATCACCTCTGTGCCTTGCTTGGAGACCTCAGTTCAGAGGGAAAAACACTGCCAGTCCTGCTGTTCGTCTTTGGCAGCTTGGTTCTTGCTCATGTGCCCATCGCTCTCAGTACACATGGATTTGCTAATGAAATTTGGAGGAAAAAAAATAGGCAGAATAGCAGAAATGTGAGTTAGACACTAATACACTGTTTTCATCCCATTTTTTTTCCAAACCAGCTGAATTGTGCCCTTGATCTGGCATCGTGTGCCTGCATAAACAGCATCCTGTGACCATGCTGTACCCGGTTGAATTTAGTGGATCACTTGGTTACAAAAGCCTTCTGCCTGCTGCTTTGTTGCAAAATCAAAGGGTGGGCAGACTTTGCACTGAAGTGTTGCGGGTAAAGCACTGTGTAGCCCAACAACTCTTTAAGGTCCCGGCTGGTCTTCCAGGACTGTGGCAAAACAGGAGATGCAATTTCTTTTGAAGATGGAGCCAGTCATATCCCTTCCCAGAAAAGATCTGTGTGGTAAAGAGAAAGACCTTGGAATATATCCTTAAAAATATTTGCTGAAGGTGTTACTGTGACTGCCCAGGGAGCAAACCAGGGACTGTTGATTCCCCTGCTTGGAAAACTCTGTTTTTAAAGCGGCCTTTGCCAAGGCACTGTCTGTCCTCAGGTTTATGTATATGAGGGCATCTGTGTCCTGAGTTACTCCCTTTGGAAGTAGGTGGGAATGTGCTAAGTTTCATTGAAATAGTCTGAAGGGAAGAACATTGACTTGCGGTACCCTGCCCTACGCTGCTGTGGGAACCCAGCCAGCTCCATCCAGAGATCTGGGATCAAAATCCTTTAGGGGCAGGGAGGAAAGAGTGCAGTGTTTTATCCCAGCTTTTCATACAGAGCTGTGTAGGTCTGGGGAGCACTGCTATTCCTGAAGTTCTTTATCCAACAAAACATTTCATTCTGTTCATGAGTCTTTCTTGGGATAAAAATGGGGAAAGGATCCTTGCAGATATTGGGGCTTCAAGCCGGGGAACTTATTTTTGAGGAATCAATTAAGGTTTGTGTATTTTTAAGGAATCTTGAATTTAATTTAAAACACTATTTTCGGGGAGTTCATCTCATTTATGTCCCTTCTGCATATAAGTGTCCTGTCAGCACTGCTTGTGTCTCCGTTCTTCCTCAGAATGGCTGAGAACTGACAAGAGTTGTCTCACATGTGGGCAGGGAGGTGTTTGCTTGGGAACATGAGGCTGGCTCTTAAAGAGTTGAGGGGTGCTGATATTAGGCAATGAGTGAGGGAGGGTACCTTGCTTAGATGGGAATTGCACAGATTTTGGAAAAGACTGTTGTTTGGGGGGGTTGTTCCATGGTCCTGTGGATGCCTCTGACAGGACGGGGTTAGTGCAGGGCTTCCTGCCGTGGCATCCCGTATTGGGCATTAGCATGGGGCAGGGAATAACCCGTTCTAAACCCGTCCATGCAACCCCAGGCTGATGGCTGTGGCAGGGAAGGGGTTAAGCCCTCCATTACCCGGCAGGGCTGGCCGAGGGATTAATGGGTCCGAGCAGGGCCCCAGCACCAGCGCTGGGCCCTGNGGAATAACCTGTTCCGCACCCATCTGTGCAACTCCAGGCTGGGTGGCTGTGGCAGGGAAGGAGTTAAGCCCTCCATCACCCGGCAGGGCTGGCCGAGGGATTAATGGGTCCGAGCAGGGCCCCAGCACCAGCGCTCGGCCCTGCTGTTTGTCCCTGTCAGCGCGGATCAGGGCTCCTGCCAGCGAGCTCCGGCGCTCCCGGATAACAGGGTAACAATAGGGATCGCTCCGCGAATTAAACGCGGGGAGGATCGGGGAAGGGAAGGCTGCCCTGGGAGGGGTGGCACTGAGCAGAGGAGGGAAGCTGTGAGACACACAAGTCCTGATGTGCAGCGTTTCCCAGGTTCTTCTGTAGCCCGTTCCAGCATCCTGGCTGATGTCCTGGCTGTCAAACACCACTCAGTTAAACCGTGCACGTCCCAAGAGGTTCAGCTTGCGACACCGGCAGAGATGAAGATGCTGATAGAGGCCTTGGGGTCTTCTGCTACAACCCGCAGAATCTGTTCTACACATTCCAAAAGTGACTCCCCAAGCAGACAGTGCAGGAAGAGCTGCATTGCCCCCCTCTGTGGTCAGTTCTGCTCCCTTTGCACTGGTCTCTTGGGGGACTAGTGGTTCCCCTCATCCAGCCTGGAGGAAGGGAAGGCTGCAGTGACAGTGTGAAAGGAGGTGCTGGAAGCAGCAGCTCCACACAGCAGGGATTCCAGGTCTGCAGTTCTCCCCAGATGAGGCTGCACAGGATGGTTTCAGAAACTGGAACCTCGTGTGTGTAGTCAAAGCTCTGAGAGTTGAATGTTCCTAAGCTTAGGTCCTGAAATTAGAAGAAGAGGCTTTTTTTTTGTTCTCCTCCTCCTCCCGCCTGCCCCTTCTTTCTTCCCAGGGGACTCATTGCAGCCTGATTGCTGTTTGGATTTCAGATGTTCAGCAAAACAGTCCCTGGAAGAATGACTTTTGCACTGTAGTACAAGGCTTCATGCAGGGATGTTATTAATTCCAAATCACTGTTATTTTAATCAGCACACTTCTGTTTTCTAATTCTAGCTAGAGCTCCTTGCTTTGAAATCCTGCTTGATGATAGATTCATAAATATACTTTTTTTCCTCCATTAAAGCTTCCTGAATCAAAGCAAATCGGATAGAGAAACCTGAATAGTCATTCTCCTAGATTTTTTTTCTTTGAATGTTGTAGCACATAAAGCTGTCTGTAATCAGTGCATATCTTGGTGGTGAGGAAACTGTACTGCTCCTCATGCTTCTCTTGAGAAGCATTGGATAGGGCTGGCATACTCAGGCATACTGCTTGCATTCCTGTTCCTCTGCTGCTGTTTTGCAGGGGGGATGTTGCAGTTTGGCTGCAAAGTGGTCTCTGGAGGTGGGTGATGGAGCTGTGCTCAGAAACAGCTGCCGGGTCAGTCTGCAGTGAGCCCTGCTGTCTTGGGGTATCGTCCGCCCTGCTGTTCTACTTGGCTTCTGTACTGCTCTTGGTCTGTGTTGAATAGGGAGCTTTACCTGTTCACGAGGGGGTTTTGCTCCGAGTTGGTACTTCTTTTAAAAGAGAAAACACTGATGCTAAGCTGGAGCGTAGGAGAAAGTATAGCTGGGAAATGTCTTCTGCTAAATCTATATTGGCCTTTGTGAGGGAGCGGAAGCCGAGAGCCCTGGAGATGAGATCTGAATGAGTTTCCCTTTTGGACATGGAGGTGGGATTTAATAGCTGTAGGAAGCGTCGGTGGTGCGGGTGGGAGTCAGCCGGCCCTTGGAGAAGAGGAACAAACAGCCCTATGAAAACGTAATCCGGAGCGGAGGTTTTCCGCTCGGACCCACGCGCAGCTGCTGCGGGGCTGCCTATAGGGAGTGCGGGGCAGGCGGAGATGCATATATGCTGTACTTGTTATTGCAGCTGAGCTGCTTAGGCTGGACTATCAAAATACTCCACGTTCGGCAGTTGCTTTCCAAGGACAGGAAGACACTTTCCTGCCGCAGTGAAAGCGGCGTTGTTGGTGTCCGGAGCTGCGGGTTGCTGGGCTGGCATCACACGAAAGGCTGGCTGCAAAGCACAGGGATTAGCTGTGACCTGGCAAACCTCAGGCTTGTATGTGGCAACAACCTGAAGGTCCCAAGTGTTTTCTGTTTCATTTTGATGTTTGTGACCCAGAGAAATGGTTCTCTGGCCACCAGCAATTGTTAGAGAAGCAGGAGAGAAGTGGTAGCTCTGGTCCATTCCAGTCCACGTTTTGGCAGTTCAGGAGCAGAAAGGGAGACAGTCCCCGTGCCTTGGCTTGTCTGTTGGTGAAATGAGTTTGATGCACTGCGATTCTGCCCCACGCTGTGCTGCAGGCCTTACGTGGCATGCTAGGAGAGTCCGAGGTGCACAGAATGCTCTGTGTGCTCTGAGTTGGCTCTAGTGTGACTGGCATGCGTGCACAGTAGCAGATTAATTAGAGATGTCCTGTACTGCAACAGAAAAGACCAATTCTGGAAGCAGTTTGATTGTGGTCACTAGCACTGCTGGGTTTATTAGCAAAGCAGGAACAAATTTTTTCCAAGTGGAAATAGGTAATTCAGAACAGTGCTACTTATAAAAAGGAGATGTATATGAGAGATGCAGGTCCACAAGAGATCAGCTGGGTTTCTTCACACATGACCTGTTCATTAGAACACTATCAGGGAGCAGTACAGTTTGTTTTAGCAACATAAAGCTCTGTATAGCAAATGCTTCTCATTACAGTATTTTCTATCACCTTTACAAAAACCCCTTGGCACCTTCACTATACTCCTTTCAAGACATTTTGTCCTAACCTATTCCTGTTCCTGTTTAAAAGACACCTCAAAACCTGGTGGTATCCTTTATTTTTTTAGGGTTTCCACTCACCTAGCATACTTAGTTTCCGCAGTTTACTACCAGAGTGAAGAGTAATGGTGCTCCTTGCTTTGGCCTTGAGAGCCTGGTAGAAGGTGTGATCCAAGGACTACTTGTGGGGGGCGATTACTGGGGTACAAATACCTTCTGGCTAGGGGCTGGACTGAATGTGGAAAGTTAGGTGTCATGCCCAGTGGAAATGGCTTTCATTTCACATAGCAGTCTACATTGGTCAGGATGAAAAGACAAAACAGAAGGGAAAGATCATCAATGTCCTGAACTGATCCTGCGTCTGACACATCACCATACCATGCTGTAAGTACCATCTCATCACCGCACCACAAATTCCCTTTGAAATCTGCTTGGCACAGCACTGAATTTTCTTCTGGTGAATCTTATATGCAGAAACGCTACAGCTGTCATGAGAGAACTTCCTCTGCTTCCCCAGCCTGGCTCTGGGGCTGAGCGGGAATGAAAGTGCATCCCACCTGGAGCCGGGCTCTTCGAGGAATGTCATTGCAAATGTCTCTCCCTTTGCAGCAAGAGGATCTGTTATTCATTTTGCTTTCTTTTGAAAGAAGTCCCTACTAGAAAAATTTCAGCATCCACTGGGGATTTGTTTGCTGGAAAGTCAATATTCTGCTTGATTTCAAAACCATTGAGTAAACTGAAATTTTAGCTCTGGAGCGTATATAGGTTTGTCTTTCTCCCATGAGAGCCAGCAGAAAAATGGAGCGAGGCAAGTGGAGCAGGGAAAAGAAAAGCTGCAGAAGAACCTAGAGAGGAAGTGATTCATGGTGTCAAATGAGCGTGACAGACTGCTGTGCCAAAGCAAAGGTCATTGGGATGCAGACTGTCAGCTTCACTCACTTGTAGCAGGTTTCAAGGTTAGTGACAGGCTCGTTATGTCAGTTTGTCTTCAAAGTAGAAACGTGCTACAAGGTTGGCTTTTCGTGATGTGCAGAAAAGAGTTTGTGTTGGGAACAAAGCATCAGGGCCATGGCTCTGCTATAGCTAAGATGGAACAAGCTGCCTTAATGTCTTGCAGAGTCAACAGCCTGTGTTTAGCAAATGGGGTTTGTTTGTGTCTCCTGTTTCGTTCCTGTCTGCCTGCAGGAGTAGGCACACTCTTTCTTGGAAGGACAATTACGTGTCTCTTCACAGAAGGAAATTCACGATGGAGCTGGTGGTTCTTGTGGTGATCCTGCGTTAGCAGCTGGGAGCGTCATAGCCTGATCATAAACACCCTTCCTGCTGCAAGGTGAGGATTTCCAGGAGTTCTGGTCCTCAGTTCCTAGCAAACCTCTTTTGCCCTAAGGAAGGGGATTATGTGAGTCATGTGAATGGTACTCAGCACTCCAAACTCTGATTTATCTAAGACCTAAAAGATTGTAACAAGTTACAGAAGTGTCAGTATATTAAAATAATGTGTGCTCTGTGATGCCCTCGGTGCTGTGCCAGGAGTCTTGTGCCTTTGGGACATCCTGGAGCTTGTCTGCACGCACTCGTGGGCACACAGTGTTAGGGGGGAAGAGGTGCTGGTTGCCTTCCCTGAGTCCTTCCGAGTTCCCCGCTGGAAGAAACTTGGCATCCCGAATTCATAAATGTTTGCTTCTTTGTTCACATTTGCTCATATCCCTGGAGGCATGAAGTCATTTATTTGATTTGCCCTGCTGCTTCACACTCCTGCTTATGAATGGTCGAGAACAAGACTGAGTATGAATAGTCTGGCGCATGTGGTTTTGAAAGACGTGTTCCCTTGCACATTAATGTCCGAATAGAGTAGCTGGCTCTGAAATCCTATCAGTAAGGCTTTTGAGTAACTTAAAACCTTTCTAGTAGATGCTTAAAATTTCTTCCACTCTGACATTGTGTAAGCGGCTGTTGAAATTTCATTACCTCAGTAACCACAGAAAAGCAGCCTGCCTTTTGACTGAAACTTTTCCCCACAAAGGTCTGGATTCATTTTTTTTTTTTTCTCCTTGAAGGCAGAGCACAGCTCATTGTAGTCTAAATACAGGGTAGAAGACTGAGATCACATGGATCTGGGTGGTAGCTGTGCTACAGATGAATATGGATGTGTCCTGTTTGCTGGCTACATCTCAGGAACTTCGCATTAAATATGGAAGGTGACCCGTATAATTTTCAACATAAATAGGATATTCAGTGCTTTCTTTAGAATAGCTTTTAAAAGACTAGACCCTAATCAAGGAACAGCTGCTTTTTCATGGCCAGTTCCTGGTATTTTCCATGCTTTAAATAACCACAAAGCTGCGTGCCATGGTGAGAGCTCTCACTTCTGCCTTACCCCTTTGCTCTGCCAAAGATCCCTCAGATCTACAGACAGGACAGACTTGTGCCTTCATTTTGGACAGCAGTAGATCAACTGGGCATGACCCCAGCATGGTGTTGCCTTCCCCTTTCCACCACCAGCCGCCAACAGGGTGGTTTGATGGGACTCTTCCTGCTTCTGGTAACACAGGTCAGAAAAGTTACCCGGCTGTATTTTGGTTATACAGCCTTTTATCTTGGCCGTTTTGAACAAGGAGGCAGCGATGGTCTACAGCCCTGCTTCATGGAGGTGACTCTGCCGCTTGCCTGGGGTTCACCAAAAAGGAATGTGTCTATATGTCAGTCAATACAAGTGTTTGTGTGTCAGATTCCCTGGGAAGTTTTTTATATGGGTCCCATAGGGGTTCCTTTTGGATGCTCTACCTTCCCCAGAATGAACCACAGCTGAGTCTTCAGCATGTGTAAAATGTTTTCTTCTAAAACTTTTAGCCAAACCTGTGCCAATGGTCAGTTCACTGAGCTTCTGTACACCTCTTCTCTTTATGGGACACTTCTTGGAATCTTCAGTATTGGGAAGGATTTTGCTTTCTGTTCCTGCCTTTCCACCTTTCCCACCTCCACACTTTTTTTTTTAAATGCTGACTCGTCTGACCCCAACAATTGAAATCAGTGGCAGAATGATAATCAAGCTGCAAGTTTTTTTGGATGGTTCTTAAAGGCTCACTTTTAAATACAATCAAATTCCACATGAAAGTGCTTCGAGAGAAGCAAAGAAAAAGACCTTTTTAGACAGCCATGAAGTCTAGTAAGACACCAGGCATTGCATTATGGGTTTCCTTAGACGCTCATTTCAGATTTTTTTTCATTCAGACACCTATAAAATAAACGGATTATTATCTTTGGCACAAGATCATTCCTATTTTCAGAAGCATGCAGAGCTTCTCCAAATGCTGCAGTTACTGCTGCTGGGGGAATCTGTGCCAGGCAGCTGCTCTTTGTTTTTAGGGAATTTGAGAAAAGTTCATAGTGCTTAGCTAACGTTTTATGTTTATTATAGCTGCTGTTTTTCCCCTCTGAGGTTCATTAATCAGACTATTTCTTATTTAAGCAGCAAGGTGGCAGTCGGGCAAAAATGATTTATGTAATTCGCTCATATCCGATACAAAGTTGTCGAAGTACGAACAAAAGAGGAGAAGATTTCTTGGTGCTGAGAAGGAAAAGCTATGACCATTACATGTGCTGTAGGGGGTCTAAGGTAAGAAGCTTCCCTTAGCTGAGAAAATAAGCACATGGGGCTCATTTAACAGCCTTCCTGTTCATGGTGATGTTTTTTTTCCCCCTGACTCTGGGGCTAATGATGTTTTAGTGTGTAACGTACTGAGACAGTGGGAACTACTGCCCCATGCTAGTGCATGGGGTGCTCAGAGCAAGTAGAATTATTCAATTTGGAGAGGGAGGGAAAAAAAAAAAAAGCTAAACGGCCCCAATAACTTGTTACCTCTTTACATACTCTTTAGAAAGTAATGGCAAACTGACCGGCAGGGCAGCACTGTGCCCTGCACTGGACATTGTGGGTCTCTTGAATGACCTGAAGTCTATACCTCTTTTTCCTCTTAATTTCTGTCAGGTAGGCACAGTTGTGCAAATTCATTTGCAGGTGGGAGAACTGGCTGTAAAACAAACAAACAAAAAACTTTCATTGAAGATAACTGTGTAAAGAAGGCAGCTTTCCCAGCACTGCTGGGGATTTGGCTGAACTGTGTGTGTTGGTAGGTAGGCAAGAATTATCTCTTCGTTAGCAAGCTGTAAATGCCCACAACAAGTTCAGATCAAGCAGTAGGTGTGAATCACTAATTCACATGATGCTGCTCTTCTGTCTCAGTCCCACACCATCTGCTGTCTTGTTCATCAGTGCAACTGCTTGTAGCCAAACTGAGAGCGAGCGTAAACCTAGCTGAGTCTGAGTAGGGTCAAAGGGGAATGAGTCTTGGTCCTTCCCTAATATTAAATATTTCCAAAACAGAGGTTTGCCACCTCTTTTAACAGAGATTGTCACTGTTGATGTCTTAAAGCTCTGTATGCCATTAGGCAGGGCATAAGAGCTGTGACACTAGAAATGCAGCATTCTGGAAAATACTTTTATTTCACCTGCCCTTGCCATATAGTCTGTACCTGAGAGCCTGGCTGTGCCATAGCTGCACATCTTTGTAAGGGGAGGAGAAGCCTCTTGTTTACCACAGATGCTGATTTTATTCCTTTATAGTTTGTTGGGTGAATCAGATGCAGCCAGATGATGTAAGCTGAATCTCAGACTTCCCAGGGTTTCCCACCTCTGAAGAGCTGGTCATTGTGGTTCCACCCCAAAATAGATTTCAGGATCTTGATTCATAACCAGCTATCTTCTCCAGGGAGAGGTGGGAGGAAGGAGCTGGATTTTCATGTCTCTTCTGTGCAGGAGGGTTTCAGAACTGGGCTTGCAACATAAGTGATCTGGATACTGTTCCCCTGCTTCTAGCCCTTCATGGGAATGTGGGGATCATCATTGCAGGGTATGTCAACAGAAGTGACACTGCGTAGATCGGAATAGAAATATCTGTGTGGCTTTGCCTGGGAAGTCACAGATTTGACTGAACCTTCATTGAGAAGCATTTGGTCACAACATTTTGAAAGCAGAAGCCTGAAGTTTGGCTTCTCATTCTGTAGCAGAGCAACTGAGTAAGTTTTCAGAAGCTCTGAATGCTAAAAGCTGCCTTGAAACCTCGTATTGAAATTTGAAAAGAAAGGAGGCTTTGGGGAGGAAAGACCCTTTCTGGCTGCAGTATTTCTGTTTGCTGCAGCGCCTGGGGCTGGGAAACCTTGCTGAACTGAGACATTGCTGTGGTGCTACTATGGAAAGGCCAATGGCTGAGATGCTGGAAGACCCTTGTGTTATGACAATTGTCCAAAAGGGATTATTCCCAGGAAGAGTGTAGCTNGAAAAGAAAACCTTGGTGTTAGCATCTAGGAGAGAGGCTTCAGGAGGCTTTGGGGAGGAAGGACACTTTGTGGCTGCAGTGTTTCTGTTTGCTGCAGCGCCTGGGGCTGGGAAACCTTGCTGAACTGAGACATTGCTGTGATGCTACTGTGGAAAGGCCAATGGCTGAGATGCTGGAAGACCCTTGTGTTATGACAATTGTCCAAAAGGGATTATTCCCAGGAAGAGTGTAGCTTTACTTTCACAACTTCAGTTATAAGCCACCAACTTGGGTTGGAGCCTGGAAAATGTAGAGTGTCATGGGCTTTTTCATCCTAGGTTTGGGCGCAGCCCCTTGAGAAAGAGCAGAGCTCTGGTTTGTTTTCCAGCTCACAGCCAAGTCAGTCTAGTCTCATGGAAACAGGATCTTCATAGAAGAAAAAATACAGAGGGTGCTGGTTTGTTTTCTTTGCTGTTTATATTGCTGGAGAAGAGTACGTTGAGGATTGGAAAGCAGACAGGTATATCATCCCCTGATTAATGTGAATTATCTAGTGTTTTGGGATGAATTTCAGTTTCCTTTGGTTATTTTTTATCCTAAAATGTGTGAAGTGCTAATCTGAATTTCATGAAGCAATTTGTTGATTTTTTTTTCCCTCACACAAGAGATGCTTCAGCTGAAACACCATGATGTTGATGTTGTAAGGAAACAAAGTCGGAGGCTGTATGGGAGCTCTGTGGGAGAGGCTGCAGTTTCAGGTACAGGCGGAGGAGAAGGCTGCTGAAGTTATTGGTCACTATGTCACTGCCTTCAAGATCAGGATTTCAATTGTGGAGTTCACAGACAAGCACCTACTAGTGGTGCACCCAGTGTGTAGAGGTCTAGCTGCTAGCATCAATAGCTGCCTGCCTCTGCTTGACACATTGGTCTTTGGTCAGATGGGTTTTTCTGCTCCTGTTCCTGTGTTTTCCAAGATACCTGGAACATCAGTTAAGCAACTTTCATGTACCCCTTGCCCAGGTCTATGCCGTTGGATGAGGTGGGTGCCAAAGAGCAACGCCAAGTCTGAGGACACAGTGTCTGGAAAACACATTGCTCCTTTGACTTCTGATTTCAGGGGGAGTCAAAGTTGGAAGAGAATCAGTTTCTTACATGGAATTTCCTGTTTGGGTGGTAGAGAGGTTGTTAGGAATTCCTATCTTAATTAAGAAATTTCTGTTTCAATTAAGATACCTTTGAGATAAACTTGTCACATTCCAGATGTCATAAACTTCTCAGCAATTCAGTTCAGCTGAGTTCATTTAAAGCTCCTTGCAGTAACAGCTTATTGACATGCAATGGAGAAACCACACTTAAGATTTTCTAGTGAGAAAACCTGCTTGTCCCAGGCTTTTTGTTATTGCTGTTGTTACTCTTAGTAACGTTATGTGCATGGAAAAACAGATGATTAATTATGGTGGGAAGATGTTTTTGAGTTTGTTTTGGGGAAGCTGACACAAGAACAGCTGTGTCTGTTTAGCATAAAGGTCCCTAACAGTGGCCAGGAGTGGACATTGAGGGAAGGGTATAAGAACAGAAGAGAAACTTAAGATACTTCCCTCAGATATTCTCCCAGACTTCATAACTCGTGGCTCTGTGGCATCCTAAATCTAAAATTGGTTTTGATGTGCACGAGAGCCTTCACTGGGTCTCTTCTCTAATGACTCGTCTGGTTCCTTTTTGAATCTATGTTCCCAGTGTAGTGATGTCCTCTGCCAAGGCTTGCCTCTGCCTTTGACACTGTCACCTCCTCCTTTCTCGTGGTGACCCTAACTCCTGAACAGGAACAAACTGAAAAGTCGTTCACTATTCAGTTTTCCAGATTGCTAAGGACTTGTTGATCTTTCTGTGTGATCCTCAAGCATCTGTTTTTCAACCTGAAGAATGCTAATTTACTTTGGTCTTTTTTGAGAAGCAGGGATCAGAAGTGCATACAGTAATTGAAATGCAGATACATAATGTTATAGTTAATGTTCACCACTGCTTTCCTCTTGTGAGTGTCGCTGAGCCCTGAGTTGATATTTTTCTGAGCATCTACCATATCCTCAGGATCTTCCAGTCATAATGGTCAACTGAGAGACCCCACAGTAATTTTCTGGGCTATTGTGTTTTCAGTGGGCCCATCTCAAAGCTCTCATGGGCTTCTATTTTATGTCCTGTGATTTATATGAGTAAATAGATTCCCTGTTAACATTTCAAAACTGTGTCATTTTTTTTGATTCCTCCCCAAATACATAAGTGAGACATAAGTGGTCATTGTTGCTGTCTCCTGTGTACATGCTCACACAGTGTTTTTTTGCACCATGATAGGTTTTCCCATGGAAAACCCTCAGGAAGTCAAGACTGAGGTGGAATACACAGAAAATGGAACAATCCCAGGAGTGGGAAAATGCAGTTGTGTTTGATCTGTTGCCACCAGATGGTGTTCCTTACGGAGCGTGAATCCTTGGGAATGTGTAATGTCTCCCTGATGTTTGTTTGGGTTGACTCTATTTGGGTTATTCCCTTGTGTTTAGATACTATTCTCAGTGATCTGGATATTGTTAAAGATAAGCATATATTATAATATATTTAATGGTGACTCGATTGACTTCAACAGCCTAAAATTTTGTGGGGGAAAAGAAAGTATAGTGCCACTATGTGGAAGGTGCTGCTTTAATTATTCCTTCATTGCGTCTGATTTCCTTCCAGAAATTTGTGCAGGGTTAATTATGGCGCGTGTAATTGTGCGGACAAAGGAGGGAGATGCCTCTTTCAGTGGTAGCCCCAAAAGCTCTGTGAGGCTGAGGATGGATGGGAAGCTGAGTAATGCAGATGGGTCAGTGTGGGGAAAGTGGGAATGTCGGTAGGAAACTTCAGTCTGTTTTACAGAACCATGGGTGCGCTGGGGGCTGATTGGGCAAATTCAGAATGTAAACAAGATGCTATTTTTTAATATCAAAGGTATTTATCAGCTGTTGTAAATTTTTAAGAACTATGGCAAATCTTATATCATGGAACCTTTTAAGTTAAATGAGAGTTTTTTTAAATCAAGATTGAACAAAATCATTTAAGAACTGAGGATGTTCTAGTTGAAGCAGAAATGAATTCTGGAAAGTTAGATTCTAATAAATGTTGAGCTGGAAGGCACATGAAAAACTGATTTAGTCTGCTATGAGATGGGTAGCTGCCAGATATTTATCAGATATGTCCTTAAAATCTTCCAGCAAAGGATCATCTCAAATTGCCAAGGGAACGTGCCCCAGAAGTTGCCTGTCCCCGAGGTTGGGAGTTCTTTCCTGATAACTAGATAAACATTCATGCATGCAATGAATGCAAGGATATCTAAGAACCAAGATAGTCCTGAAATATAGAGAATTATTGATCATCTTTCTCTTTATATCATCTCTTTTCATATGTGACGGTTACTGCCAGCTCGCTTTATTTTTTATTATTCTCTTCTCCAATTCTAGCCTGATAAAACTCAGGGCTTCCTAGCCATTGCTGTGAGCTCAAGCCAGATGGGTTTTTTTTCTGTTTCGTTGCATTCTGCTGGATTCTTTAGTGTTTTGGTCACTTTTCCCAAAGCGTAGATATTGCACTTCTTACCACTTCCACACGCAGAGACCAAGATGCCGTGCTGCAGGATGTGTTGTTTACAGGAGCAGCACATTCTTAAGTTGCTCTAGCACTGATGCTTCTGCAGCGTTCGATTATTTGTTGTGCAGGTGTCTCCTGTGTGAGTCTAAGGCTGGGTTAAAAGTAGGCAGAGCAAACAAGGTCATTTTTATCTTCCTACTGATGGCTGTGTCACAGCGAGAGACCAAGGGACGATGACGCCTACTTGTGAACGCTGACAGCATGTGCAAATGTGCAGATGTTTCGGAGGCCGTAGGACAGACTAGGGCAGAATTTCCTGTTGGAGATGCTTAATTTGCTGAGGAAGTTGTATTCAGGGCCAAAAAAAGCAAAAGCAGAGGAGTCCCGTGGGTGGTTTTTTGTTTTGCTTTTTTTCATTTTTTTTTCAGAGATGTTGCTGATTTAATATTTCCTGTTGTTCAGCTTCCAGTGTGAATTCTCCGATTCCCAGGGCAAGGCGCTTCAACGCTGAGTCCTTGTGTAATGGTGTGCAGCGCAGGGACCACATGTGCTCTGTTATCTAGCATCTCCAGTGTCTACTGGTGTATTGATGACTGTCGATCAAGTTGGGGGAAAAAATCACCTGAATTCAGAAGGAAAAGCCCATAGTGTAGGGCAGAGTGAGTCGCAGCACAGGCGATGCTACTCTGGGTACCTGTGACCTTGGCAAGCTCAGAGTTTGTTTCTGAGCCCAGGTAGGGGGATGCAGCAATGGTGTTGAGTCTGAGCTGGATGGGACTGGGGAGACTGCATGGCAATGTGAAGCTGAAGCTGTTGCTCTGAAGACACTGAGTTCTCCAGTGTCTTGCCGAGGTGCCTGTGGTCACCTACATAAGCAAATCTCAGCTGGGTAACGATTTATCAGATCCAGACGGAGGAAGTCTCTCATCATTCTCCTCCTCTGAGGTCATTCAGATTCTTTATAAATTAGCTTGTTTTACAAACTGAAAGCTCAGGAGGCAAGAACAGTGGTTAAGAATCTCCTCCAAGCAGTACTGAAGCAAATGGAAACTTTAAGTTAGGTTGCTCTGCCAAATTCCAGCTATCCAAATTGGATAGCTGACTTTCTGCTTTCTCAAATCCCTCCTAAGATGCAAATATAAAAAAGTTGCACAACTCAAGTCCCTTGATTATAATAATCTCTGTGGATAAAATCATACAGAGTATCTGCTTTTTCAAGCTGATGCTCTCTGGTGAGCTCTTAGAAACCCATGTATTTTCTACCTTTCCCCCCTTTCTGTGTCATCCTTTACTCCAAAGAGGGTTGATAGTTCTTCTGACCTCATATGGTCCTCGTATCCTTTGCAAAACAGCAAAGGTGTTGGTTAACTAATACTGTTAACTTTCCATACACCTATTTCCTTTTAGTGCTTATTTCAGAAAGTTTTACATACATCATTTTTATTTGCAATAGCTGTTCTAGTTAATTCTAGCTAAAAGGCACAGAATTTCAGCTGCCTTTTTCCCTTAGTTTTAAGCACGATGGTGGAGTTGAAGTTCATTTGTTTATGGCTGAGCACACTTTGTCAGCCTTCCAAGCAGCAAGTAGTGCTTGGCAGGGTCATGCTGAGACTTAGCAAGCCAAGAATTATAAATACCTTGAAATTAAGGTTGTATGCTCCCAGTTTGAGTTTTTATAGAGGGGAAAAAATATTGCTTCATGTTGTAGAAGGAAAGTGGAAGAAGTGGAGAAAATCCAGTGTTTCAAGCAAGGGTTCCATCCAAGAAAGGAATCCAAACAACTGCTGTCAGCACATGGTGTCTAAAGATAGAGGCAATCCCGTAAGAGAACGTGAGGTTTGTAACGTGCTGATGTGTTCAGGGACTTGGCTATAGATTGTGGTGGAGTATTGGGACAAGGGGTCAGTGATAAATTGGAAATGCTGCTCCCAAAATGAGGAGACTTCCTCAGTAAGAGTTAGGTGGCAAGGGCCCTTCTTGCTAATTAAGCAAAGTTTGTTGGGGGAGGGCATGGATGGAAGTGAAGGACTCCAGTAGATCCTACTGTCCTCTATAGAAGTCCTCTGAGAGCCGTGACAAGGGGTGCAGAACAAGATGCAGGATGTCCACTCTGGAGCGCATTTTTTATTTAAATTCTGGATTGTATTAAGTCTACACAGGAAGAGGGCATTTGTGTTTGACACTTGGGCTGGCATGGTTGGATTATCTCCAGGGGTTAGGTCACCTCAGAGTACTGAATACCTGGATTTATCCCTTGGACTTATCCACCTCAGCTGAATCCTGGAGCAGGGTTTGACAGGTGGGATTGTTAGTTCCCTGCCCCTTGCCACCCACAAAGCGAGACTTCGCTCCAGTGAAGGCAAAGCTGCGGCAGACACCCCACGGTCAAGCCAGGATGCAGCCACACTGTGTCCCTGCACCCTGGAGCACACCAGGGATCTCTGGCATCTTGGTTCCTTGTTTGTAAGTGATGCTTATAGCACCTGTTTCCCCTTGAAGTGGAATTCTGAAAATATATTTATCATAACTGGGACACTTGCATAGTACAGCCGTATAAAAAAAGTCAGATAGAAGCCTGTATGAAGTTCTGGGTAATAACTATTAGAGAGCAGTGTTAGTAAGAGAAGGACAGTAACTTAGGGGCAGTTAGATAGCAGGACTTCCCAAGACTGGAACTGATGCGTTCCAGCTTTGCTAATTGAAAAAAATGTCCTGGAGAAAAACAGAGTTTCTGTCAGGAGCTGGCCACCAACGTTCACACAGCAGTTTTGGTTTAGCCCTATGGTGTGACATTGCAACCCAATTTAGCAATATGTTCTAATTAATGTGTCAGTTCCCTTCTCTGAAACAGAGATCAAAGATTTTCTGGAAAATGCTTCCTTCCCACATGGAAGGCTGCTGCTAGTATTATTTTTGGAACTGGGTTTACCGTAAATTTTCCAGGAAGAAAATTACAAATCTTGGTGTTCTATAGGCCATCTGCTTAATTTCTGCTCATATACATGAGACATTTTGGAGCCTGTATATAATCAGGCAGTTGTGTTGACGGATTCTGGCATATTGCAGAACAAACACCTTGTATTCTGGACCAGATGTGGGGAGGCTAATGAGGTGTCTGTAAACAGAGTGTGAAAACTTGATGCTGCAGCAAAGGTTGGGAATTTGATACTTCTTGAGGTAATGGAAATTAATGCTTTAAGCAGAAGAGAGTGCAGATTTGAGGGAAAGTGCTATTAAAGGCAGCAAAGCGGAGTGTGAATTAGAAAGTGAGGGATATTGCTTTGAAGGGTTTAGATTTTCAGGTGTTGCTAGTAACCAAGGTTGTTGCTGTCTTTTTCCTTTTCTGTGGCCTGTGGAAAGTGGGAAATGAACTGGCTCCTCATCTGCTTCCAGGTCGTGACTGAAACCACGTTGTGAAAATGCTGCAGCTCAGTATGGTTTTTTTCTTTTTTCTTTTTTTTTTTTTTAAACATGAAATTTCTTTGAATTTTGCTGGCAAAGTTTACAGCTTCCCTGAACAAAGAGATTAAATGGCCCCACTTCTAGCATCCCAGTTATGACCATGTTCTACTAAAATCCTATTCCACACTGATGAAAAAAGCAAACATACTGAAGGGATGACGACAACTTGGAGAGGACACCCGATATCTCCAGTGGTCATGGCTGCAACATTATGGCAGTAGCAATTTCCTGGATATTCCTGGTGTAAGATAATAGAGAAGGGCTATCTGCTCTGCAATTCTGCTATTATAAACATCAGCCTAAAACCTGACGCATCAGCTGTGTGAATCTTTCCAGACAATGTTGACAAAAGACAGACCCACTTCACATATCTGGCTCCTGATAGTGGTAAAGGATGCTGGGTTTGCACAGCACTAACTCTTCCTTCATTTTTTTCCCCATTTGATCTTCTGGGTTCTGATTTAACTGCTTGGTTCTTGAACCACCTCTGTTTTCTTGCCCTGCCTCTGAGGAGACAGGGGCTCTAGCAGAGTGAAACGGCAGCAACTGGCACTTTAAGGCATGGGGTGATTAGTGACAAGGCTGTTTACCTATCAGACTTGCTTTATTTTTTTTTCCCTGATCCAGTGATTTGGCACTTGAACACAGCTTCTGATTTAATCCTGAAGCCAGTCCTTTCCCAAGGAGCAGCAATCTCAGCTGCAAGAGAAACCCTTAAAAATGTGTTGCCTAATTATTGTTGCTTAATTAAAAGGAAGAACATGCCAGATCTGCTGCATTCTGGCTGTGCTGTGGAAAGGACTTGAGCAGACCTGGTTGGGGGCATGAAGGAAGGCTGGAGTAAGATGGTTTTGCACAATCTTCCCGAATGCTGCTGCACTGTGTTGCTTGGCTGCAAGAGCTGTTTACAATTTCTTCTTCGATCCCTGCGTTCCATCCCACATGCAATTCACTTAGGTAGCCAGCAGCTCAGTACAGATGGGGAGAGGAGGAGCTGGGGCTTAGCAAATCCCGGGAAGTCTCTCCCTAGTTTGGGAGAGACTCCTGTCTGCTGGGGTTTGTGGAAGCTGGGAGCCCTGGCCTGGCTATAGTCACTGGTGGGAAGTGCAAATTGGAAGGTGTTGATGGTTAAACTTGGTGGCCACCTACCAGCCGTGTTGTTTATAACATTAACCATCTGCTGCGATGGAAAGGCCGGTTCAGGCGGCGTATCCACGTGTGGGTCTTGGGTGGATGTGAAGTGAGTGAATGGATGAGTGAGTGGGTGTATCCTGCTGCTGCCTGGAGATAAACAAGTGCTGCCACAACCCTCGTGAGCTCAGAGGGCCCTATAGATCTGTCTGCAGAAAGGCACTGAGTGTTTGCAGTTGTTAAGTGACTGTTTAGACTTGGAAGAACTAGAACATTTGACCAGCGTAGGTGGACGAGGCTGTGGATTTCCACCATCTGCTAAATGCATCACAGGTAGCAGAGCTGGCTGCTCTGTAACCTTACAATCCCTGATGTCTTTTGCAGAGAAGAGTTCCCACTGCCTGTGTTACATCATAGCCTAAATATGCAGGCTTCACTGCAGCGCAATAGGATTTAATCCTTTTTCCAGACTAGCTTTTAATCCACTTATTTTAAGTGGGGTGGCCTGTTTGAACATAAATGAATATAAATAAATGTGTACTTCCCAGCTGGATAGCAGTAAGAAGGAAGAAGGTAGCTGGCCTGGAAAGAGCCACTAAGGAAACCAGCTACTGTGAAGTGCTCTGATTCCTCTTGGTGTTGGTGGGTACATAGCGAGGAAGATGCCAGAGGAAATGTGGCTTGTACTGGTGTGAGTCGTCCTGACGAGAATTCTCCTGTTGGTTGCAGAAGTGCTTGGGACCCAGCAGAGGAAGGGCTGAGAAGCTGAATTGCCTCTTGGTTCTTACTTTCTTCCACTCTGTGTGTGTGCTATTGCTGTAGGTCTGTTACAGTCCTAGGAACTGATGAGGTGCCCAGGTTTACTTATCCATCGTTTTAGGAAGTGAAATGGATGTAATTTCAGTACTGGAGCACAGTATTTTCAGAAGAATATGGTAAGGGTCTGGATGAAAATCTTTTGGCAGGTTTAAACCTTGCTTTAAAGGAAAGGAACCAAAAATTACCCTCAAATTCTCTGCTAAAAAAAGTTCTTCTCTGAACTAGGGAGCCAAATTCTGCAGGGCACAACTGATATCACCAGCTTAACAGTGGCGTTTGAGAAAGGTGAACCTGGAAGAACGAGTACAACTCGGGAATGGTTGTCTTCTCTAGTGAGGCCCTCTGGACTTGCCAGTGAAAAACTGTCAGTGTTTGCCCCGACCTGCCAAGCTTTCCATTGAACACAAAATTACTGATCACTTCCCATATAGCTTCATATAACCTGAAGGTTCATTTAGAGATCATTTGGTCTCAATTGATGCTCCTGGAGGTGCTGACCAGCTGGAAGCTGATGCTTGTGCCTTATGCCCTGGTTTTCTTNCTGATGCTCCTGGAGGTGCTGACCACTGCTGGCTGGTGGAAGCTGGTGCTTGTGCCTTATGCCCTGGTTTTCTTTCTGTTTCTTTATAGCTTACACTAAACCATTTGTGCTCTTGGAAGAAGCAGCCTGAGGTCATTTCTCAGAGAATCAGTTTTGTTTCAGCCAGTGGCTGACAGCTCCCAGGATCTCCAGCATGTTCCGTCAGTAAAGCTGGGAGAAGTGGCAGGAGCAATGACTTTGCTGTTGGTGGCATGGGACATGGCTGGTTTGCATCCAGCCCCACAGCAGCTCAGTGGGGACAGCAGGCAGCCACGCGACCTCAGAGCAGTTTATTCACCTTCATGGTGACAGCAGCAGCATCGGTGCTGCGTGCAGAGATGGAGCCCAGCTGCTCTGAGCGGGTGGAAGATGAGAAAGCTCCTGCCGTGGTGCCTCCTGGCACATATCCCAGAGCATCCCAGAACCATGGCCTCAGAGCACCAGAGGCTTCTGACCTCCCTGAGACAGAGCCGGGGATGCAGGGACCCCCAGTCCGGGAAGCCAGCGCTGGCTGAATGCAGCAGAGGCGAGAGGGGAGTCAGTGTTTCCAGTCCTGGCTTTCATCTTTATGGCTCCTGTTTTCAGCAGGCTTGTTGGCGTAGGGAGGGTAGGAGGGGGCTGCAAACAATGGCTGCTCACATTTTCCAGCTGTCAGACACTTAATGGCATTAACTCCTGAGCCCCCACTTATTTATTTAGCTCGTGCACAGCCAGCTGAGGGGCTGCCAGCAGCCCCCCTAACCCGAATCCTGGCCCAGCTCCCTGTTCGTCCCCTCCCCGGTCCCCGCTCTGCTGGGCTGACCTCCAGCAGCACAGGGGCTGCTTCTCCTTGAGAAGCGAATGCCAAGTGGCTGAGGCTGGCGGTGTCCCCAGGGAGCACTAACAGCTGGGGGACAGAGCCTGGCCTTCCCTTTCCCAACGCCTGTTAACAGCATGGATGTGTGAGAGGGAAACGGCTGTTTCTGGAGAGCAGCAAAGTGATTGTTTTGCGTATGGAAAAGGCATCGCTACTGACAGCAGCGAAATCCCCTAGAAAAGGGGAGTGCTCATGAGTTTGCCTGCTCCAGCACCCTACTCAGCTGCAGACACTAAATGTCTTTAACCCTTTTCTGTAGCTCCCCAGCCCCTTTTTGCAAGTGCTGCCAGATTGGCGCTGGGCACACGCAGAGCCTCCCGCGCCGCCCCGTCCCGGTGGCTGTCCCAGGCTGCAGGGTGAATCCCGGAGCCATGAGCAGGCGGAGGCCGGAGCCCTGCTGCAGCGTGGGGGTCTCCAGCAGGACTTGTGAGGGTGCTCAGCCCTTCAGCAGCTCAGCCGGGCTCCCAGGCAGTGCCCTATCCCAGCACCAACCTTCAGGCAGACATGAGGGCTTCTCCTTGAGCTGTTGCCTGAGCATGCTGAGTGTATAAATGATTAGGAGACTCAGTTCAGGGTACAGCATAAAATTCATGAAACATCTCTGGGGTGGAGAAAGTTACAAAACCCTCCATTCCCCAGGAGCTTGGGATCTGTGAGTCCGGACTGAAGAGGAGGTGGGAGTGCGACAGGCATGGTAGATGTTGACACCAAATAAAGTTTGTTGGGAAAGTCTAAGCTCTCATTCTCTACATCAGTGCATCTGTGGGCGAAGAGGCTGTGCAGCTTGTGTTTCCCAAGGGTCTGCTGTAGCATGGAGGAGAGCCTTGCTAATTTGCCAGCAGTGCAGTGAGCGTAGGAGAATGTCCCTGGGGCAGGATAATGTCCTGTGCCACACAGACCTCCCACTGTTGGAGAGAAAGCACAGATATTATGGGCACTTGAACACTGACGTTCTTGAAGATACCCCTTTATTCCAGATCGGTGCCCCTCAGGCTTCTCCAGTTTACATTGCTTCATTTTCTGCTTCACTGCCAGGAGAAGCAATGTGCTATTTTGACATTAATAATGATAGAAAGGACTAATCAGACCTTTTCTTTCCCTTACAATATCTGCCCAGCCTTGCTAGGCCAGTTTTACAGTGTTTGTTTTGTGTAGATAACTTTGCTTGCTAAACTAGAAGTTTTATTGGCAAATGCTGCAGTTGTAACATGTTTGACAGGAGCGGGGCTGGGGAGAGGCAGCCCTACAAGCAGGGCTGAGCTTGCTCTGCACTGGCTGACGTTGTGATGAAGCTGCCAGACCTTCTGAAGGACTCCCAGGGCTCCTAGCACGTGTCCAGGGTGCTCTGCTCACCACAGCTCTGCTGCTGTGGGTTTGCAGTGGGCACGTTGGCTCTGCTCTCGTCTCTGCCCACGCTGAACCCGGGGACAGTGTTTGGGGTGGCTCCCGCCCAAGCTGCCTGCCCAATCTCTTGTGTCAATGTGATGTGCGCTAGCCACACTTCCTGACGTGCTTATAATGTGCCATTATTAGGAAAAAGAAATATACAGTTTAATTTGCTTGTGATCTCTACCTGAAAGACTGGAAAAATGGGTTCAGCCTTAAATCAGCACAATGCAGGGAATTAGGCTGCCAGTCTGAACACTTGTCATGGTGCCTCTGGCTTTCTGCATGGTGATATGAGTGTAGGCAGGGTGCTTATCCTAGTTTCAGACCTTTCTTGGTATTTAGACTTTTCTTTTCTATGTTTCATTGATCTGCGGGACATCCAACCCCTTCTTGACAGCTAAGTGCATGGTTAAGTCATGTCAGAACCATTCACCTCAATGCTAATCCATTATGATGCTCAAAATAAAGTAAGAGAAATATATTTCTCATGGAGAGCTTATGGTTTAAGGCCTCCCTCACTGCTTGTACAGATTTGATATAACTATCCAAGTATCCTATGGAGCTACGTCGCAGACATAGGGCAGAAGGAATATAAGTACCCATAGCCACCCCTTCTGTTTACAGTGATGCTCTGCATCATGCAGTGAGGTCTAATTTGAAGAAGGCCCCCACAAGAAGAAAAAGAAGGAAGCACGAGGTGGAGAGCAGCAGTGTGTGTCAATATTTGGGGCAGGTTTTGCTGCTTTCTATGTAACATGGCTGGTCTGACCAGAGCAGCAGTGTGGAAAGCAGCACCATATGGAGTGTTATGTATGTGCATATGTCCACACAGGGCATCAGCTCAAATGCTGTGTGGAAAGCATCAGTATAGTAGCATTTGTTGCTCCTCTAAAATAGGTGTTTAAAAACTTGTGGCAGAAGATGTGCATTGACAGAAAAAAAAAATACTTACCTAGAGCCTGTCTCTGCCTGTACAGTGATGTGCAGTCTTCTAAGGACACGTCTCAGACTTTCAGCACCCTCTTCCCCTTCTTCCGTGCCAGAAACTCTGCTTCTAGGCAAGAGGAAAGCCTTCTCGGTGAAACCAGAGAGGATTTTCTTTTGTTTCACCAACTTTCTAATTTAAGTCTCCTTGTCATTTCCTCACTCCAAAGCTACTTCTTTGGCAGGGGCAGAAGAGTGAGTCATGGCTGTGGCCTGGGCTCCTGCCTCCTTCCCTGGACAGCCCCACTGTCTGCTTCTGTGCAAACCCTCTGGAGAAGCTCTCGGGCTCCTGGCTCTTAGATGTGGCTGGTGCCTTAACGTGAAGATGATGATGCACTGCTAAAAGCAAAAACGCAGCTTCCTATGGTGGTCCCAGATAGATCTGCTGCTTTTAGGTTTTTCATTTGTTTGGTTTTTTTTCCAGCCAGGATATAAAATGTGTAAATTCCAGTTGACTATGCTGTGATGTCCAAGGTTTCGTGGAGACATCCCTCCTGTCGTCTTGTACGTCAGGGTCTAAACTGGTCCCTAAGGATCTTGCTTCTGTGTTCTGCTGTGGAAGCAGAAACTCCATATACAGACCCTTGGAAAAACAGCATGGCAACTGAGTCTGTAGAAATGTGAGCGGCAGCTTCCAATAACAAACCCTGATTTTATGGCTTGTGCACACCAACTTTGAAGAAAGATGTAAAGTCAAATATTTGTGTCACTGGCAGTTGCTCTGAAGAAAATCCTCTGCGTGATGCATTGACTCCTGTCCTCCCCTGTTCATTAGCTTTAGACCTGGTGCCAAAGAACAGGACCCCAGTGTATTAAACATGAGTGGGCTGCCTGCTGCTTTAATCTGCTGCTTTGTGTTTGTTTCTCTCCTGAGCCGCACACCTTGTTGAGGATGTGGCTGGAGAAGGAACATCACTGCTGTCCATCACTGCTTCCCACCTGGTCTAGTAACTAGAGTGCGGCTCACTGAGGTCCATGGGACACCTCTGCAAGAGGTTCCAAGGGCAGGAGCTCTTCTCCCTCTGCTCCCAGAAGAGAGATTTGGACTTGCAGTTCACAAGATGGAAAGCGCAGAACTCGAGGGATTTATGTGGTTGATTTGGAGAGGATGGGGCTTCCCTGAAGTTAGGGACTGTTTTGGAAAAGTGAAATTGTCATGCATACAAATGTGGGAACAGATCTTTGAAAGAGGGTTCTGACAGTTTGTGGGCAATGGATTTGACTCTCTGGTCATTCATTTTTTATGCAAACTTGAGTTTAGAAAAGTCCTATGTTCTGCCAGCACTACCCTCAGAGGGGTTAGTTTTAAAAGAGGGTTTTAAAAAATATCTTTAAAACAGAGCTGTACATTACTGTGGCAATAGGTTTGTACTCCTCCATTTGTAGGAGATCTGGGAGGGTGAACATTTTGGCGTGTGAAAATGTGCACAGAGACCATGGTGATGAGCTGCTGAATGCTCTGGAGACATGTGGGTTCACAGTCATTATGTGTCTTTCTGCAAAGGTGCTAAGTGGGAGAAAGGAATTGCACCAAGTGCTGTTACTCCTGTGTAACATACAGCACAGAAGAAAAAGCATGATAGTCTTTGTGTTCTCTTTTGTATAATGCAGGAGAGAAGCAGCCAGGAGGAAGGCTTTATGTTCCTGGTACGTGGTGCTTAAAAACAAAAGGTCCTCCTAAAGGATGAAGGAGAGACTCTTGGAAGTGTTGTAGCATTCTTGGCCATTACAGAATTTTGCCCGCAAACTTGATGACTTCTAGACTGGCTGAAAGCCTCATATGTGCTGGGCAGACAACAATGAACTCTTTGAGTGTGTTTTGGGACAGACTGCTGCTTTCTTGGAAGGGGAAAAGGAAGGGAGGCTGGTACTGCGGTGTCATATCAGCAGCTGTCTGGAGAGCTGCAGATGCCCTCGGTGGATCACAAGCCGTGATGCAATTCATGTGCGGGACTGGTGTCCGAAGGGCTTGGGACTGCCCAGTGTGGCAGGTCTGCCTGCACAGCCGAAGTGCGGCAACACTGGCATCTTCTGCCCTTGCTCTGTAGTTTTGAAGATGGTTTTTGAAATAACGTGGGAGTCTGTGAAATTGGCCTGCTGTGATGTATTGGTTGTTGACACAGCAACACGATGTTATATCATTGCTTATTTCCTGCATGAGGAGTCATAAAATCTTCTGCATGATGTTGTCCCATCTGCTTTCCAAAAGCTAATTTTCTGGTATCCCTTTTGCCCTTTCTTTCTGTCTCCTTTCTCCTGTTTTAGGCTTTTCTCTTGAACTTTCCTGTAAGCTCCTTCACGAGCTTTACAGGTGTGAGGAGTGTTTAAAACCATCAATTGACTTGGACATTTTTGAAAAGTTACCCATGTCCATGCTTGTGCTGACTAGGTGGTGCTGGTGGACCCTGCTTTCAGCCCTGTCTTTGGACCAGTGTCATCAGATAAATCCTTTCTAGGATTTCACCAGCTTGTGAAGGTGCCAGTGTATCTATACCCCTGTGCAGCTAATAGGCTGCTTAGTCTGTCCCTTTTCTCCTCAGGGACTAGGACTAGAAGTGCCTGCGAGCCAGCAGACCCACTGGCTGTGTGAGGGAGCCTGCTTGCTCACAAGTGAGCGTTATACCAACTGCTGAGAAATGCTGGGTTTGGGNGCATGATGTCGTCCCATCTGCTTTCCAAAAGCTAAGTTTTCTGGTATCCCTTTTGCCCTTTCTCTCTTTCTCCTTTCTCCTCTTTTAGACTTGTCTCTTGAACTTTCCTATAAGCTCCTTTGCAGATGTGAGGAGTGTTTAAAACCATCACCTGACTTGGACATTTTTGAAAAGTTACCCGTGTTCATGCTTGTGCTGACTAGATGTAGCTGATAGACCTGCTTTCAGCCCTGTCTTTGGACCAGTGTCATCAGATAAATCCTTCCTATGAGAAAACTCCTGAAGGTGCCAGTGTATCTATACCTCTGTGCAGTTAATGGGCTCCTTAGTCTGGCCCTTTTCTCCTCATGGGGTGGGACCAGAAGTGCTTGCAAGCCAGCAGACCCACTGGCAGTGTGAGGGAGCCTGCTTGCTCACAAGTGAGCGTTATACCAACTGCTGAGAAATGCTGGGTTTGGGTGTCCAGGCACATTTTTCAGGGGAGGCAAGTGGTTATCCTGAGCATATGCCTGAAGCGGAGTTTGAATCTCCATCTGCAGAGATGCTTGCCTTGTCCTGCCTTTGCACCAGCTGAACTAAGATGCAAAGACTATTTGCAGCCCATTTAGGATTCTGGGCTTCTATGATGCTTCATGGTATGTTTTTTTGTTTGTTTGTGTTTTTGCTCTGGCATGAAATCTAGCCTGGGGTTCCCGAAAGCTGAGGTCACTGTCTCTTGCAGCCCATCACAAGGCAATATTCTTTCTGCTGCTAGGGCCCCATAAATCAGACCCTTTTTCATAAGCCAGCACAAGGACAAGTCTTCTGGTGCAGCCGGGAATCAGACATATGGAAGATCTCACGCTGAGCAGCTTTGGAGAGCTGCTGAAGAAGGAGCTTGGCTTAGGTCTGATGTCAAGTAGGATGAGGGAGGGGAACGTCTCCAGCTTGTTTGTGGTCTGGCAGACGGAGAGGTTTCTGCTGCTGTCATTGGAAACCAGTTTTTTGTATTTGCCTCATTCCTGAGATGTTTCTGCTGCGTGCGCCTGTGCTGCAGCCCTGCGAGAGCGGCCTCGGGCACTCGCCAAGCTGCACCGGTCTCGGCCCACAGGGCCGACCCACGAGAGAGCATAGCCAGGGAATCAAGGGAGAGGACCCAAGACAACCAAATCCACAGGATCTTGTCAAAAGAGATTAAAAAATAAAGTATTTCCTGTAACGGTTTCAGACAAACTGGTCCTTGTCCAAGCTTGGTACCAGCGTGCGTGTTTTGCACACTGTGCCAGGGGTTTGCTAAGGAATAGTGACGGGGGGATGTTGTCCCCTGCATCTTCATTGAAAGCCTTTTCCTAGTCGCCTGCCATCAGGCCCTGCAGGGACCTGGTGAGACAATGAGCTTGGCCTTAAGCCCCACTGCAGGATTTGCAGAGCTGTTCCAGCAGAGCCCTGCTCCCAGGGCAGGATGGAGGCAGGATGCCCAATGCCCTTTGCAGCCACCGCTGCAGCGGCAAAGCCATCCCAAAGGATGGCCCGAGGCACTGGGGGGACGGTGTTTTATTAAGAAGCATCTGCAAATGATAACCCAGAGTGCTGCCTGCAGTACTGCTGCTCGTTATGCAAGTCTACCCATCCATTTGTCAACCTAGTCGCCATACGGGTCTTGCGGATTTTGTTCTCATTTATTTTTGGATGGCAGGACGTAAGTTTCCAGCGAATTTGCACCTGTAGTGATTTATGTTTTGAGTTATTGTTAGCAACAACCAAAACACATTTGTCAAGTTCTTATTTTTCTCTTTTTATAGCACTCTTTTTTTTTCTCATTTTGATGTCTGCTCTACTTTCTCAACAGTAGTCTGGTTTGGGAGCAGATGAATGTTTTTCCAAGAGCTTCCTGAAATAAGCAGCTGTTGCTCACTAAATCAAACAAAAAGACATTGTGAAAAGTGAGTCCAAAGTGCCTTTTTTAAGAAAAACATAAATGTGATATGGTTAGACTGCACGTGCCAGCAGGCTAAATGAATACATGAGACAGCACACTGACTTGCTCTCTGCCTTCAGACTTAATTCCTCAGTAGCTGGCAGTAGATTTGAGTTTAAAATAGACATTTTGCAAAGTGGTGCAGCTCTTGGTAGCCTGGAGAAGGATACTCTGTGGTGCAAGGCAGCATTTGCTGCATCATCTGTGGCGTGCTGCTGTTCACCTCGACAGGAATGTTATTTGCGGGGGGAAGCTCTGCCTCTTTCGGTACCAGGTAGCAAGACCAGTTTGGTTCTGTTGTTCCAGGTCAGGGAGAGGTAGGAAATTAGCAGCATGAAATCTGCTAAATGCCATCTGTGTCATGTGCTGTCATTGGAGCTGTGTGCAGTTTTTCTGAAAAATATCCTTTTTTGAGGGAAAATTAGATTTTCAATAGAATGAAAACATTTGCAGAAAGCAAGCATGAATCAACAACTGGCAATTTCTCAGCCACCAGGTTTTTTTCTGACTTGAGCATAATTGTATTTTAGAAAAAAAAAAGGCAACATTTTGTGTAAATAAAGCCCTTGCCCAACCTTGATGGATGATGGACCCCTTGCTTTTCCTTTAATTCTGTTACTGAACATTGGCATCATCTGCCTTTTTCCTCTAGCTGTTTCCAGTGCAGATGAAATGTGTTTTATTCACAGAGGGGTAGGAGAGACCTCACGCGCATCGGAGGCTCCTCAGACACAGGCTGCCTTTTGCCACGGATCGCGGGGGAGTGGGAACCCCCCTCTCTGGCTGCACATCAGGGTGGCAGGGAGCTCACCTGACCCTATTTGACTTCTTTATAGATCCCAGTCTCTATAAACAGCTTTTTATGGTATTTGACTTTCAAAAAGGAACCAGGGTGTGGATGGGAACAGTGACAAAGAGCCACTTATAAGGATTGAGTGAACTCCTACGGGAGGCGCACACATAATTTTAAGATCAACAGAAAAATCTTGTAATATCCTAAGGCACTGAAATGTCATCTGGGGTATTTAAATGATGTCATTCAGCCTCCAGCAACAGGTCGCAAGGTAATAATAGTTTGTACTGCTATTTAACAGGGAAACTGAGTCATGGAGCGGCTAAGTGACTTGTTGAAGAAATCCCAGTGAGTCTGGACCAGAGCCAGGAATTAGGAAGGAGAAATCCAGACTCTCAGGCCGCTGAGCAGTGTTCGGAAAACACTGGCTTCTTGCAGGAGAGTGACTTCAGCTGTGTCCTCAGCGAGGGCAGACAGCTTGTCATTTTTTGCATACTTAGAAAATAACTTTGCCCCAGACAGAGGGCAACGTCTCTCAACCTGCCAAGGTGACATCAGTGGGGCTGCAGCCGGGAGCTGCTGTGTGGTGTGGCATGAAGAACAGCAGTATTGTGAGTAACAGGAAAATTCGCTTGGTGGGGAGGAAGAGCTCTGTGCTGGCATCCCTGGGAGACACCGCAGCCTCCGTGTGCAGCCCCATGGTGCTCGCGCGCATCCCGCTGCCGGCAGCTCCGGACTGTGTCCAGCAGCTCCCTGGCAGCTCCTTGCAGGAGCTCTGCCATCCGTCGCTGGAGCGGGACCAAGCAGCTTTCTCCCATGGCAGGCAGACAAAATAGGAGCAAGCAGTAATGGAATAAACACCCGCTTTACTCCTACAAGCACCGCGCAGTTCTGTTAGGATGTGGCTTCCCGGTGCCTGTGAGATCTGACAAACTAAGGAGCCAGCCTTGGGATAGGGATCAGTGGATCCCTTGATCAGTGGATCATCTGCCACCATGGGTGATTTTTGAGCTGCTGAGTGGAAGGGGCTTCTGGAAGAATGTGGACTTACAGGGTTTCTGGTGTTTAAGAAGCTGGAGCTAAAATCGGTGGTCAAATCAGAGCGTGTTTTAAGTTTGTTTGGGTCATGGTTGGCATCCAGCCTGGCTCTATACATATCTCCCTTCAGTCAAATCACTGTGCTTCCAAAGGTGCCGCCTTCTCAAGGGCTCAGATGGGAAAAAGGAATTGCTGAGATGCCATAGGAGCCATTAGAGGCATGTTCAGAGTGTGCTGCAGTTGCTCCTCTGAAGGCAGGACAGCTGAGGAACTACGAGCACGCGCCTGTAATCTCCGAGACGCGTGCGTCTTGTCCTGCTGGTTATGAATTATCTGCATCACTCAAACAGGTTTGGGAAAGAAATCAGGAAGGATGGTTGTATAAAAAACGCAATTCTGTTTTATTACATCTGCCTTCCCGTTGGTGCTTCGCTGCCAACACTGGGAAGGTTAATTAAAGTGCTGGCTCTAATATTCTGGCTCCCTTCTAGGTTCTGCCAGTGCAGAGGAATATGGGCCGAGCTTCTGCAGCTTCAGAAGCTGTCGTGTGGGGATTGGTGAGTCCGGAGAGCTCTGTCAGGGGATGTGCACCCCGCAGCTCCTGTCTCTCCTTCTTGCTTCCTTTCCCAGCCAGGTTTGCTATAGGTCTCCCGTCAAATTCAGATGTAGCCTTGTAGCATCCACAACCGCTGCCTGGCTGCAAAGCTCCTAAGACCTCTAAATGGGGGAGGGCGAAGGGATCTCAGGGCTCAGGCAGTAAAACTGATGTTGCTGAAGCAGCAAGACTTGTGATTTGATGCCACTGGAGTTAGAATTACGTCACTCTGAAATTCATCATTTTTATACATTGACAGAGCAGCAGTCTGATCTGACAGCTACCTGTGCAGCTCTGACAAGCAGGTGACAGTTAATGAACATCTCAATGAGCCCCCTGACACGAGAGACGCGAGAGCAGCGCGCTGTGCGGCCCATCTGCAATGAGGCTTTCGTCCTGCTGCTGGATTGAATGTCCCGATAAAGAGTTGCAGTCGAGCAGGCTTGTTTTACTGCTTCGAGGAATGGCATTAGGAGCCAGAAACCCTAGGATCTGTTTTTGATTTAGCACGTGACATCAGATTCCTTACCTGCAAGCTGGGGAAAAATGATACCTCTTTCAAGGGGCCTTGCAGGACTCAGCTAAGATTAATAAGAGAAGGAGGGGAGATGAAATAGCTGTGACATTTTATTGCTATTATTAATAATACAGAGAGAAGCCAGGACATCTCTGTGAATAATCTGTAATACTCTGGCTTTGAGCTCCGGCTGCATTTTTTATTTCTCCTACCCTAAACTAATCAGAACAGAGCTGACTTTGTAGGAGGAGGGTTCAGAAACCAGCACTTCTTGGTGTCTGAATAAAAAGCCGAGTTTTCTGGTGTAATTAGGTCCAGGTTCTCCGGAAATGAAGGCTGTCTAGTTGATAAGTTTTTTAGCAATGATTACCAAGCTATGGCTGGGGAAAGTTTTCATTTCAGAAGCAGCAAATCCAGCTGAGACTTGTGGTGTGTTGAGTGTGGAGGTGGTTGTCCAGGGGCGCTCGGCCTTGCTTGCTAAGGCACGGGCTAGGTTCAGACAGGGCAGCGTGGGCTGTAACACGCCGTGTGGGCTGCTGTCTTTGCAGACTGATGTTAATTTTTCTCTCCAGCTGGAGCAAATTAGTAGCAGTGTTCGTCAAAGCTCCTGGAGCTGTAATAGGGTAAGAATGACTTTTGCAAGGGTTCTTAGGTCTTCCCTAAAATAAACGTTTCATGGGTGATGTTGGGTAAAGTGAAGTCTGAAAGTGCATATGCATGAATCCACAATTGGGGTTCTTTGGTGTGCCTTTTTTTTTTTCCCTGGTTATCAGGCTTAGCTGTAGTAGTCAGAGATGCTTTATGTTGCCTCCAGTGTTTGCCAGGTCAGACTGCTGAGAACATGTAGCAATTGCTACAATGTGAAATCAGCACAAATATTGTCTCATGCCAGAGTGCTCTTCATCCTACCAACCACGAGAGCACCCTTGAGATTTGATGTGTCCTTAGTGTCCCAGATGATGGTTAAGGCCCCCACCCCATTTCATCCAGTTCTGTTTCAAAATGTGTGTGTTGTTTTTTTTTTTTTTTAATTCAACTCTAATTTACTCAAATGTTTTCAAAATTGTAGTCAAACATGGGAAGGATCTTGGAAGGTTTGCTGTTCAAATAGAGGTATAGGTATGTTGCTGTATAGGTATATTTTGCTACAACGCCTGCATCTTCTGAAAACTCTAATACAGACTAGCTGCAGATATTTTCCAGCCAGGCATCTACTCTGGCAACAAGATTATGCTGAAGTCTTAAAATCTCACAAATCCCTTATTTATTGCAGCTTGTGTAAATGGGTTCCAGAAAGGATTACACAGCTCCCCGGAGGTTAAATCCGTCAGTGGCTTTTAAGCCCTGTAGTCTGGAGGCAAATTCTGGTTCAGGAGGTCTGTAAACTGCTGCTTCCACTGACGATGCCCTTTCTGGGAGGACCACCGTGTACCTGCCGTGTTCTTGTACTCTGCCCATGAGCATCCACCGCAGAGCACTGCTGCAGGAAGGCTCCGGGATATGGGAACCTTTGGCTTGAACTAGTTTGGTCTCACTGGTGCTCCCCCTCACAGGACTTTTCTGTGCTCTGCCAAAAGAACAAGCAAAGTCTTACTGCAGAACTGTGGATATATTTTCTTTTCCCTCCTTTCACCTTCTGTCTTTCTTTGCAAGTATTTTCTGCAGAAAGTAAATGCAGTGCCAAGATGCTGGCCCAGAAACATGTGAATCTGTCAGATCAGCAAAGGAATTTCTTTGCAGAGATTGCAGGATTTTCCAGATTCACTTATGGCAAAAGCTGAATTTCCCATTGGCCTCAAGCAGTTCTTCTGTGAGTGAGCAGGGTCTTATTACAAAGCAGTTCAGCAGTTTTGGTGGGTCTAGTTGTGGAATGCATCTTTGTATCCAAATGGTAGTGGCTCAGGAGAGAGGGATTAGATATAGGAGACATGGATATGGATATAGGCTGCTCTGCTGTGATCCCTGAGCTCTCCTGGCTCCCATGGGCTGGTAGAGCAGGGAGGGAGAAGCATCCTTCCCCCTCGTGAAATCCTGTATCCTCTAACTGGCAGTTCAACCAGCATGACAACTTTTTTACCTTCGTTCAGTGTTTTCTTTCCTCTGTATGCATGGCACACTGGCTTCTCCCAAGACTTTCAAATAAGTCCTCTTTAGTCTTTGCAAAACACTTGATTAACTGCACTGACGAGCTGATGATTTCTTTAATCAAGTCTGTGATGTTGTAATGTCCTGTAATGTGCCTCATTCCCAAGCATTTCCAAGCATTTAGCAGCTGGGAGTGATGATCCATTTTGCTTTGACTTTCACCCTGGAAGAGATACTTCAAAAACATGGCAGGAAAAAGCACGTTAGAAAACCCATGTCCTTAGAGATCTTCAAATGTTTTGGTGTGGCAGGGAGATGTAGAGTTCCACTATGCATCTGTTTTCTCTTTAGGATTTACAGTCTGTTTTCTCTTCACAATTTATGGTTTTAATTTGCCTCTCCTCTTTGCTGCTCATCACAGCTCACTGCATGGGGAGATTTTAGCATCTTTCTCAGGTGTTCACAGTCTGCGCTGAGGGCTGTGGGCTGTTTGCTTTTCTAGCAAATGTTGTGGCATTAATAAAATAAATGGGCTAGAGTCACTGTTTAAGGTCAGTTGGTATTTTCTGAACTTTCTACACCTAAGGGGGAAGGTGGGAAAGAGGCAGACACCAGGCTTGGGACAGGACTTAAGCTGCTGCTCAACAAAACTGTTTACATAACAGAAGGGCTGCATAAAAGAGGTATCATTTCATCACTAGGTCAGTGTGGCTTTCTGGCTCCAGGATGGCCATGAGTAATCCACACTGTCTCAAAAAGGCATTTTTTAGAGGCACGTGTAGCTGTTTGGATGATGTTGAGTAACAGTGGACAAGCTTATGCATTTTAGCAACAACCTTGGCCCCTGAAGGACATCCAACAGTTCATCGTGTCTCAGCCTTTTAAAAGGTTCCGAGCTATCACTAAGCCCTGGAAAGAGGAAAGTTTATGCTATAAGAAACTTTCTTTTTGTGTCAAGCTTTTCTGTGTTTTTCTTAACTGTGTGTTTTTATTATTATTGTTATTATTATTTCTATAGAGATATCAATGTGGATATCTTGGTTAGGAGTCTGCTTCAGCACTTGATGCTGTAGGTCAGGACAGTTTAACTAGGTATAATGTCCTAGGAGGCAGGATGCAAGAGAAAAGTAATATTTGAACCAGAAAGATCCTGTTCTTTGGACCTCAAAGGAGGAAGATTTGTAAAAGCAGGAAGAGTTCAGAATCTGGAAAATCTTGTGTATTCTGCTGAGTTTGGATCCAGTCTCTCACTTGGATTGCTGCATTCTTGCTAGCATATTGGCAGATTACGGGTAGAAGTGCAGATGTGTGGAAGTATTCTGGAATAAGTTTCTTTGGCTCATCCTTGTGGGCACATGGATGGTCTATTGAGCACCGTATCGCAGTGATTTGCCATCACTGTGTAGTATTTGACAAGCAGGTCAGTCTCAAGAGCCTCTCTTGTCTCCTTGTTGAGAGAGGAGGTTGTGAGATGCTGCTCTCTTTCTAAAATCCTTTACTGATGGAAGTCCTTAGATACAGAAACATGCTGCAGTGTTATCTGGCCTTCATCTGTGTTGGAATAAATGCTGTTTGTTTCCTTGCACTGCTTTCCACCGTCTCTTACACATCAGAGACAACGGCCCTCTCATCTCTGTGCAGATCTTAGGTCACAGAAGACTCTCTGTAGAGGCACCGTGCCGGGATCCTTTCCCTAATGTCTCCCATTCCATCTCTGTCATCACTTTGCTTCAGTTCTCTCATCATGAAAGGGACTTTGCTTTGTTTCTGGTCCAAATCAAATGCCTCCAGGTCTTTAAGGTTGGAAGACTTTGTGGAAATGTAGAATATTGTTTTGTTCCCGTGGCATGTGTGCTGCAAAGTGCCCTGCCTCCCCATTTGGGTGACTCATGATTGCATGACGTATCCACCAGCCCTTTCAACTGCAGGTCTTGTTTGGTTTGTCATCTAGACCACCCTGAAACCACCCTGAGACATGCAATCAATTTGGCCTTTATTGGATCAAAACATTCCAGCCTCAACCCTTCCTTCCTTTGGGTACAGAGAGCTCCTCACTGCTGCTGCCTTCCTGAGCACGATTGCCATCTCCCCTCCCAGGTATCTCTTAGGGTTTCTGCCAGGGGCTACCTGTCTCTGCCTAATGTCAGTCAACATATCAGATTACAGCTCATTATTTGTCTATCGGACTGTGGCCTGCGGGACTCTTGCTGGTGGTTGGCAAAGAGGGATTAGTCACGTGCTGCTCGTTTCCAGCTGCGCAGTTGCATTAGCTCAAAATGCATCACTCAGCGATCACGCTGCCCTTTCCCAGGTGTGCGTGACACAAGGATTTACATGAGGAACCTCTGTGTGAGGTGCCTGCTGGTTTTATACCTGCCTTTTAATCTTGTACTGCTTGATGCTGTTTGTGTTCAGGAGCATTGCTGCTTGCATCCTGCTTTCCTGCGAGGACCCCTGGCTTGTGTGTAACCAAGGAAGACCCTGGGATGTAGGAGTTTCTGTGGATATCCAATCTGTACAGAGCCTTCACGCCCAAGCACATCCTGCCTCTCCTAAGGGAAATTATAAAAGAAGCTCTTATTTGGCTTTTGGTTTATATTCCCCTCTAAATATTCCCCCCTAAAAGGGATTTGTTGCTCAACTCTTAAAGATTCAGTCCTATTTTTTTTTTTTGCTTTGAGAGCCCACACTGCGTATTCTAAGAAATTTTCCTCATTTAAAATGCTATCTCACACACAGCTCTGCTGTCATCAGAATATGTGAAACAGATCTGAGTGTTACAAGAAGATGTCAACTGGAGCATTTTTCCACCATCAATCATACCAAAGGCTCAGTAAACACAAACACATTTCCCACTGCCTGCTCCCACGATGAACCCTAAGGTGCATCGATGTGTTTGAGGAAGGAAGGTTTCCCCCTGGGAGACGGTTTACCAAGTCCCTTCCCAGGAGTAATGACCTCCTCCATGCATGGTATTTATTATACTGTATGTGGATTTAAGTGTATAATACACAGCCACAAACACATGAAAATCTTCATTCTTAACTCTCCATGAACCGTTTAAGGAGAGGATGTCAGAAAGGGAAAAATGGAGTATGGAAAGGGACGAACCAGAGAGAGGGCCTGTTCAGGCAAGGCCTTTTCAGGCAAGAGGATGAAGTCAGTCCATTCTGCATGTACACACGAATGTTTATGTAAAACAGTTCAAATGCCCCGAGGAAGAGAAGTGTTAGGACATCTGATTTCTTTTGGATAACTGAAATAATTTGTTCCACAAAGAACAGTGCCCAGCTGTCCTTGCACTTCTGCGCTGGCCCCCAAGGGTGCAGGGAGGTGAGACGTCTTTCTGCAAAGCTGTGATCCCACCTGCAGAGGGAAAGCTTCCTGATTTAATTCCTCAAGAGAATTTCTTCCTTCTCCCTTTGCAATATACTGGATCAAGGTCACATGCTGTTTACAGCCATCTCCTTGCCACTTGCCTCTACCCACCTAGTCAGTTAGCTCTACAATAGACACAATAAGATTAATCTGTCATGGCACTGCACCTTTTATTTTCCCTTGTTATCTGTGCTTTCCATTCCAGAACCTACCCCCGTCTGTAGTGTCTAGCACAGCTAAGCCCTTGATACAACACCAGCAATGCAACTATGGAAAAGTTTAAAAACGCTGCCTGCTATCAAAACACCCTTTGGCTGGGAGATTTGAGAATTTGCCTTCTAGGTCATTGAACAGCTTTATTTTTTTTTTTCTCAGAAACTTTATGCTATGCATATTTTTTGCTATGTGAACTCATGCATTTAGCAATAAATTGAGGCTGCGTGCAGGTAGATACAATCTTGTCGCAGTCTGAGGTTTTGAGAAATCTACCCCATTTTCCAGTGTATCACTCCTTGCCCTTCCCACTCCCCAAAAAAGAAGTTTAAATTCCAAGTGTGTTTTATGAGCTGAATGTGCCTTAAGATAGAAACAGGCTGGACTATGACCAATCACACAGAACATGTTATGGTTTCCCATGGGTGCTAGTATATTCAATGAAAGATGGAAGCGGAAGGAATTTGTTGGCAAATACAGTACACAACACAAAAAAGGCCTTATACTATATCTGCATCGTACACTGTACTGACCGCAGTAACCAGAATCAAAATTGTATTGGCTATAATCTCTCTCACATCTAACTGTTGAATCTCTTATTTATTTTTGCCTTGAAAAGTACAGGGTGAGTATGGAGCTCCTTAGTACCAGGATGGTGCTAAGCATAGCTCTTTGCTTAGAAAGGATTTTCTTAACTGCAGTCAGTAAATCAGCTTTGACTGTAGAGTGATGCTCTTAAAACTTGATAGTGCTCTCCAAGTCCTATTGGCAGCATGTGCTTAGTCCTTCCTAATGATCCATTTAAATCGGTCTTCCTAATCCAAGTCATCATTACAGGTTGGAAATCCTGCTCCCAGCATCCCTAATTGTAATGGAGCTGAGCCTTTCCAACTTGCTGAAATGCTTTAATCTAAGGTTTTGTTTGTTGAAAAGCCACTTTTCCATTTTTTTCTTTGAAATGCAGCATTTCTAACCTCTGAACTTGAAAAAATAGTTTTCAGCATCAGAACACAAAAGTGTTTAAAGATTGTTTACCCCTTCTTTAGCCAGCGCTAGTTGTCATGGTAAGATCAAAAGAGTGGTTTTTTTTGCGTGAGATGTAACAGAGCGCATCTCTCCGTGATGATGTTCTGAATTTGTGTGACCTTTTGTCTGACACGTACAGTGCCTGCTGGAACAGCTCTAAAGTGTTGTGTAAGTCTTATCTGAATAACAAGAATAGACCTTACAGCAGTGTGATGCTACAGTTGTCATATTTTCCTTGATGATTTTCATTCAGTGATAGTCATTAGTGTTTGAGAGTCCTTCAGAGATGAAAAGCCCCTTGTGTTACAGCCTTGCATGTGCTTACACTCCCCAAGTTCCCTTTCATCTAAATGGATACCCAGTGGGAGAAGGATTATTGTTACTCATTTAAAACAGTGGAAAATGAGGCATAGGGAAAAGCAAAGTGATATTTTCAATAACCACACAGTGAGATTGTGATAGGGCTAAGATTCTGCAACAGATCTACACTGAAAGAACATTCATAACAGTGGAAACTTAAGGAATCAGGAATTATAGCTTTAAAGAAATCTGGAGTTAGATCTTTGAATTTGCTTCCTGACTTTGCCCGATTTTCCAGTATGATATTGGTGAAATTACCCAATTAATCTGTAAAATGGAAGAAAAAATGGCCATTTAGAAACACCAAAGAACTGGAATAAATCCTGTTTTTGCAGTAAAATCTGAGTTTCCCACATAAATTGTTGGTACAGAGCTAACCCTGAAAATGTTCTGAGGTTTGTGCAACTGTTTTTTTTGCATACATATGGGCCTTGCAGTGCTTTGTTCGGTGGTAGATCTGGACGCTGCATGGAGATGCCATCTGACAGGAGCTCTCATCTTCCTTTCAGAGGTAGTCACGCATGCTTTCTCAGCCACTTCTACCCTGGATCTCCTTGGAACTGGAAAAGCAATATTGTCTGTGTTAAAACAACAGAATAAAAGCAGTGGTTTAGGACAGCTTTAGCCTGCTCACAACTTTGTAGCTTCTCATCAGCGATGCAGATGTTGGCAAGTTTCACTAACAAATCGTATGTCCGTGGGAGAGCAGGTTTAAATCCCAGATCCACACAGTTCCCACCATTGGCTGAAGGACTTTGTGAATCCAAATCTTCCTCTGAAATCCTCCAGATGTGTCCTGCAAGCAGTATTTGCTCCCATGCTTGTAGCTGCCAGGCTGTCCCCGGGGCACGGACACACATCTGCTTCACTCTCACTTAGGCTGGGCAGTGTGAATTTTGGAGCTGTTCTAGGCACGGCTTTTGGGAAACTGCTCTGTTTGTGGGTTTGCCACTGATTCCCTGTGCTCAACTCTGAGCTTGAAGACCTCGGAGGTGCTGAACATCTCCAGGTCCTGTTGACTTAGGAAGACACCATCAGCCGTATGCTGGGGAGGTGAAACACTCCCTTTCTCGACAGTGAGGAAAAGGGAGAGTGCCAGAAGGCAGCAGTGATTTTTATTGAGCTCTGCTTATGAATCAGATTTGCCTCTCTAGGGGCTTTAGCTGTACAGAGACCCCAACTCTTGATATGCCAGATTTCCCTTTCCCACTACTGGTTTGTGCAGCCTGGGATCAGCTGAGGCACAGACCTGGCCTCCTTGCAGATGTTTTGCCTTCCCCTCCCAAAGCTCTTCATGTGCCTGGGTACCAGTTTTCACGTGCCTGGGTAGCAGTTTTCAAAGCAGGGGCCTGGTGTCACCCTCCCTGGTTTGGGAGGAAAGGAAGAGGGAGGTCTTCTTTGGTCCATCACTGTGATGGCTTCCCTTGTGACAGCAGCGGGGTCTTACGAAGGCACAAGCATGTCCTTTGGAGGCAGATGCTACTTCTGAATACTGAGCTCAACGTTTCCATACCCCAGTGAGCAAAAGCAGAGCATGAGAGGAACTGCTTGTTTGATATGAAAGTGGCAATTTCCCAGATCACCTGGCACATTTGGGTGTCTGCTTTCTTTCAATGTCTCCCTGTCAAAATGGCTCAGATATCCCAGAAAAGCTCAGACGGTAATTTCTGACAGCCGTGATGGAGCATTTATATTTCCAGTTGCCACCAGTTAGACTCACTGTAACCGCCTTGTTTCCTCTCCAGACTGTGTTTGCATTCATCCTAATCTAAACAGTCCCAGATTACAGATGAAAGCACTGGGTGGTTCTTTAAGGGATTTGCTACACGCCTTGAAGTTTTGAGTGTGTCCTTGCGTGCTCTGCAGAACACTTCCCCCTTCACTTACCTTTCTGCTGGCTTCCCCAGTCGGAGTCTGTGCTTTTATTTTTTGTAAAGACTGTTTTCTTCAGTTTGCTGAACTTTCTAATTCCACCTTGTGTTGACTGAAAGCCAAAGGAAACCTGTTACAGTAATTTTTTAATATTTGCCACTTGGAAATTTTGTTTGAGAGTGGGGATTCAAATGGCACCGCCTGCTTCCTTCGCAGCCAAAGTATGTTCCCTCCGCGCCCGTAAGGAATGCTACCTTGCAGTCGTAATACATGTCTTCACACTGTGTTTTCCCAAGACTTGCCAAGCTTTATATACACTGTGAAAGCAGGCATCATTCTGCCAGTTAAACAACTGGGGTATTTTATTAACTTTGGCAGACAGCTCCTGTTTCCAAATAGGAAGAGATTTGCCAAGTAATTTGGCCTGGGCCCTGTGCTTCCAGAGGGGCTGCTCGTCCAGCCGAATCAAAGCTGCTGCTTTTACCTGTTCCAGCTCTTCCTCCTCAGAGCATCGTTCAGTGTAGAAAAGGCCTTCTCTGCCGTACTGATGCTGTAATCCGGTGCCTCGAACAAATCGTCTTCCCACCCAGCATCCTGCGCAGCGTGAGCAGAGCTCTGGTCCAACTGAATCCCAGCAGTGGGAGAATGAACTCAGGCAGTTTTACCCCCAAACCTTCTCCTCTTCTCTGTAAGTGCCTCTTACCACTGCAGGAGTGTGTCCCTTGCCGCCCCACACGCATGTCTATCCGACAGCGGGGTCTCCTGCGCTGGGATTAGGGAAGATGGAGAGGGCTAAGGTAGCAGTTTTCCTAAACTGCTGTAGTTTCACGTAGTTGTCCACTCCTTTTTATAACTTCTGACTCCAGTGGCTAGTCAGGTGTAGCTAAGGGGTTTCTCTAACAAACTGAATTTCTACAAGTGTTGTGCAAGTAGTTTGCCAAGTAGAGAGGAGATGGTCACAGTGTATCTTCAAACTAGAGCATGGAGAGGCTACCTGAGGAGCGATATTCTGCGACCGAGCAATGCTTTGACCACAAAGAAAGCTTTATCAGGCCTGTGCTATAGCAGGTATCAGAGAAAACTATCCACTCTGTAAAAGTTTTGTTTTATGCTGAATGAGCTTTGTCCATAGCATTACATAACCAAGCTTCCGCAAGCCTTGTGCATGAAATTTCCATGAGAGCATCCACCTAAGAGAAGGTGTCATGATTTTATGCAGATCCCAGTCTGAAATGATTCAGCAAGGGTTTGTATGTCATTAGATACCTTTTTTTGTTGTTGTTTTTAAGATGATTGTAAACCTTTCTAGAGAGAATTAACATTTCAGATATGAAACCAGTGATATATGCTTGCCTGGTAATCAGGGTCAGTTTGCACACATTTAGTCCCCAAGATACTGTCACTTAGCTTGATTCTTTTCTACTGAAATTGCGCTGAAAGACAGCTCATGTGAACTCACTGAAAGAGCTTTTGTTTCTCGCAGCTTGGCTGACGGGCAGTACTCTATCAAGTCATGGAAATCAGTGCTTATTAAGTGCATCCAAGTCTTAATGCTGCTTGCAACTGAGCCTTAATATGCACCACGGCCAAGAGCCTAAACCAAACCTCAGCTCCTGGGAGGTTTTTACCATTCCCTTGTGCTGGGAGGGTAGTTTGGAGGCCCCCCGTGTGCTGCTCCTCTCAGTGTGCCCCGTGACCTGCCGCAGGGAGGTGCTGGGGCTCCTGCTCCGGCTGCAAGGCCCGGAGCCAGCGGGGCACCGTGGTTCAGTGATCTGCTGCCCTGCCGGCCGGGCGGCACGTGGCTCCCGCTCAGGGCCTCCAACACTGCCGTCCTGCGTGCAGCTGCCTCCTTTGGGCTGGCAGGATGCCAGCAATGAGCGGGATCTCCTGATGGAGTTCCCGTGGCTGGACCAAGGGGCAGAGCTGTCCTCATGTCTCTGCATCATTGTCCGTGTGGGATCAGAGCCTCTTTCCTCAAGCTGAGCAGGTCAAAGGAAAGGAAGGAATATGTTGAGGCAGCCAGGAGCATTGTACACCAGGAAGTTTTCCTTATGGATGCAACAGGAGTGAGGCTTTGCCGGGAAATCCCTGGGCATCCTCTCTTGGGTACGTTCACCTGCTGTGTTCCCCTGCGGGGGTTGGAGGCAGCGACTGCCCTCCTGCCCTGCCATGTTTCCTGGCACGGTGCTGACGGGCTGGGATCCATCGTGGTAAAGATCTTGCTGTGTTGTGGCTTGTGGCTAAACCCACAAGCCTCACACGGACTTTGCAGGCTGGGCAGTCTTGTCCTCCTCCAGAGCACATCTCCCTGCTCCAGGCCGATCATGATAGAGCACGGAGCTCATCCCCTCGCTGCGTGTCTCCTTGCTGCTCACTCTCATTGCAGGTGGGTTTGTCCACTGAGGACAAACCTGGGAGCCTAGTGAGGGGTCTCAGATGGGGTTTCTGGCGGTGAGCTGCCTTGCGGTGAGTGCAGTGCAGATGCTGCCGAGCTGGGTGGTTCCAGTGCCTCTGGTGGAGGCTGAGCCCTGCAGCTCAGGGCAGGTTTTGCTAACAAGGGGAGCACTTGGGCACTTGGACCTGCCAAGGTCCCTGCGGTTGTAGCCAGCGTTAGCCTCGTCCTGGCTGGCAAGGTGGGAGAGCTTCTGCAGCCTACGCTCCCAGCTACTGCAGGGGATCTGCTTAGGACCAGCATTTCTGTTTGTTAAAGAGGCTTTCTTCAGGGTGGAACTAATGCCTGGTCTTAGTTACAAGCCTATAAATGCAAACTAACTTGATATATCACAATAAACTCTTATTTCCTACCTCTGCCCCTACCAGCAGAGTCTGGCCTTTTGCAGCTGTGTACAGCTGAGCTTAGTAAATGGTCCCAAATTCCCTATACAAACACTGCAGAGATACTTAGCCTGGACATAGCATAGCCTCTAAGGCTGGTAGAGAACAGTCTGAGCAATTTCTTTCCCTTCCTCTCTCTGTCTCTGCTGCCTCACAAGATCACTTCTTCACCATGGATTGTGTGGGCCGTTGGATTAACCAAGTTCAGAGAACACGTAGCTGGAAAAGAGCCTGTCCTGTCACCTATAGACCAAATCACAGAGAGCTGAAGTGACTCTTTTGACGCTAGGAAACTCCAGCCCTCCCATCTTTCCTTACCCTGGGCTTTTCCTCTCAATTCAGCCATTTTCCTCAGCCTCTGCTTACAGATTTTCCTTGGTTGTCCCATCACCGCTCAGCCTGTTCTTTTTTTGCCACTGTTGTCTTCTCATTCCGTTCTGGATTTGAAGAATCGATGAAATGGCAGGTGCCCTTCACTGTGTCTGGAGTGCAGGGTCCAGATGTGCTGGAAACACCGTGCTAGACAGACGCTTGAGGAATACTTTGCTGTGGTTTCACCTTAGAACTGTGTGTTTCTGCTTCGTGTGAATGAAGGCAACAGGACAAAGATAAAACCCAGGTGCTTGAAATGTTTGGTGAGCAGACAGCTGTCTAGGGTAAAGCAAGCCATAATGTATCAGCCTTCTGTAGAAGGTGCAGGATAAACGGGTTTATTCTCTGCCCCTCATCACTAACTCAGCTCTTCTTTCTTGTTCTGTTGCAGTTGAACAAGCTGGATGAAGCAGCAGATGCAGCTCACACTTTCTTCATGGCAAACCCTGAGCACATGGAGATACAGCAGGACATTGAGAATTACAAATCCACGGCAGGGAAGGTCAATCTGATTGACCGAGAGGCCAAACCGCACATGGTGAGTGAATTAAAGAGGAGCCTGGGAATAAGTCTCAGGCAGTCTGGAAAAAAAAAGATTTAGGAGGCCAAGAGAGCATCATCTGTGAAAGGAGAGGTTCTTGCTGAGGTCCCTATTCCAGTGGGTAATTAACCTATTAACACCAGGTTGCAGGCCAGCTCTCAAACCTGCCAAAGCCAATGGAAAGATTCTTCCTGCAGCAGTTCTTGTTGCACAGGCTAATTGAACTGTGTTTTCTGCCTGCTTTGCTATGTAGGTGACATGGATTTAAATACCAGGGCTGTCCCTGCTTCTAGCTTCAGGTGATATAAGGAAGCAAGAGGGACCATTGAGTGTAATATAGGCATTCATGTTGGGGTGTTCTGAATCAGATGTGCCTGGGCCAAGTGCAGACTTCATCCTTGCTTTGCATGTCAGCCTCTGATAGTCTCTCTTGCTCATCCTGTGTCACTGGCAAAAAAATTATGGGCATTCCATACAGGACAGGAGGGTTAAACAGAGAGCAGAGGGGTTTTGTATTTGCTTGTTTTTCACACAGTGCAAAACCCAGCAGTGTCACAGAGAAGGCTGTAAGTACAGAGGAGTTCAAAGGAGCATTTAGGCAGATGTATGGGGTTCCACTTCTCCACAAGTCCATTAAATAGTTAAGCACCATTTGGTGCAGCCATCTATGCCTATTGAACCTGTCTTTTCTTTAAAAGCACTTGCTGTCGAGGCAGAATACCATGGTCTGAGCAGTGCAGCCCGCTTAGAGCCTTTCCTTCTACCTGTCTGCTTCACAGGAGGACTACAGTGCTGGGGTGAGGCACTACGACAAGGAGGAGTACGACTTGGCCATCGAGTTCCTGGAGCGGGCACTGGAAGGGTACTATTCCGAGGATGAAGACTGCCAGATCATGTGTGAAGGGCCTCAGAGATTTGAGGAGCATGAATACCTGGAATATAAGGGTGGCCTCTACGAAGCTATTGCAGGTGAGAGCTTTTTGAATCTTCAGAGTTTTTACCCTCTCTTTAATATACTGAAAATATATTTTTAATATTTTTAGTAACTAGTCCTTCTATCACGACTGTTAGCAACCCTTAGTAACCCTGCAGCAAGCACTTGTAAGGTTGGAAAATGAAAATTCCCTGAACAGAGGACAGGGAACTAGAACGTCTCATTCTGGTCCTTAACAGGAACTGGACTGGAGGAATTGGACATCCACTTGTGTGGAGCATTTGCAGCTTTCAGTAGAGATAGAAATGTAGGTGCTTCAGCCTGTACACCTGTTCACCTCTCTGCACCGTCACACATACCTTGGTGAAACCTAAACATCACCAGGGACCGTCTATAGTCTCTAATTTTCTGTACATATGAAGAAAACAGAAGAATTCTCTTGGTCATGCTCCAGATGGTCAGGAAGGTTGCCAGAAGGGCCCAGATCGTAGGCTTCCTCAGCATCCAAAAGGATGGATTTTTCATTTGTGGAGAGCCACCTAATTGCAACCTTGACTAAAATCTCCGGAGAGAATTGAACACTGCTATGTAATCTTCAGATTTGCATGTGTGGCTGCGTGGCTTTGAGCCAGGGAGAATTAATAAGATTCATTCTCAGTAGAAATAAGATTACATTTAATTAGTGGTAAGGGAAAGAAGAGCAATAAATTACGTTCTGTTTGGCAGCAGAAATCTTATTTATCTGCTGTTGGTCTTGGAGTTTAATCAAGCGCTTTGAGTTTTGCTTTTCCTATGGAAAATATTTCGCTCAAAAGCAGATTTTTCTTCATTTTTGCAGAATTGTGTTTGCAGAGAAAGGTCTAACTGAACATAACAAGATGAGAAACCACCAACACGCAGAAAGAGAAAGTGCCTTTGTTAGGTGAAATTACATATTTAACATCTTTGGAACAAAATGAGGGATTGTTTCTAATATTACCCATGCGAGGAATTGTGACAAGTGTTTCAAGGGCTGACTTGCACATGGGTTTTGTCACCAGTGTAACTGTCAGGGACTCGTGTGGTTTTAAACCTAGAGTTTGCTCCTGAGTCCACATCTCAGCCCAGATATTTCAGCAGGGAGTGGAAACTCTTAGCACACTGAGAAAATAGTGTTTAAGCTTCTCCAAAATGTTGTTCTCTTTTCAGTCCCAAGCTAGTTTGTTACGTTACCACATGAGATTGAAATGATCTCATCTCTTCACAGCAGAAAAAGTGCATTTCATTGACTGATTGCCATATATATATGTATTCTTGTTTGTTTGTTTGTTTGTTTTTCAGGATTTGATAGTACTAAGAGAAAGCAGTGCTGTCCATGATGGATCATTTCATGTCTAGAATGCTAAATTAAATTATAGCAAAATTATTTGTACCCCTCTCCTTCACACTTTCCTTAGTGTTATACCTTAGATGTATGCAAATCAGATGCCCACGGAGAGTACCTGTCAGTGAACATGGGGATCTTTTTGAGTTTCTACTTGATCTTTTTGCAAATTCCTCAGGCTGTTTTTCTGCCAGCGCTGAGAAATGCTTTGGTAGCCGAGCACATGTTTTTTCCAAGCCTGTGTTTGTTTCCCGAAGTTTTTAATGCTGTACAGAGACAGAGCAAGCAAAGTAGATTTGTAAGTACATTGCAACAAAGGCTCCAAACAGGAATCAGATGTCAGTTTTGGCTTAGAAAATGCACAGCTGATACAGCGCCTATATTGCATACTGCCTCCAATTAGAAAGCTTGCTGATGGCAGATGTTTACCATGTGCTTTCATGGTCCTGGGAGGTTTGTCATCGCCAGGAAGCAACACGCATTGGGCTTTTGCTGCCAACTTTTGCACCTTAGACCTTTCAGGTTAGCAGTGCTGTGCTCAGCTGTGCTCAAATAGCTGCACCAAACCCCAGCCCCTCCTGCACCTCTGCCCTGGCAGGACTCGTTGCTGCGGAGGAGAGGGTTAACGGGGAGCCCAGGGGAGATGCTGTGGGGTTAGTTTTCTGTGACAGCCGTGCTGCCCTCACACCTCTGCTGCTGTGCGGCTTCCCTTGCCCTGCTGTGGCGGGTGGACTTACCAGCGAGCCCCCACCAGCACAGCTGGGAAGGGCAGCACCACACAGACGGTTTCAGCACAGAAGCAGCAGCTTCTGGAAGCCAAAACGAAAAAAAAAAAGTTCAAGTCCCTCTATATTTGACAGAAGGAGAAAGGCATTTCTGAAAGGGGCCAAAAATGTGATAGCATCTCTCCACTGGGTTTCATAAAGGGTCTCAGCTATTTCTACAGGTGCTGTCAGTCACCTTCCTGGCCAGAGCAGCAGAGTGATGGGTGTCCCAGCTGCACCCCCTACACAGACAGACAGTTTAATGCTGGAGTTTTCTTCTCTCCCACTTTGGTGCCACCACCATCTGAGTCGGGTGTCCTTCAGTCTTGGAAACAGTCTCCCTCTGTCCTAGTGTCATCACTGCCACCATCCTTCCCAGTTCAGAGTGTCTTATCCCTCTTTTCCTTGCAGATCACTACATGCAAGTCCTGATGTGCAAACACGATTGCATCCGAGAACTTGCCACACGTTCAGGACGTATCTCTCCCATTGAAAATTTCCTTCCGCTCCATTATGATTACTTGCAGTTTGCCTATTACAGAGGTAAAGTTTGTCCTTTGGCATTTTACAGCTTTTGTTGAATTTTGTGAAGGAGCAATTGTTTTATTTGGGAATCAGCATATTTCCTTATGAAGTGTGTGTTCTGCCATGATGTCACGGCACTGTCTAAAAAGAGAGAGCAAAGGGCATTAAAAATTGTCTGTTCAAAAGTACTTTCCCCTTCAGGTTGTGTGAAATGAATAGTTAAGTACTTTTCTAAAAGTGTTTCTGTATTACGTTTCTGGAATCTAATATTAAAAAATCAGCATTTGAGCTCCGCGGGTTCAAACTTTAGCTTGAAGTCATGATGCTTCTTTAAATAAGTAATGCATATGCGGATTCTTTCATTTGCCTTTTGGTATTAAAATGTTGGCAGTTTCCTGTCTGTGAAATGGAGCAGTTCATCATCAAAGCAGCCTTGCGAAGTGTTGGGATCATCCTTTGCTAACAGAGGGCTCAAAAGGTTCCTTCCACCTGGCACCGCCGAAGGGGTGACAGTGCTGGGCCAGGTGTCTCCTAACGGCTGCTGTGTTCCCTTCTAGTCGGTGACTATGTAAAAGCTCTGGAATGTGCCAAGTCCTACCTCCTGTTCCACCCAGATGATGAAGATGTCTTGGAGAATGCAAGTTATTACGAGGGCCTTCTAGAAGGTACCTTGGATCCAGACACCATCAAACCGAGAAAGGTGAGAACAAATGCCATGTAAGATCATCTGCTGCAGAAGCATCATCTGGAAATTAATTCAGCTTGGCAATTTTGCCATCCTGGGACCACTTCAGAAACAGATATGAAGGTGATGGACTAGCTGGCAATGCAAACTGCTGCAGAACCAGAGGGGCTGGTGTGAGTGAGGAAGCGGAGAGCAGGGGCTTCTTTAAACTGGGCCTTCTGCTAACTGAACACCAAGCAAGGGCCGTGCGGGTCGTGACGGAGCTCCTGAGCAATGTGTGTAGAGGAGGAGTGTAAGGAAACACTGAGCACAAGGGGAACCTCCANAACCCTTCCCTCTCGCAGTGCTCTGGAGGAGGTGTGTAGAGGAGGAGTGTAATGAAACACTGAGCACAAGGGGAACCTCCATACAGAGGGGGCTGGGAAGTATTTTCCCAGGAGAAGTTTTGGATGTCAGCTCGAGTCCCTGACTGATAGCTCAGAGTTAAGTGTTCAGCCTGTTCTGCAGGGAGCAGCACGGCCACGGCAGGGTTAGGCTGGGCTCACACAATCAAGAGGTATTTACTCAATCACCCAGTGGGACAGACTTCCTCTTCACTCAGGGTAGTTTTCATCCGTGGCTCTGTGACTGCCTTTCTCACGATGCAGAACACGAGAAACTCCTCTCAGCCCATCACAGCCCTGCTCAGACTCATTCCTTTCACTCTGTAAGTGGAAGTCATCAGGAATTGCATTTTCTGAATTTCTTGTGGAATTCCTTGATTTCCAAGGAAACTCTATGCTGAAATCATAAAAAAAAGAACAGTCATAATTTCTTCTCACAAAGTGAATCTAGGGAAAAAAAATAAAGTTGACAAAAACATTTCAATCTGTTTCCAATGTTTTGACATTAAACAAAAAGCGAACAGTTAATTTTGTTTTGCAGAGTAAGTTCTAGGAGAAAACCCAGTGTTTTGTTAAATATTTTCTTACAAAAATGTGTGTTGGAAGATTTCCAGCTAGCTCTGCTTTTGCGGTCCCCATCTCACAGTACCGAGTGCCACGCAGGGTGCAACGTCCAAAGCCACCCACTGTCCCCAGCAGACAGGGACCTGTTAGCTCCGTGTTACAGATGGGAGCCAAGGCGCAGTCAGCCCAGGTCCATATCCCGAGAACCTGAATCTGCCTCCAGCTCTGCAGCCAGGGCTTCCCCGTCAGCATCTTACTGAGAAGGTTAGAGGTTTTCCAGGGTGCTCAGCTCCCTCCAGCAATGATGCACACGTGTGCTGAGCGCTCAGGCTTCCTAACTGAGGAGCTCAGCACCACAGAGGGTCTGTAATGGACTAAACAGCACAATCCTATGCCCCAGGGTTGATTTAAGGGATGATCTAGGAACTGTAGCATCCTTTATCTCCTAGCAGTCTGAGGTGATGCATGAAAAGCAATTCCCTGTTTAAGCAGAGGTACACTAGGTACTCGCTAGTGAAAAGCGAGTTGGTTTACACTTAAAGCAACTCGCTTTCTCCTCTTCATTTCAGGAAGCTAAAATGCTGCTGAAGCGCCACAAGCTGGAATCTCACCTCTTGCAGACGGCTGCAGATGGCCTTGGATTTGTCTACACAGAGCCGGTAATGCCCGTCATTGCAAGGGGGTTTGTGAGTTTACAACTATAGCAGAGTTTACAACTTCTGCCTCTTTCCTTGCTGAAAAGCAGGCCCTGTGTTGGTGACTCAGGAGCTGTGTCTTGGCCCACTGTGCTCCCAGTAGGAAAGTGGTGTTGGCAAGGCAAGCAAGGCAGCTGCTCCAGGGTGGAGGAGAGGCAGATGCAGCTTCATCCATCCCTCACCCTGGCATCTGGATGTCTCTCAGACATCAATCCAGTGAGACCTCCAAGGGTCACCCCTTTTTATCATGGTGGGGTGGGACAGAGAGAGCCAGACAATCTGTCCAACTGAGTGTCCCCATTATGCGGGGTTCCAGGTGCTCCAGGGGTTCATATGGGATGAATCCAAACCAGAGAGACTGACTGATTCCCACCAGCATGAGGGAAATCCCTGCAGGAGCTTTCTGGGATTAATTTGATTGTTAATTTAAAAAACACAATCTCTCCCTCTTACCGTAGAACTACTGGAACCGGTATGGAGCCCGTCAAGATGAACACAGGTGAGTCTTGGGTCCAATTTGTCCATTTTTTTGGTGTAGTGGTCTCCAGGGGATGAAAAAACAACATCATTCCCAAAACCAGAAACCCGTTGCCAAAGGCATGATGTTCCTCTTCTCTTCCTCCTCAGTGTCCCATCAAGTATTAGCAGTGAACCAGAGGATGGGCCCAGGCTGTCCCTGGGAAAGAAACCTGGGTCAAAAATAGATCGAGAGTTGAAGGAGGGTAAGTCTGATGGAAGTTTTTCACAAAAAACAGAAATTTCAATCTATTACTATAGAGTACAAACTGCCACCGTAATCAGGCAGCATAATAAGAAAGTTGTCACTTGAGTAATGAGCTCCAATACCTGGGTTGTTGCAGTTTTGCTTGAGAGAGGAGTCTCTATTTGACCCTGCAGCAGCATTTGTTGGTCTGTGGATCCTGCCAGTTCTGTAGTACTGTTGGATCTGCTCTTCTAACCTGCTGAATTGCTCAGCACTGAGCCCTGAAATAACAGAGTTGGGAGACTGTTTCTTCATCACCAAGGAGAAGGTGGCACCACCAGTCATGTTTCCTCCAGGTGCTCTTGAGATTAAAATGTTCCCTTTTGTCCAGACTGGAGAAGAGCTGATGCTGGAGGCAGTGGGCTTTGAGAACTCCATAGTGATGTTTTGCTATACGCTGGCCTGCACCATTTCAAAAAACATTCCTGTCTGCAGTTTGGCTTTTGATTTCATGGCTTACATCAAACTGCTTGGTTTTAAGGCCTGATGGCAGAGATTTCAACAGCACATTCTCTCCAGCCACGGAAAATACCATCACATTTTCTACTAATATACAAGATTTCCCCCAGAGCATTTTTGAAAAATTATGTTGCTGCCAAACTCCAGGGTCTGCTTCTCACTTCAAAACTGCAGGATCTCAAGTCAGGAGGTTCCTCATACCTCTAGTGGGCCAGCTCCACACCAGCAGGCAAAGAAATGTTCCTGTAATACCAAGGACAGTCTTGCTATTTGCAGAATTTCATAACTTCCCTTGTCCTAAGTTCTCTCCAGCTCTTTGGTGTCTTGTTCAGAGTCCTGTTGCCTCTTACTCTCACCACACGAGTAAAATAGGAAAACATCACAGGAAGATTTTGAACAGCTTGTTAAACTGAGGGCTGGTTGCTTTATATTTGTTGCTCTGTTTGTTTCTTTAACCAAATAATTTTGTAGTTTGCCTTTCTCTGCTTTTCCTTCTCCCGTTGTGTTTATTTTGGTGATTTGAACTGGGATTCGCTGGATCCCTCTGCACTTGCATTTAGAGGCCAGCAGAGTTGAGGAACGTAGCCAGGAACATACTGATGGTGTGATACAAGTATTCAGTGTTCACAACGCAGCTCCCAGGTCAGCTCCTGCAAGATCCCCTGGTCATTTTTGCACTAACTGGTTGCACAGGCTCTTAGGCCTCTGGGTTATCTTCTTTCATCTCAGTCCCCAATCTTATCTTCTTTCATCTCAGTCCCCAATCCGGACTTCTCTTCCAAAATAAACTCACCACCACTGCAATTTCAGGCTGAGGAATTGTTAAAACCCACCCAGTTATAATGTACCAGACAGACCAGAATATGCTGTGGATTCTTAAAAGTCATCGGACAGGGAGTAAGTGGCACTGGCTTTAAATACTCCCCATCTTTACCTGTTGTATCAGAAGGGCAGTTAGAGCACATTGGCCACAGATTGTCCAGCTTCAATGTGTCAGGTACATTTTGACTCAGTGCAATTTGGGCTTAATGAAAGAGCAGAAAGGAAATAGGTTGCAGGAGAATAAAATAGGTCTTTTCCTAGTGCTGGGTTCACCTGGGTTCAGGTTCAGGTATTTCCTAAATACTGCCATGTTGTCAAAAACTCAAGTGACAGGACATTGGCCAAGACAAACTCCTTTTCATACTGTGACCAGAAGAGATTGAATGAACCAGAACAGGAGAGCCAAGACACCTGGTTTTCATTTCCAATGCTCGCTCTGTCTTCTTTATCTGAGCCTGACCAGCAACTGAGAAACTAAATGACACCGCAGTCCTCTGAGTAGCAGCAAGGCACACTAGTGGATAGTGTAAAGACTGTGGGGCCATCCATGGTTCATTAAATCATTTACTTTGTAAAATTAATATGGGAACTTTGTAAAAGTGCAGCACTCCTTGTATATATACTGACCCTCGTGGGGTTTGCTGACTGCTGTGACTTAAATAGCTCAGGGCCTGCTGTAAATTTTGGGATGGCAGAAGTTTGGTGCATCAGACTGAAAGCAGAAGGAAAATCCAAAGAGAATGAGTTTCTTCTCCAGGTTGCTGTATGGCACAGTTAGCAGAAACTCGTAAACTCTTTATGCTTTTTATAACTTGATCCTCGTAGCTGGAGGTTATGTCCTGCCAGCAATGGGGCTCTGAAAAAGCAAAAGACACGAGCAAGACAAACCATTCTTCAACAAGCAAGACAAACCATTCTTCAAACCACAGTGGGTCCACACAAAGGCGGCTGCCTTGGCCTGTAGCAAATGCCTGGGAAAGAACAGAAGAAACTGGAGAAGTACTGAGTGATCTCTTCCAGATTAGTCCTTTACGTGCCTGCTCTCCTGCGTGTGGGGATGAGCAACACTCAAGCTGGGAAGCTGGGATGTGAGTTGGAGTGTGCCAGAAGATTGCATTTCAGAGCTGTGTCTCTGCTCTGAGTCCATTTATAATACAGACTATTATCGAGCTACAGAGCGGACATGAGGGACATCCCATGCCTTCCATCTCCAAGAAATATAGCTCTTTAGAAATAAACTTGTGGACTAGTGCAGTGGGGAGGGCTCTTCCTTCAGGATTATGTGTCCTCCATCAGCCAAGAGGATGTTCCAAAAATACCAAATGTGCTACAATAGACAAGAAAGGTAGTAATTATAAAAGCAGTGTAACAGAAAAGTTCCTTTATACCACATGGTGAGAGGAGCTCTGTGTCTCTGATTCTTCTGTCTTGTTGCAGCTTTGTCACAAAAGATGTTTTTTTTCCCATGACTTAGATGTATTTCACCTTCCTCCTGTTGAAACATCTGGTTTAAGTTTTGGTTGTTGCCATTTCTTTTATTTGCTGTCTTAGAGAAGTTGGGAGGAAGAGGCTTCAGCAGGCAGTGATTTAGTGGCCTTGCCGTGGTTTTCTGATCAGGCAGATTTGACAGGCAGGTTCCATCAAGAAGAGAGCGATAACTGGGAGACCAGTCGCAGGGAGCAAGAGGTCGCAGTGGTCACACTGCCCCCGGGGCAGCTCCTTGGCCCTGAGGGAAGGATGGTCCCTGGGCTTCTGCAAGTCTCATACTCCCAGCCTAATCGCAGCAGGATCAAGCACAAAGGATGCTTGCTGCAAGCTCACCATGGCATCAGGTTTTCTATATAAGTGGAAAACAAAAACAACCACTGATGACAGCTCCAGACAGTGGTGCTGCATGCCAAGCAAGCCAGCAAGATTCACCTAGCGTAATGGCAGTGGAAACTTGGACTTTCATTCATGCTGACTGCTGGGCAAGAGAGCCGTGTTAACTGGTGTCCGTGTCCATTGTGGCATCCCATTGGGTTTGGCATTTTTAGAACGTGGTTGCAAGGAAGCTGATGAGAGACTGGAAAGTGCTGATGCTCCTGCAGCAAATCGATTTCACCTCTGGTGCTTCCATTGCTTCTGTTTCTGTTGTTGTTGATGCAAGGCCAAATTCTGCTCTCTGTTACACTGCTGTAAAGCTGTTTCCCTAGGAGTACACTCGGATGACTTCAGCTGGTTCTCAGCCGCGGTGCAAGATGTCAGTGAGGCCATAGCACGCTTAGCAAGATTGTTTGGTGTCTCTGTTTCCATCAGGGGGTCCTCTCCTCTACAGTGACGTGAAGTTTGTCTACAACTCCCAGCAGCTGAATGGTACCCAGCGAGTGCTGCTGGATAACGTCATTTCAGAGGAGCAGTGCCGAGAGCTTCACAGGGTGGCCAGTGTGAGTAGCCAAGGCTTGGAGGGGGGAACTCAGTGCCATTTGGGTTGAGTGTCTGATGTTCCACACACATTTGGCAGGTTAGAGATGTGATCAGTCCATAGGGAGCCTCTGGGCTTGCATCTCATTCACTGAGCCTTGGCAATCAGTGCTGTGATGCCTGTGGACAGTGGTCAGAGACTGGCCCCCATAACACACCCATAACTGCTGAATAGGACCTGGTGCCCCATCTTGGGTCATTCTAAAAAAGAAGCTGAACAGATAAAGCCCATACAGAAGTAGTTTTTCCCTGTGTTATACATAACTCCAAAGGGTTTCCATCCGCAAGCCTGATGGAGCCTTTTCATGCAACAACATCTCAGCCTAGGGAGGGGCTAGAAGATACCACAACATCCCTAGTTTGGAGGTAGGCAGCAGTTTTCCCAGCATCTCCAGTTTATGGAGAGCTGCAGCACCTTCCCACCACTTCCACCTCTCCTGGTGAATGTGACCCTGGGGTATTTTGGGAAGAGGATCCCGGGTCCTTCCACTGGAGCTACCCCTCTCCTGATAAATCAGCTCATGTCTCAGCTGTGTTTGTGTCTTTTCTTGCAGGGGATCATGTTGGCTGGAGATGGTTATAGGGGCAAAACCTCACCACACACCCCAAATGAGAGATTTGAAGGAGCCACTGTCCTCAAAGCCCTCAAGGTACAGCTTCATCCCTCCTCTTCTTCCACTAGCTTCCTTTCCTTTCGGATTTTTCTCTTGACCTCTTTTCCCTGTCCAGTATGGCTACGAGGGTCGTGTCCCACTCAAGAGCGCCCGCCTCTTCTACGACATCAGTGAGAAGGCTCGTCGGATCGTCGAGTCTTACTTCATGCTCAACTCCACGCTCTACTTCTCCTACACGCATTTGGTGTGCCGCACAGCCCTGTCTGGTGAGGGGCGCCNCAAAGCCCTCAAGGTACAGCTTCATCCCTCCTCCTCTTCCACTAGCTTCCTTTCCAGCCAGCACACAAATCGGATTTTCTCTTGACCTCTTTTCCCTGTCCAGTATGGCTACGAGGGTCGTGTCCCACTCAAGAGCGCCCGCCTCTTCTACGACATCAGTGAGAAGGCTCGTCGGATCGTCGAGTCTTACTTCATGCTCAACTCCACGCTCTACTTCTCCTACACGCATTTGGTGTGCCGCACAGCCCTGTCTGGTGAGGGGCGCGGGAAGGGGCCGCGTCTTGACAGGGAGGTCGGAGGATGGGACGTTTTCAGCTATAGGGTTTGCTGTGCTCATAGGTGTAGTGAGTGTCACTGCTTTGGAGAGGCTCTGCCACTAGTTCAGACTCACAATGTGGTTACGGAGTGTTGCGCAGGGACCCAAGTGTGGGAGGTCTGTTTTGTCTGGTGGTTAAACTTGTAGCTGAAGGCCAGGCAAAGCTACTGTTCTCTTGGAAGAGAAGAGCAGGAACATTGCTGTCTAGAGAATATCATTTCCTGGGGTATGCCTGTTCTTTGTGTCTCCAACTCTACCTCTTTTGTCCCCTTCACCCCTTTCCACCTCTCACTGCACCTTTTCCATCTCCCCAGCTCTTCATCTCTCTCTCCTCAAACCTTACTACAAGGAATAAACAAAGCTGTGCAAATCTGGACACTCAGATGTTGCCTTTTCTCCCCAGCATTTCCTTTCTTCCTCTCACCTGTGAACACCACCCGAGGTGGGGTCAGGGCAGGCTCAGCTCCATTAACAAAGCTCACAGAGCTAGACATTCCCATCTCATCCCATCCCTTTTCCTTCCCCCTTCCTCCACATGATCCTGCCTAGGCCAGCAGGACAAGAGGAACGATCTGAGCCATCCCATCCACGCTGACAACTGCCTCTTGGACCCCGAGGCCAATGAGTGCTGGAAAGAACCTCCTGCCTACACCTTCCGGGATTACAGGTAGGAATGAACTGATCACACCTGCCTCTCCCGGGGACCGTGTTATCCAAGCAAGTGAAGGGCCTCGTACCACGCAGGTCACGCAGTCCACAGACTATAAACCCTAAAGCTGACACCTCCCAGTGATGGCCAGAATGCAGGTCAGCAGATCATTTTTGGTGCAAGTGAGCATCACAGCTAAGCTTCAAGCTAGAACGTAACTGCAAAGGCTCTACAGTATTTTAGGGCTGGTTGTTCCTAGTTCCGCAGGACCAGGTCTCTTTGGGATGCTTTCAGTGAGAAGTAAAAGGATGAGAGATGGTGGGAATCTGTTCATGCTGAGAATTGTGCCCTGCTCAAGGAGAGATCTGCTGATTCTCAGCTTAGACTCCAAAACAGACAGTTTGGGGAAGATTGCCCCAGCTAGTGGGTCAGCAAGCAAAGAGGTTGTCTCGTTAGTTTGGTAAGAGATAGAAGGATCATTTCTAACCCCAGACCAGGAAGGAGCAGAACACAGACAGTATTGCAGGTCTCGACCAGTTCCTACAATGGGATCTCCCCTGTATTCCCTTCAGTCACCACAGTCACATCTCCACAGCCACGGTCACCATCTCCATGGAGCTACATGAGATCAGACACACGAGCGGTAGGCCAGCCCTAAGCACTTGCTTTTACTCCTCTCACTGGGATCCTGCTTCTTTCCCCAGTGCGCTTCTGTACATGAATGCAGATTTCGAAGGAGGCGAGTTCATTTTCACTGAGATGGATGCCAAAACTGTAACCGTAAGTCAGTGGTGTTTCCTGGCTGAGCAGCTTGAGCTGTATGGTGGGAGTTAATGTCTGTGGGGTGCTTTTGCAACCTAAGAGTGATGGACTTTGTGCGGGGGGAACATATCTTGCCTGGGCATCGTGTGTTTCATTGCTCACAAACCTCCAGCACGAAACCTTCTGTCTACTGGCAGGGGTTCACAGACCTTGTTCCCTGCCCAGAGGCTGTGCCAGGCAGTAAACCAGGCTGCAGATAAGAGGTTTGCAGCACCTGTGCTCTGGTGGTGGGTTGGCTGAGAAACAACGTGGGTAGAGGCCACCACTGCCTGAGATTCCTCTTGCCTCAAGGACCGTTGAGCTCCTACTCCATCTTGTGGCCAAACGTGAAGTGATGCCAGTGCCTCTGTAATGTCTACTGATGCCTTCTCTGCAGCCAAATCCTCCCCTCATGTCATGGTGTTGGATAGCTCTTCCCTCTGCCTACACTAGGTGAGGGCAGCCCATGTTCAACATCCTCACAGCAGCAACCCAGTCTACAGAGATCACCAAGTCCATCCTAGGGTTAGAAGATAATGTTAGCAGTGCCATTTTCTGCTGTAGGACACGTTGCAAAAGATTAACCTGTCTTAGGCTTCTCAGAGTGGATCACGGCTGCAGACTGTTCCCGAGAGGGACGTGGCTCAGGCCTTAGCCCCCATGCTCAGCATGGGCTCATGTGGGAAGCCAGGCTCCCCTTCCGTGGTTGAACAGAGGGTCTAGGCACCACCCCAGGGCTGTGGAGTTCAATAGATGGTGCAGGTAGATTGAGTCTGCATAACATCAGCACTTAATGGTTGGTTTTACTGGTCACTGAGGTCCTGGAGGATCCATGTGGACTTGAAAGAGAGAATTTCTACAGCTTGTGCTAAGGTTAGCCTGATCCTCCCCGCAGTAATGCTGTGGCCCATTCTTCCCAGAGGTTGTCACCTGCAGGTTTTGCAGCTTCTCCACCTTCCTGCATAGCATCCGTGCAGCAGCATTGAGCCTCTGTCCTCCCAGGCCTGTCCTGCATGTCCTCCAGAGCAGCTCACGGAGTCCTAGGAGATGCAGGGACACCCCCTGAGATCCAAGGCCCTGGACCATGGGGAGCCCAGATGTCACCAGTGTAAACAGTCACGCTGCTGTTTGCCACCGTGTTTACAATGCCAGCTTGTTGCCTCTTTTCCCGTAGGCCTCTATCAAGCCCAAGTGCGGGAGAATGATCAGCTTCTCGTCAGGTGGTGAGAACCCCCACGGGGTGAAGGCAGTCACCAAAGGCCAGAGGTGCGCTGTGGCCCTCTGGTTTACCTTGGACCCACTCTACAGAGAGCTGGTGAGTTCCTCCTTTGCAGTATGAGGGGAGCAGGGGGTACCCAGTGTTGCAGAGGTACCTGTGAAAGCCCCCAACTCCTCCCTGCATGCTTCTTAGCTGCTGCAGAAAGGACCCATTCTTGTCTTCCAGTCCCACCATGTCTGCTAGCCTCCTCCATCAAACTGTCCCACCAGCATTCCCGTGAAGTGTGCCTCTGCGAAAGGAGTGAGGTATTGTTAGGAGAACTGGAGGCACCGTCACTGAGCAGTTTTCTCTGCTAGTCATGCACGTACGTGCAGGTCACCCTGGGTTGGATGCTGGTTGCACCAGGGTTGGATGCTCCTGGGTGCAGGTCACAGCAGCGCTGGATGCTGGACATGGTCAGGATGGCTCTGCGCAGGGCTGGAGCTGGGCATTTGTGACACCTAGTGGCCAATAACCTAATGAACGGGAAGAGGCCTCAGGAGGGATCTGCAGCTGAGGGGCCTCGAGGAATGTCCTGATGCTGCCAGATCCTCATAGGCAGCCTGGCTTCATCTTCCTACAGGTTCACAGATTTGGGCACCTGCATGCCTGGTTTGTGATGCCTTTCAGCTGCCGGTCTCCAAATTCTGTTTTAAAAGCCTGTCATATCAACTCCTTCATTAGCAAACCTGATCAGTGGGGATAAAAAATAGAAGGCCGACTCTGAGCAAGTTCCTGACAAAAGCAAGTGCAGGAAAAAAGCAAAACCCTTGTGCTTCTGTCTTGTGAATTCTGTGTATTGGACAAACACGATGTTTTGGGACAAGCTTAACTTCAGACATGCGCATTACTGTTTCTGGCTGTATTTTGGTGATAGCTCACATCCTACTGTGCTACCTGTATGGTAGATCAGCCCTGTCCACAAAGCTGGAAATCTTAGCTGACAAGGGAAGATTTACTGGGAGGACAGGGGGAGGCTCCAGCACCCTGCCAGTGGCAGTGGCTGTTCATGTAATGTGGAAAGGCAGCTCTAATACGTCAGCTCTGCCCCTATCCTTTATAGCCCTGGGAGAAGGAAGAAAATTGAGGTATTGAGGTGCAAAGTGACTTTGTAATATTTGCCTAGTAAATCCCCAGGACAAGTTCCAGGCTGTGCCCTGTCCTCTAGACAGTGCTGCCCACATGAACTGTCTTGTTCTGCCTTCTCCCCATGGGGTGCTGAACTGCCCTGCATGAACGGGGGGCAGGCACAGAAGCTCTGCTGTTAATGGTGTCTTTTTCTTCCTCTCTTGCAGGAGCGAATCCAGGCAGATGAAGTGATAGCAATGTTGGACCAGGAGCACCTAGGACCCAGTGAAATGAACATCAACCCAAAGGATGAGCTATGAACTAGGCCAAAGACTTTTTCTATTAAATATTTATTTAATATTGTTAATCTTATTAGAACCCTTCTATTTTTGTACAGAGCCGCTGTATAAATTAACAGGTTAATATGATTGTGGAGTTTCAGAAGCGCCTCTTCTGTGTTTAACACAGCTCTTGCTGGGACCCCTTATTCCTGTGCCAACATTTCCTGATGAGTCTAACTCTTGGATTGTCCTTCCTTTCCTTAGCACTTCTCAGGACTCAGTCAAACCCACCGTACCTCCTTGGAGAGGACCCTTTTCTTCTTCCTCAGGCAGAAGTAGCTGCTTCTCCTCAGACCCTGCTGTGAGAATCATCTCCCATGTGATGAGGGGACCTGTCCACAGACCCAGGCGGTGCTGCCCTGCCAGAAACTGCCACATCTTACCCCTTGGAGCCCACGTGGATTATGGCTGCTCTTTGCATGCTGTCTTCCTTCTCCAAGCCCTTTACCATTTGGGGCATGCTTGTTAAGGAGAATGCAAAGTCTAACTCTTGACACCTAAGAAAATGCACATCCCTCTGTAGTGCTGCAAAGCTGGGTTTGAGGCATTAATTCAGAGCTCCGCTTTCAGAAGGCACCTGCTGAGTAGAGGCATGGACTGTGCACAAGCCCAAAGGGTCCTGGTTGCAACTGTGTCCAATGAAATAGGACCTGTTACTCTTGTTCAGTCCTTTCTTTTGCCTATGGCCTGGATGCAGGAAAGAAGCTGCCTCATGCCTCATCCTTTAGGTTTCCAACCCAGTTCTACAGCTGGTAAAACCCAAAAGTAAAAGTCATAGTTTCTAGATCATGTTGAAAAGCATCTGAAGGTCTCAGGGACATTGGGTGACACAGCTGGATGATCATGGTGAGGGTTTTGCTGTACTCTTGATGTATTTGCTGCATCCTCCCATCTCAACAGTGCAGAAACAGCTGCTGTTTATCATGTGGTAGCAACTACTTAGAATATTTCTGCCCTTGTTTGAGGGTATTGCAGTGAAAGTGTGCTGCTCGTCATGAGATATTTACTGTTCAAGTAACTGCTGCTAAGCTAGTAAATCATTCTTCTCCCCCCATCAACCTAACTCCTGTGCATTAGACCAGAGCAGTCTCTACAAAGCTGAGAACAAGCACTGAAGTGTCAGATTAACCTGGGTCACAGTCATAGGGACAGTTTTTATTCAAATGAACAGATGCTTCTGCTGCTAGAAAGCAGTTCCTGAAAGACACGTTGCAGAAGTTTTCACTGTTGAATTTTCTACAAGGTTCCTATTTCTCGAGAAAGCACCATAGGGATATTGGCTGGAGTTTGCCTCAAGCCCTGTGACCAGTTCTTCTTTGGCTTGACACTTACTTATCCCTTCTCTCTACCCCTGTGTCAGCTTGGGCATTTCCAGCACTTAAAATATGTAATAGAAAATCGGCTTTTCTGTCTGTTGATGCTGCTTGTCCAAGTCTAAGGCTTGGGAGCACCTTCCTCTCTGCCCCTGGCTGAAAAGGTCATTTGCAGGAATGATATTTTTGCACAGAACATCTCCAAAACTAGCCCATGGGAGGATACAGGGGTGCTCAGAGCACCTGGAAAAACAATTGCCCTGACTGTGAAGTCGGTACCATTACTGTCAAGCAAACTGTGGTAGGATCATTTGCTGCATATCCTACCTGCAGGGGAGAAAGCCTAGAGTACTTCTAAAACACCTGTGTAGCCAGTTTAATTGAGGTTTTCTCTGCCTTCATAGTGTACTGTAGTACACTATGTAGTTTGCCAGAGCAAATGCCCATATGGTTTGCCTTTCAGTGACCCATCCCTGTTTAAATGTCTTCCCTTAATTGCTGAGATTCACCTCAAAAGAGTCAAAGGAAAAGGTTGGGGGGAAGGAAGAGAGGGCAGATGGAGAGCTGAGGTGCTGGTTGTGTTTTGCCTCATCTGCACCATGCCATTGCCTCCAAGGCCAGACTCCCCATCACCTTCAGCATGACTTTGTGCTGCTCACCATGGTTCTTTCACATACTTCTTCCAAACAGGCTGGCTTTCGTATCTTGAAATTCTCTGCCCCAGCTGCTTCTGCCCCTTTCAAGCAGCACCATGTGGACCCTGCTCTTTTGGATCCCTTTTCAGTGAGGCACAAGGGGCTCTCTATGCCTGTGTGCCCCTTTCCAGACTGTGGTTCCTTTCCTGCTGTGGTGGCTAGCTAGAGCTGTGTCTAAATTCAGGGGAAATAAACTGAAGACGACAACTGGGCTTGTCTTTGTCTTTCTTTATCCAAACATTCAAAGGGGCAGCTGGGGTGGGAGGAAGGTGTGCCCAGCCTCTCTTGGTGTGTATTCTCTGGGGAGGGGGTTCTCCCCCAATTGCTGCAGCACCAGTCACAAACTCCATGCTGGAAGAGGTGGCAGAGACAACAACGTGGACCTGGTTAAGCAGAGCTGGGTGCATATGCTGCTCTGTCCATCATCTCTTTTGCTAGGCCCCCATCTGCATGATAACCTCTGCGCCCTTCAGCCACAGTGGAGAGCAGGATCGAGGCGGCACTAACTGGCCTTTGGGGAAGCAAAAGCTTTGGGGGAGACCAGGGGACCAGCCTCAGCAGAACGCAGCTTTGCAGGGCTACCAAGGCCAGCCCTAAAGCACCGGGAAACGGCTGGGCTCCCGGCTGCCTTAGCCCTGCTGCTCTCAGCTCCATTCTGCCTCCCAGACCGGCTTTTCAGAGCCAGGAAACAAGAACACAGTGAGTCAAAGGCATTTTTCCTGCTTGTTCCTTTTTCCATCTTTCTGCCTCTTTTAAAGTCTAGCTCACAAATGGGTTTTTATTCCTGCTGCACAGGTGGTTGCAGGTTTATGAGTTTACCATAGCCTTGCTGGAGTAAGATACAAAGCCCTTCAGGTCATGCACCAAAATACGGTGTAGGCTCTTGGGTCTCCTTTTTATCAAACCAGGGTGAGGCTCCCTCTGGAACTGACCACTGAAGAGCCGCGTTTGACTCTCAGGGCCATCTTTTGATGTAAGCAAAACCCAAACGCACACCTTCCTCCTTAATCAAATAGCCCCATGGACCAGCGTGGTGCACTAACGTGTTGGCTTCCCGCTCCGTCAGGTCACAGCCCCGACCTGCTCCAATGCTCGGCTGCTGTTTCCCAGAGCACAAAGCCAAATAAAGCAAATTGCTGCTCAGCGCCGATACCTGCAATTGTGAATAGAGCTGAAGTGCATTTCAGAGCAACCTCCTTGGCTTCTAGACCTGCTGCCAGCTCTTCTAGGCAAGGCTTAGCCACCAAGGGGAAATACAACATACTTAAATGTTGGCCATTTGTTAGACATGTCCCAGTTCTCTCACCAGCGATAGGTGTGGTTTGGAAACGCAGATGTCTGAACTATGGCTTAGTGTTTTGTTNATACCTGCAGTTGTGAATAGAGCTGAAGTGCTTCGCTTCTAGACCTGCTGCCAGCTCTTCTAGGCAAGGCTTAGCCACCAAGGGGAAATACAACATACTTAAATGTTGGCCATTTGTTAGACATGTCCCAGTTCTCTCACCAGCGATAGGTGTGGTTTGGAAACGCAGATGTCTGAACTATGGCTTAGTGTTTTGTTAGCCCTGCCATACCCCTCCTACTACTAATAATATAGGCAGGCTGGGATTAGCAGGGGCGATTTATGTCTGTCAAAAAAAGAAAAACCTCATAAAGGAAATGTAATAGAATTAAAATGTATTTCAAACAATTTAAGTGGCAGAGTGTATGTATATGTGTGCTTAGGCGCATGCAGGGTGCGGCCCTTGTTTTGAACGTGAAGCACTGAGCGTGTTACTCAACAGGAGGTGATTTTTTTTTTTTTTTTTTGCTTTCATAAGCACTAAGTCCAAGCCAAGTTTGGGAGCCCCTTGCACAAGACCAGCAGACTGCCTGTAACCTCTTGTCTTAGGGGATCCTGTCTCAGCCATTGGGACCCCGTTAGCAACTGGGGTCAGTAATGTGTTTTGGGAAAAAAATACAGATGAAATGAATGACTTGGTTAATAAGCAGATGAATCACCCAGTTTATAGGCAGAGGTGCTACAATGCAGCAAACAGCTGCTTCACACAGCGAGCCAGAACATCCTCTGGTACCCCAGACCGCCTCTGTACTGAACAAAGAGCCAGCAGGAGCCCCAGGAAATTTGGGGCTGCAGCCTCTTGGGGCTGTCAGTGCTTTGCTAGAGTTTTCCTGCAGCAAAAAGCTCACCTGTGAAACCCCCTCTGAAAGTCAGACTTGTGGGTATGTGCTAATTCCTAATTTTGCAGACAAGGCTGAAATACCTAAAGGTTTTAAGTCGCAGTGGCTATAGAGACTAATAAAATCTGGGAGAGCCAGCAGGCATTAGCCAGCTAGACTTTGTGGTGCTAATATTAAGCAACCAAGCCTCACCTGGCTTGAAATAATCTATGGAGGCTTAGGGCCATATAGACAGATAAGTCTCCCTGGCAGCTTCTCTGGATCATGACTAACCAAGGCCAATTGCAAGGTGGGGGTGTAATAAGCTTATGAACTATGGTATATTTGGGCCTCGGCATCACCTTTACTTCCCAGGAGCTTCCCTGGCAGCCCCAAGGGGGTCAGCAGCTTTGACTGTCCAGGTGATTCGGGGACAAACCCTACGACTGACCGAAGCCCCTGCCCTCAGCAGCAGGACACACAGCCGCCCACCTCCCCTGGGGACGGTGGCACCCTGAGGGTGAAGCAGAGTCTTGCATCACACGTGCAAAGGGCTCAGCAGCACAAGTGAAGCTCCCTGGGAGCAGGGAGATGGCTGAGCAGCAGTGCTCAGGGCCTCAGCACATCAGTACACACAGCTTAAAAAGTGGCTCCAGGGCGGGGAGACCCTGGGGAGCAGCATCTGTAGAACCCAGACTGGTTTGTCAGCTTCGCACTGAGCTCCTGGGCTGCAGCTTGCAGCCAAGGGGAAAACTATGTGAGCAGAGGAAGGAGAGAGTTTGCACCAAGGACTGCTCATCCCTCCTGCTTCAACTCAGCCTGGGCTGCGCAGAGCCACCCTGGGCAGAGCCGTTCCCAGGCAGCCCCGTTTCCACAGAGCCACAGCCTGGGGTTGTCTGTGAAGCTGCGCTTGACTTGCACCAAGGGAACATCTTCCCATGAAAAACCATCATTAAAAAAAGCACATTGTTCCCTCCTGCCCACACCCTTGCCCAACCTGGCAGGTGAAATCAACTGGCTCTAATAGTACTGGCAGTGAGATTAAAAATAGGCTAGCCCTGCTTTGGCAAAGAAATGCATTAGAAAGGGAAAAGCAGCATGCGTGTCTTTTGTTTTCCACACTGGCCCCACATCCACACCTCATGACCTACTCAGAACAGCCACCTTTTCCCGAGGGAAATGGCTCTGTTTGTCTGTGTATCAGGAAATGACCTTGTCTGGGTCCCACAGAATGTGCCCTTGCCCAAGTGCAAAGGACTGCATGCATGTACATGCCTTCACCACCCCCAGCACACACATACACACACGTTTCCCCTCTAGCACCTAAGCCTAGTTTGCAAGTGTTGTGCTTCCAGCGATAGCTCTGGTGCCCTGTACCCAGCACCGTGCAACTCAGCAGCTCCTGCACCGTCATCCACCTGAGATGCATCCTCTGCCCTGTCTTCACACCGGTGCAGCAGGTCCCCTGAGAAGGACATGACCTGGCCTCCTGCTGTCTTCTAAGGGTCTGGTAGATGTCATGCCTCCCAAAGGCTGGACCAGTGTGGCAGGGTGCTGAGTCCACTCAGAGACTGTACATCACCCCCCTCCACCCCACCCCTTCCAAAGGATTCCAAGGCTGGAACCCATTTGGTTTCCTTGTCATTTAGCAAAACTTTGTTATTAAAAAAAATAAATAAAATCATAAATGTCAATAAGTCCCAACCCCTGACGACCATCCAACCCTTCTCAGAATTAGTCCAGCACTATGAAAGCCTCGAAAAACAAAACAGGTAGCTAACGGATCTGCTTGGCCTCTCTCGCATTGATTTCTGAGGCAAGGCAGAGACCTGGTGCGCCTGTGAGGAACTGGACTCCAGCCTTGGTCCCACCGGGTGACAGCAGCAGCGTGCGAGACTGGGGCAGGAGGGCACGAGCGCGGGGACAGCCAGTGCGTGCCACAGAAGGAGCGATCAAAACGAGGGCCCTGTGTGTAAACAGAGCCAGGCTGCTGAGCGGACACATTTGGCAAAGGAGCAAGTCTGCTAATGATCACTTCCAGGGGAGGTTCGGATAACAAGAAAGGCAGTTCTGGTAGTCGATATTTCCTGGTGTTGAGCAGGGCAAGGAAATTAATATGCGGTCAGTTTAGCTTCTACCTCTCCTTTATTTGTAATGAGATTAACAGCAGCGATGGTCGGGACACCATCAGTCTGCTGCTGCGATTGGGTGAGCTGATAAAGCAGCTTCTGCCCTGCCTCGCATGCAAGTCCAATATCCTCTGCCTATGGAGAACAACACCAGAAAAACACCACTTCTCCCACACGTGGCATTTTTTTAAGTGGCCTTGTTTTGCTCCCAGGTCCAGGGGAAACACATGGCACTGGACTGGCCCAGCTGCTCCCAGCAGTGGCAGGAGCACGTCTGGATCCCCACAGCACTCACAGCAACCCAGCCACCTCCTGGTGGGGTTTCCGTAGCCGTCACAAGCAGCCAAGGCCAGCCTGAGAGCATCGGGCTAGGGCTGTACCCTGCTTCTGAGCAAGAAATGAGGCAACAGCCTGACACCTGTGTGCTCTGAAGAGCTCCAACCCTCCTGAGTGCAAGAAATCAAGTCTTTTGACTGCGGTGACACATGAAGTGGAAAGAGGTGCAAATGTCCTGCAGGATACCTCCCTGCGGCCTGCAGTACGGCACCACACACCATGTAACTGACCTTGTCCTGCTTGGCAGTGGAGTCGGAGTGTCCTTGGCACAGGTCGTGGCAGACAGTTGCTGCCCCGAGAACCTGCCAGTAAAGGGACATGTGGGATATGATACAGAGACAGCAAAGCCACCCCCCAGTGTGGGGACTGCTGGTGTCACCAGCAGTCTGGTGTTTTGTTCATGTTTACCCAGCTTATAGCAAAGGTTTAGAAGAAACTCTCTTATGATCATCCTTGTAGCTTTTAAGAAAGAATAACATGGACCTCTGGCAAGTTTTGTAAAGATCTTCATCCACCCTATAGCAAGGATAGTTCAGGGAAAGCCTAGAACAACCTACAAGTGCACGTGTGGCAGCTCCCTCTGAGCTAGGAAAGAGCTTTGCATGGAAAATACTGAAACAAAAGCCCTATATTTTTAAATCTCTGTGTTTTTTTTCACAGTAACTGGACAACCAGAGGTCACCTGTGCCCATCTGGGACAAGGCCTCTCCTTAGGTCTTGCATGACCCTCCCTGATCCCTTCACTTGCTCCAGTCGCCTAGAAGAGCCAAAATGAAACACCATCCAAGTCCCCAGGCCTTTCCTGCCACATTGTTAGTTACCGTCTGGCCTGTATCTCCAGCCTGATGTATGGGGCTATGCTCAGGCCTTGTCTGTTGGCCTTTTGGAGAGTCTAGATCTGCATAAAAATACTGGGCGTGCCTGCATGGACTCTCAGTGCTCAAGGGCTCACATCTCACAGCACTGACATGCTCACTGAAACCAGCTCCAGTGATGAGTTTCTGCATGGAACCTCTGCCATTCACTGCACAGGGGACACAAGCCCTGCTAACAGTGTCCCTGCTGCTGACTCACCAGTGAAAGAGCCACTGGGGCAGCTGCTGAGTCCATGTCGGGTCGTGGATCACAGAGGCCTCCTGCTGCACCACTGGAATAAAAAACCCACAACCCACCAGCATCTGAAAACCAGTTTGTTGCCTCCAGGCCTCTGGGGGTTGTTTGTTCATCTCACTTCATTTCGACACCTCATGTGAGAGGCTGGGAGCTGGCATTTCAATGTTCTGGTCCTGCCAGCTCCAAGATTGTTTTATTTGATTTACCGTCCAAATTGGGTGGATGGGTGGAGACTGATTTTTCCCTTTATTTTTGTTTTCAGAAAGCCCTTCTGGCTCTAGATGAGGTAAAAGGAGGTGAGTAGTTTCATGTCTATCTCTTTTGTGACTGTTACATGCCTACAGCAGCAGGACCACAACCCTTCTCTTCCAAGCACAGGGCCAGAGTCAGAGCTGAGCAGGTAAAGCCCTCAGCCTGAGGAAAAAGAGCTCCCACCACATCTCATGGCATTTTGTGTTTTCTTTCCTCAAAATCCCTGGAAACAGTTCCTGTAGGAGCCCATCTTTCTTTCCTCTGCCCTGTGGGTAAAAGGAAAACAAGAAGGGAAAATGAGGTGGCAGCAAGCAGAGGCAGAGGATGCTGCTGGTGAGGGGACGGGTGCCAGAGGGGTTTGGGACAAGACCAACCTAGCTGAGTGCTCAGCCTGAGTGATCTTCTCAATGACACAGAAGTGATTGCCAGGATATACTGGACACGCTAGTGCCCAGCATCATTTCAAAGAGCTGTGGGGAAGGCAGTTGATTACCAAAGATCCCCAGGAGATGCCCTGGCCCTGGGCATCTCCCATCAGCTTAGGAGATCTGAGCAAACACTTCCAGAATAACTGTCCACACACTGAAACACAGTCTCACAACCAAGTCTTAGAGATGTGATAAAGTCTATATGCACTTTGACCATTGAAATGCTTCTGTAGGCAACAAAACTAGACCTTGTAGGACCTCCACAAGCCAAGAAAATAAGAGGGTTTCCTCCCATTTCACTCATGGTCTCAAAGAACAAGGGAATTAATGTGTTTTCCAAAAGCTCAGGCCCTAGATCCACCTCCCACAGGGACTGAAGTAAAGTCCCTTAGTGGACCCACCACCCTGCTGCCTTGGTCCAGGGCCCACTCCTTGGTGATGCAACTTGTGCTTGCCGCATCCCTAGAGCCACTGGAGAGGTTGTGAGGAAAGCAAACGCAGTACTCACACCAACCCAGCCACTCCAGAGGCTGAAAAAGCACCATTTTCCATTAGCAGCCTGGCTAATGAGCACCCATCCTGCCAGAAAATCTTCTGCTCAGCAAGAGCCTAGCACTTTCCTTCCACTTTTTGGTTGATTATCCCTGCTGGGAGTTGCAGTGGTAACTTGGCAGGCTGTGGCGCTGCGGGATCTGGAAGCCTCGACCCCACGCACTGCCAGTGCCCTGAAACCCAGCCTTCCTCCAGTGGCTGCATGGCACAGAGCTACTGCCACACCTGCCTGCCCCTCGGCTCCTGGGACACATCACCCATTGTTCGGCGCTGCTGACGCTCCCGTTTGGGATTAATTGGGCCAAATCCACAAATCTCATTTGTTCTGGGAGCCTAAAGAATTTTCAGCAGTTCCCCTTGAGGTGGAAGGAGCTACATCCTTTCCTCTCCCTTCTGACTAATTACACTGAAACAAAGGTGAGAGATGCAATGCCAGGAACATTACCAAGACGGTGAGTCCTCCACCCATTGGGATTAGCTGGGAAGTTTGGATCGCATGAACACAGATGCAGGCAGCTGCCCTCCTGCTCTTCTTGCTCAATCACTGGCACCAGGAGATAAACAATAGTGAACATCTCTCACAGGCTGATGGGCCTAGCAAAAAAAACCAAATTTCCAAGACAGACATTCTCATTGGACAGGCCATCCTCCACGCCACACGTGAGAGCAACTTGCCCTCATCCCTTCTCTGCACTAGCTGAGAACATCATCCATCAGTGGAAGCAGCACTGCTGTGCAGGGGACATGTGCTTCTTGCTCCAACATTCCCACTCTGCCCAAGGGCTGGTGCTCCTGCCACTTCTCCCTGTCATGTCTGGATACCTAGGCCAGCACTGCTCTTCTCTAGATCTTAATGGGAATGCTCAAGAGTAGCCAAAGCACCCTGAACAGGAGGCAAAACCAGGCCCTGGACACTTCCTCACATTAGCAGACATGTCCGTCTTGGACACCTTTTTCTGCAGCTCAGTCTCACGGGGTTTGATTTGACTGTCTCAGATGACACCTAAGATCCTCCCCACAGATCATTCCAAATGCCCTGGCCTAACCAGTCACACAGAGGTTAATCACTGCTCTCCTGGACTCTGCACCATTTTGTTCTAAATGGAGCAGAAGGAAGGGCTGAACATGTGAATAAGGAGCCAGCAAAGGAGTTAGACCTGGGTCTAACTAACTCGCCTCCCACCTGCTGCCAACCGGTGGGTTCTTCTATAAGGAACTAGCCAGGACTGTTGTGTTTTATTTGTAAGCAGAGTATGAATCCAGAGCGGGTGCTTTGAAAGATGTCCGATGGGAAAATTTCCATTTGGTCCAAATAATGAATTAATTTTTATTCAGGAAAAACAAACAAACTGGGATCTGCTCCCTTTTCACTAGCTTTAGTTATAACTAAATGTACCTTTTTGTTTGTTTCAGGTCCAGTTTGTGACACTCTGTGGGTTGCTCAGCTTTGGCTGCAAGTCTGCAGAAGGGAGCTGCAGGTTGCACAGCCTGGCTGCCTGGTGGGACTTCTGCCCCTATGAGATGGTGCAGCACCTCTGTGAGGGATATGGCTTTGCTGCTTCCTGGACAGCTACTGCTACAGGAATGAAAAAGAAAAAAAAAAAATCAATTTTCAATCAGATCTTTCCAGGTGGCAGCCAATCCCAGCCTGCGTGGGATGTAGAATGTCTTCACTTCCACTCCTCACCTGCCCATCTTCAGCTGGCTACTAACGTCCTTGGCAGGGATTTAAACTATGTCTGATTTCCTCACCTCCAAGGCAAGTCTGCAATAATCTGAGACATCTGCTGCCCATGGCCTGACTGTAACGTACTTGCTTTAATGGTTACTTGCTAATATTTTACCCTTGGGTGAAATGATAAGATTCAGGGCCAGGTGGAACACGTTCAGCCGTCTCCTGTTTGGGGCAGGCTGAGCCACTCTTACAGTTGTGCAAATCTAGCTGGTGGGTGGTTTGGTGAATGTGTTTTAACCTTCAGTGCAAAATATAATCTGTCCTTGCCAATAAATTCTGAACACTGGGTTCCCTCTGTGTCCCTGAAGGAACAAAGAGACCAGTTAAGGAGCAATAAAGGCCAACAGGACTGCACTCCCTGGGGCACAGAGGCTGAGGGTGGAAGTAAGGACTGAGGTGCCGAGACCAGCCCTTATTTTAGGACTGCAGACAAGGTTATTGCTTGGGTAGGGGCAGGGTTTGATCCCCAAAGGGCAACCTCGACCCATGCAGAGATGGTGTCTCTCCTCCCCCTTCAGTGACAGGCAGGCACCGCCACAGGCTGCACCTTTAGGGAAAGGGAAACCCTGCATGGGACTTTCAAAACATGTTGTGGGTTTGGGGCTCCAGCCAGAGCCTAAATGCCAGCAGGGAGGGGAAGGGCTCACACGTGCCACTGCTCAGGGCTTGGTGTTTGCTCAGCGAGCAGAAGCAGCACCCCTTGGAGGCTAAATCCTGCCATACGGGGACCGCTCCTAGATGAAGGAGCCCGCTTCAGGCCATTGCAGCGCCATTGCAGCAATTTACCTCCCAAGTCCAGTTTTCATGAAAAAACATGGCAAATTTTGTTGTCATCTTCAGGCTGGCAACTCTCCCTCCCAAGCTCAGCACCAGCTGCTTGGCTGTGTCCTTGGACTTATGAATCAATACATTTATCTTGCATTTCACCATGACACATGGGTAATTTGATGCAATTGCATACTCACACCTTTAATTAATCAAAGGCTTTTCCAAGCAATACTGTGCAATGTTTTGTTTCCTAACATCCCTGCTATAAAGTACCAGCGTCTGTTGTAACATTTCTTACCCAATTCCAGTGCTGAGGGCGATGGAGCTTAGAAGACACTGGATCACATGTGTAGAAACGTTCGGCATTGTCTCCAGAGGAGACTTCCAAGGATCCGGGCGCCAAATTAACCAAAGAAGCCCGTAAAGGGCAGTGAGAAGGAGACTCATTGGAGGGAAAAAAAAAAAAAAAAGACAAACAACCAACCTCAACCTCAAGAAGAAAATATGAAGAAGTCAGCAGATTCCTTGGGTGCCATTTGGGATGATCAGGGAAAAAAAAAAAAAAGAAAACAAAAAAAGAAAACCAAAGGCTCTCCTAGAAAACACCTGGACAGATTAACCCACTTTAAGACGTATCTCAGCCCCATCCTTCCAAGGGGCTTCCGCAGCATCTTACCTTCCCTTTTGGGACGGCTCCTGTCCAGCTCCACGTGGCACCAGCAGTCCTGCTGACAGGGGGCCGAAAAGTGCAAACCTGGGCTGGAGATGCCCAAGTGTTTGCGAAAGCCCCGTGTGCATGCGGAGCGCCTGGAAAGGCGCCGTGCCAGGCACGCAGCGCTCACCCTTGGGCACGAGCAGGCGGCGCAAACCACCCTTCCCTCGGGGCTGCCTGCAGGCCGCGACACCCATGGCCTCCAGCAAGGCAGCCCCTCACCACCCCGTCTGCTCCAGCACCACAAGCAGGAGGTAGCCCTGGGCCTTCCCCATCTCCTGGTCTGCAAATTGTCTCTTTGGAAAGGCACGGGCAGGAGCAGGGTGGGTATGTGCCCTGGGCTCCCACATTGGGCCTCCTCTGGGGCAGAACCATGCGAGGGCAAAACGAGCAGAGCTTAAAGCAGCACCGTGAAGCGGCAGGTGGCTCTGGAGCCACGAGGCCTGTGGGGTGGCCTCGGGGACGAACCCTGCGGGGGACGAGCCCTGCGAGGATCGAGCCGTGCAGCTGCACGGCGGGGCCGTGGCCGCTCCACCCAGACTCGCCGGGCGGCCTCACGCCGCCGCAGGCCCGGGCGCCGCGGGCGCTGCTGCGGGAGCTCCTGCTCACGCCGTGCCGCTCTCCCCGCAAAGCAGCCCGTGGTGTTTTCCCAGCTGCGAGATGGGTATCGCACGCTCGGAGAGGACGTCTGCAGCGAGGCGGGTGTCTGTGTGCGTGTGCAGGTGGAGAGGTGGAGAACACCGTGCCTGCCCCGAGGCAGAGGTGTGTGCAGGACCCCAGGTGCCTGCAGCCGCTTCCAAGGGGTGGATGGTCTCGGTTCAGCACCTGAACACCCATGACCTGCACTGGGTTTGGGCAGTTAGGCCTCTGCATTCAGCAGGGGACAGCTTTAGGTCTTCTTCTGAACTTTCCGTTTTCGCATTCCCACTCCGTGGTTGTGTTGCCTCGCACGCTGCATCAGCGGGTGCTCCCTGGCACGCAGCGAGGGCAGGAGAGCAGTACCAGAGACACCCACAGGAGCAGCTGATCTGAAAAACTTGCAACTTGTTAATTAACCCTTGCAAAAATATATAAATAGCATCATCCTGTCAGTTCTTGAGGGGGATAAGAGCTCAGACCTTTTTTAAAAATAAAAAAAAGTGCAATTTTGCAATGTGCATGACCACGGTGTGGGCAGTGGGAGCCGGTGGGATTGCATCTGCCTATGCACGGCTGCACTATGCAGTGAAGGCCCCTATGGCTGCAGGCTCTTCCCGGCATCCAGGCGGTCCGGCTGGAGCACGGCGGTGCCAGCGGGGTGGCTGATGGCCCGTGTGGACCCCGGTGCCGGTACCGGTCCCACTAGAGGGCAGTGCCTGCACAGCAGCCGCCGAGCAGCCGCCACCCGGCTCCGCAGCAGATGCTGATAACCAGGGCTTAAAATGTATATATATATCTATATATTTATATATATACTTCTTTTTTTTGAAGACCTCATTACAAATGCCTGTCACAAAGGAACCAGACCAGGTTAGAGAGGTGGTACTATGAAACAGTAACTCTGCAGCACTACATCCAGGCCTTATCTCTCTCTTTAATTTTCTTCTTTTTTGAAAAGTTGTATTGAACATTTTCTCTCTCTCTCTCTCTTTTTTTTTAATGTCTTCTGCTAGATACTGATTGTGTGAGAAGTTGCAGTTATATCAGAAAGCGGACACATTAGCCAGCTGATTCTTTTCAGCTTTTCCCCTTTTGGGCCTGTAATCCCAATGGCTGGGGAAGCCGGATAGCCAAAAATGCCTCTGGCTACACTGCTTGTGCTATTGCATGCAAAGGCCAGTGCGTTGCAGTGGGAGTGAGAAAACAACCCAATGGCACGTGGATATACGCAGCAAATAACCTTAGTGCTCTCTGCTGTCTGTCCTTTGCTGCCCATAAGCTGAAATCTGGTTCTGATGGGCTGATACTGCCGCAGGAGCGGAGCAGGGAACATGAGTAACTGCGGCTACACGGGAGGAACACAGTGGGCGAGCAATGTCCTTGGGCTCGAGGTGCCCATTCGATGCTGGCACAGACGTGGGGCTGGCCTAGTTGCTGCACAGCGTCCCCAGAGCTGCCCCACGGAGCCCACCCGGCCGCGGGGCAGCAGCCGCTGCGGTCCCGGCCTCCTGCTCCCACCTGACCCTGCCGCTACTCACCCACGGGCTCAGGCATCTGCGTTGCTTCATGAAGGCAGAGCTGGTGTTTCCTAAGAGCAAAGCACGTGACTCTGTAGGAGTGTTTACAAGGAAGTGAAGGCATTTTAACCAAAACAGCTGCTCTTCCCCTCTGCTCCTCAAAAAAAAAAAAAGAATTAGCTGATGCCCACGGGGCAGGGAGTGGTGCCCTGAGAGCTGAGCCAAGGGAGCACAGGCTGCACAGCCGGCCGGCACCGAGGCATCGTGCGACTGAAGTCCTGCAGCAAGCGGTTGCGGAGTGAAGTGTTGGGGCTAAAGAGCTGCTTTGTAGGGAAACATCAACAGAGACAAAAGCAAAAAGCAAATCCCCAAACCAGCTAACCAAACAAACTGCCCAAAAATGCTGATATTAAGGTCTTGTGCTGGAAAGGATGGTATTTACAGCTGGGAAAGGAGAGGAGTACAAAAACTAGAGAAACGATCAGCACCCTGGGGACCAAAAGAGGTGACTGAGACAATAGGAAAGAGGTATGACCATACACCCCTGAGTGAAATCTCAGCTCCTTCTTCCTAGAGAAGCAGTCTGGGAGAAGGCTGCAGGCACACCTTGCAACAGAGAACATCAAGATTAGCTTCTTTCCTATTTATTTGCCCTTCTGAGCCAAATGAACCAAACATCAGCCATAAAGATCTAGAACTCCAGTCTCTTCATACTGTTATATGTGCAGGAAGACAAGTCACTGCTGCCACAGGTTGCAGGCAGACAAAGCAGCTGGAGACTCTCCTAGCCAGGAGAAGATGTGACGAACAGGACACCCCTCTCGGGCTTCACTCACTCCTGTGCCAATTTTTCCTTTTTCTGGGCAAGTTGAATTCCAGGAAAGCTCATCAGACTCTGCAAACTGTATAGAAGGGCATGCGAATCTCCAGGGGCCCATCCAGATGTCCTAGGCTGGCAAAACAAAGCTGGAAGCCTGTGATGGATACCTGCACGGAGAACGTCATGCTAGACTTCACATCACACATCCCAGCACTCAAAGCAAAATTTGAAACAAGAGAGGAGGACAAAACAGAGTACCAATTTGGATCATCCACACTGAAATCTTTGCTGTGCCATAAGAAATGCCTAAGTTCCTAATCCAGCAAAGAATCACAGCTACTGCCATTGTCAGCAAGCATGTTTCACACCTACCTGATTAACAGCAACTGTAATCCTATTTTACCTGGTAGGATTTGCTCACCTATTGGCAATGAGTCCATCAGCAGCACTGGCATTTTCTTACATTTGTTCCAGTAACACTCCTCTTTATGGTAACATTAGCATTCATCTTGTAGCCAAGTAGCCCCCATGGCCTGAGTGCACACGAGGAATGGAGCCACTGAACATTATTAGCAGGGACTGGTTGATCTCTAGTGCTTTTGGAGAAAGGTACAAGAAACAGGGGCTGGACCCAGAACCAAAGAAATCAAGCAGCATTCTGTCCTAGTGGTAAATGTTAAACTAACTCCCAAACAAAGCATTTTTTTTTTTTCCTTCTTAAATATCTTTGTGGTCAAAAGCCAGAATCCTTCACTTTCCAGCAAGAGACATGAGGATCAACTCATTGAGTTTTCCATAAGGTCACAGGATTGGTCTGTGACACCTTATAACACACCTTAGTGCCCTGGATTGTGTGAAATGAAAGGTCTAACTTGGGGAGAACACATATTGCAAATACAAGCTCTAAACTGAAGCAAGAAATTCAGACATTCTTAAAAGTAAGCACGAACAGCTCAAGTGAAGTTCAAAGCAAGTAGACTTTCCTCTTCATAGAGACACCTTCCTGGCAGACAGATTGAGTGTATGAATTAATGGGCCCAGCATGAGACTGCATGAAGTCAGTGGCCTCTGACCAGCCAGAGCAGCCAAACCACTGCCTCCTCTGTCCCTATGCTGGGTTAAACCACAAATTCAAAAGAAGTCACTAAGGACAGTTTATGGAGATTGGAAAAGAGCAAGAATGTGCAAAGGCACATGTCTAACCCAACTCAGAGGGAAAGCAGCAAAGTCCCCACATCATTTTCAAACAGGCGCATGGGTAAGAAAAGAAGCTGGTTGGAAATTCAGTGTTGTTTTCAGTTTAGCTTTTATTTTCATTGACTTCAACAACAAGGTGTTCCAACAACAAGGTGTTCCAAAACACGCACAAGTCCTGGTGCAGGCAACACTGTCATTGCTACAAGCATTGGCAGATTCTCAGCTCAATTAACCCATATGCTTTGATGTATCAAAACAAAAATCACAGCTCTACAGGGGAGGGTAAAAGCTACAGCAGTTCAAACTCACTTGAAGATTCCAGTTATACAGAAGTGGGTTCCACAGTGGTGCACAGTAGAAAGAACATTTTTCACAGCATAAATTTTAATCTTTAATTATGTAGCAGAAAAGCTCCAGCTCACTGCTGAATTAAAAAAGCAGATACTGAAGTTCCCATACCCCAACTTTGGGCACAGCATAAACTGCACTAACCTTTATAGTCAGAAGCTTCCTAGTCCCTAAAAATGAAGGTATTTTTGAATCAATTTTCATACAATACTGAAGCAGTTCAGAAGGATTACACAATGGAGATGCAAAACCATGAAGGCAAGGAGGGCACAACCCAAAATTCACCTTCAAGTATGTGAAAAGTCGTCGCACTAACACTTTCCTCTGTGCTAAAACACGGCCCCACTGAATTAATTCTTGCATTGAGTCAAGAGCAGGATGATACGCTTCTTTTGTAGCATACTAGAAAAAGAGTAAGTTTTCACACTGAGCATGTTAAATACTTTGAAATCTAGGACGCTGCTCTTTGAAGTGTTACAAAATAAAATGATAAAACAGGCTTTCATTCCTTGTTCCCCCCCAACTGCAAAGTAACACAGGAATCTCAGTATGAAAAATACAAATATATTTGTCTGGTGGCGAGTCATTTGTTACATGGTATACGTTTTGTAAGCGTTTTGCATAAAAATAACAATTAAAAACAGAAAAACAAACATCTTATTGTGGTTCTGTCAGACCCGGTATCCCAAGAAGAAATAAAAATCAGCATGTTATGTTCTAGGAAACAAAAATTACACATACAAAAAATATATATACACACACTTTACAGGGTAACCCCTTGCTTCACCATTCGGAGCTATCCAAAATAGGCTTGCACAGTTACCAAAAGGCAGTCATTGAATGCAACTTAGGCCTAGGACAACAGATGTGCAGATGAAGGAGGATACCTTGCTTAAATGAAATATGTGACACAGCAGGGCCCAGAGCACAGCCACTGCATTGAAAAAGAGAGAAAAAAAAAGTTTGTTTGTAGCAAGGTAGGATGACAACTCCTTTAAAAGCTGTTTTTTTCATCTTGCCCCTGTCAAAAAAAAGAATAAAGAAAAAGCAAACAGGTTCACTGTTATAAAAGGGAGAAAGCCATGGTGAAAACAGCTGAGCTCCTCAGTTCAGAGCTGCTTCTACACATTAGTGTCTCATTGCTGGGGCCAATGCAAAAGTGGAAACATGCACTCCGGTCCCTTACTCGCCTGCAAGATGAGTGGCAGTCACCGAGGGAATGCCTCCGAGCACAACTACTGTTTAACCAATACGGAAAAAAATGAAGAGTTTTAAATTTTTCATGTAAACAAGACTTTTTGCAGTAGTAACACTCATACTACCAGGAACCTTTTTGAAGTACTTGTTCCAAGTAGTCCTTGGGAAAATCCTTTTTTTTTTTTGTTCCTCCCGCCCCTGCTTTCAGCTCCCCATCACATAGTCTAAACTCACCAGCAACAAAATGCACAGACTTTGGTCTATTGGAGATGCATCTAAACATGGCTCTACTTTCCTTAGCAGGAACCAATCTAACAAGGTCTAAATAAAGGATCTCCCCAGTTTAAGGCAGCTCAAGCCCTACAAATCAGGGGGCAGCATCCAGAGGGTAGCATCCAGGCAGATTCTGGCTTTCTTATGCTAAACCAACCAGGCTGCCTAGGTGATAAAGCCTATTTCTTTAGCTTAAATTGTGGTGGTAGTAGTAGTAGTACAAAATGGCTAAGGCTGGGTAAGAGGCAAACAAGTCGGGCAATCAATGTTATTTGTGTTTATATCCTGAAACCAGCAAACCAGGACATACACATAAATGTACATTCAACCAAGAGAAGGAGAGATAACGAAAGGTATATTTTTCCCCCCACAGAAGTCAAAGGCAAAGGCAAAAAAAGGCTGCAGATGACTGTAAGCGCTGGCCTATCCAGCAAAGTGCATGTGCTGTCTCCGCTGGAGAATATTACACATGAACAGAGCACTCAGCTCCGTGGGAAGAGGCTGTTTAAGTGCAACGTTCAACAGACTGATTCCCATTTATTTTTTCTGATGAACTGTCAGCTTACGATTTGGGGTTTTCTCACTTTTTTTTTTGTATTTTTAAACTTTCCTGCTTTTCAAAGCAGGATGGCTGGATGAGAGAGACGGTTTGCAGGTCAAGACACCTACAAGGTACGCGCGGATTCAAGAGTCAAGAAAAGAAGCCCTCTCCCCAAAGGAAAACACAAGACAAGAACAATGCCTTCCTGAGAAGGCCAACGGCTCTCAAGGAAACACCACCCGCCTTCCCCCTTCGCTCAGCTCTCTCCCTTGCAAGAGCAGCGATGGAGGTCGCAAGTCCAAGGACATGGCCTAGACAGGATTAAAGGCTTAACTAGTACAACTGAGCAAGAAGGCTCTCTCCGCCCTTCTTCCAGGGGTGCGGTACCAAGCAGGATGAAGACACACGAAGGGCTGAGCAGTTTGTGGCCGAGGCGGGGTGGAGCGGGGCGCGCGGAGCTCACTCCCCTTCCTCCTTGATGCGTTGCTGTTTGTTGCGCCGCGCATCCATGTCGAAGTTGAAGTCGTTCCACTCGTCGCGGGGCGGGAAGGAGATGGTCTGCCGCAGCGTGAAGCGCACCGCGTCGATGACCCGCTCACCTCGGGTCTCGCTGGAGCCCACGCTGACGGTGGAGGCGCCGCTCGGGGTGCGCAGGAGGTGGGGAGGGGAGGAGAAGTCATGGAGCTGCCGGTGGTCCAGGATGCCTTTCCAGATAGCATGGCGGAACTGCTCCGGGATCTTGAGGCTCACCAGATCCTGCAAGGCAAGGAGGAGGGCTTAACAGGGCAATCCCTGGGAAATCCAGGGGGTCTGGGCTCTGGTAGAAGTGGCCTCTGGGCCACCATACAAGCACTCATGAACTTGCAAACTCCTGTCAAAATACAGGTGGCCATGACGTGCTATATGAAAATATAAACAGTAAACTGAAGGTGGCAGCTCACTAGCTCACTGGTTTTCAACAAGCACACATAGCTAAGAGGCAACAGGAATGGGTGACGTGAGGTCCATATTGAAGCAAAATGGAACATGCTCATGCAGAAGACCCTGGGGCCGAAAGACAAGCTTTTAAATAGACTGCAAAGCCTCCAAAACAGCCTTGGTGAGTTCTGCTATATGCCTACATTGAGTGATGCTGGCTACAGAAGTCCAGTGGCTTTGAAAACTTCAGTGCTTACTTCAAAGTCTCCAAAAGGATTTTTGGATTAACATTTGGGCTCCTGTATTCAAAGCTCTTGGCCTGTCTGTATAGCAATTGCCTTAATTACTTGAACACAAACAAAATTTAAGACAGAAATCTAACATTAGAATACTTTAAGTCTGAGACTCTTTATCATCTCTACAAATATAGTACCTCAGGGCATCATTTATCTAACTGGGAAATGTGGTATTGGCTTCTGGAAAAAAAATAGCTATCAGCTTTGATTAATTTGGGTCAGTTTCTTTTAATTACAGCAAGCAGCAGAAGGAAGGCAGCCCAGCATAGGAAGCAAAAGCACCACCGCCTTGCAAAGTCTTGGAGTAAAAAGGGGATGGCCTATTCTGGAGAGAACAAAGGTACAGGAGAGGAGAAAGCAATCCTGCAGCAGAAGCCATGCAAGAAAAGAGAGCTGGACTGAGATGCCAGTAGCAAGGAAAGATCATTAAGGTAAGGCTAGAAAATAGCAGCAGGGAAGGAAAATGCAGACCACTTATGAACAGTTACTTGTCTGCAGGCAAGTTAGGTGTTTCAGAGCTTTGTAAACTGAAACCAAGCCTTGCAGAGCCAACAGGCTTGTGGGCTGAGGCCACTTCTGGGGCTAAAAAGGAGCTAGTGGAGGGAGACTCACTTCACTCTATACCAGGCAAGGCGATTTTAACTATGGCTTTGGCACAGACTCCTTCCCCTCTTTACCTTGCAACAAGTCTTCCCTAGTGCATGATAGCCTTAGTTCAAACTAATAATATATTAAAAAATGCTGAGTCTGGATTCCAAGTCAGTTCCTACAGCAGGGCCAAGAGTGCAAACAAAGGAAATGGTGAGGAGTTACTTACATCCATGGAGTAATGCTCAATCTGATAGATGGTGGTCAGCCCTTGGGTCGTGAAATAATCCACACAGGATGAGCAGCCCAACCTCGCTAAGAAGCTGCAGAGGAGGAAGGAAGGAAGGAGAGAGAAAAAAGGATCACCCTGGCTGCAAGAGCCCAAACCACAGAAAAACCAAACACTCAGCCAACCTGCAGCAACAGAAAACAAAGCTTTTACCCTTGGCTTGACCTTCTCCAAGGCATCCCAGGCCAACAAGCCATGTCACTGCCACATGAAACAAGTGAGGGTATCTCAGTTTGGCTCCTAGCAGACAACCCTTGTGGTAGCATCTCACATCAATAGAAAGTTGAAGATGTGGCCCAGATCTTGGGGCAAGAAGGCTCCCAAGGGCCCTCCTGTCAGGTCACTGAGGAATTTCCCTGAGAAGGTGGCCAGGCCTGGGGCAGCCTATGTAAGTAGAGGGCTTCACCAAGGTGAGCTGAGGCTCAGATACATCACGCACCAAAGCACTCCACAACAGCATAGTCCTCCCTAAGTGTCAAGTACTCCTCTTTTAGGGGAGCTTCTGCCCGCCTATTTCATTTCAAGGAGGGCAGAGGGGTTGCTTCTGGCTGTACTTCTGAACCCCCAACGGAGTTTGCTGGCTGGCTATGGAGGGGTGGCGCAGGGGAAAGCCACCACACACTGCAAGTCTTCCTGGCCTAGTGCTGCACTCCCTCAGCAGATCCTGAGGGCCCTTATCTTGCTGGTAGTCCCAGTGTCCCTGTTTCTCTCAGCTGATCATGGGTAGGGGGTTGAGGCCCAGGGCTCAGTGGGTGCTGGCCACAGGACTGTCACAAATAGCTAAATTCCAGCACTTCAGGAAAAACAGGGCGAGAGCAGAGTCCAGGGGGGACCATGCGTTCATGCAAGGTCTCTGTTCTCCCTGGGTTAGAAAGGTGCCTTGGCAGCCTGCTCCTGCTCACCTGACAATGCTGCAGTCTGTGGGGTATGGAGGAGGGGGAGTGCAGTGGGACGTTGAAGGCATGGAGAGGGGAGGCGGCAGCGCCTGCGTGGGGCTCAGGCCATTCATGTCGCTGGTCATGGCCATGTGGGTGCCCATCATGGGAACTAGAGGAGAGAAGCAGAAGGAGCACATTGTTACCAAGGAGTTCTAGGACCACCAGTTCACCCCCAGCACCAAGATGTGGCCTGCTCATCCTACAGCTGAAGCAGCCTTAAAAACACCCACAAAAACCACTCCTCGGAGCTCACAAGCTATTTAAATCAGGGATCCCAGTGAACACGTAAGGACAAAAGTCCTTCAGAAGTCCGCCCCTCACTGGAGCAACTCTAGGCAATGCTCCCTTTGCCTGATTGCCTGTGTTATCTTCCGGTACAAACAGGCTCATCATGAGGAACTCAAGCAAACTGTCTGCGTCTCTGCATCTCAGCTTTCTTTGCTACAGAACAGCAGCAGGACAGAGCCAGCAGGGTAACTCAATACGGAAACCAAACAGCTTTGTTTTCAGAGACACCAAGCACCCACAGGGGATCAGCAACAGGTGTAAGTGAGAGCCCAGCGCTCTCAAAAAACTCAGCCCCCAGAATCATGTCTGTCATCCTGGATTTACAGGGCTGCCAGGCACTCTTCAGCAGCCAGGAGGAAGCAAGTTAAACTGCTACAAGCTGCAGATATTTCCTTTGAAATTAAGTGTCTTAATTGAACCAAGGGGGAAAGAAAATGTTTGACATTTGCATCTCCTCTTTTGGAAAAGGAAGAAACAAGGTTTGAAAGACAGATGACTCTGCAAGCAGTCAGATTTGCAGAAAGGAGCAGCTCTGTTCACACCTTTGCCTCTGTGAGGTTCAGAACAGGAAGCTGGAGCCTGAAGGAGGCAAAGAAGTTGCCCTGCAGCTCAACTGGGAGCAGTATTTGGCTCTCCAGATTCACAGCCTTGTTGTTGCGAGTTGCTCAAGGCTCCTTGGACTAACATTAGCCACTGGCCTGGTGCCTCCAAGACTCAAAGCCCTTCTCCAGAGAAGCGAGGAGCAAGTACAGAGCAAGAGAAGCAGCGTGGAGAGTTTCTTACTGTTGGTTCCCATGCCGTCGGGGATGGTGGTCGGGGTGAGGGCATTGCGCTGCTGGGGGTTCATCAGCTGGCTCACGGAGGGCAGCTTGTTCATGCTGTTCATTTTGCTGAGCGGCGGCGAGTTGGAACCGTAGGATGACTGCGACTGCATGGAGGTCCTGGAAACCAAGGAGATGTTGGGACATGAGGCACAGTCTTTGGTTGATGGGAGAGCACATCCAGAAGGGTTACGTACCCCATTTAGGGCAGTGGTAAACTTGCTAGCAAAATTACTGGCCTTATGGGAGCATCATTAGAAAGACAATCACTAGGAACCAAAAATTTTTGCAGAAATGTGGGGAATTAAAAAAATGCAAGACAATGACAAGCAGCAGCTTTACTTTTTTGTTATCCTTAAAGTCCTACAGAACATTTTCAGTTAGAAAAAAAGAACATTCACAAAGCAAGCAAACAACTGCAAAATCTTGAAAACAATATTTTAAGTTAATCTTCTTTCTGGTCAAAGGAGCTTTCCCTTCATAAGAAAAACACTGAAAGTGTTATTTAAGCTATCCTAACTATGTCCAAACATCTGACTGCAGGATACAGTTATCTTGTTTTTTTCCAAAATTCCTATTTATTCACAAAACCAGGCTATTCCCAGGTGTATTTAAACAGCAATCTTGACACACATAACAGCCAGAAGCTTCTTCATGATTGATTTCATATTCCTTGCAGAAAGCTACTGAAATGATCAGAGCCACACAGGAGGCATACACAGCTTTTGCTGACATTAAGCACAACTTGGTATCCAAATACTGCAGGCTGCTTGTGACGAATATCGGATTCGTACACTGGCCTTCAAGTCCAGACAGCCCCAAGCTCCATCCAACATTTCTCGCGTACGGATCTGGCTGGAGCGCCTCGCTCACGCGCTCTCCCCGCTCTCGCCAGCCCCAGCGCTCCCAGCTGCAGTCCCGCAGTGTAAGCGATCCCGAGCGCGGAGACCAGGCTGCTCATGAACAGCAGCTCTGTTCCCAGATCACGTTACAACTGCGGCATCCCATCTGGAGCTGGGCCTTATCTGGAATATGCAGAAAATGATCATTAAAGCGGGCCTGACAGTGCAATTGGCAGAACGCTGCCAGGTCACAAGAGTCCGTGTTTTCTCTGCAGACCGCGGCTGGGCTCAGCCCTGGCACTCCAGCGGCATCCACAAGGCTGTGCAAAGGCGCTCGGGAAACGGGCATACTTCCTGAGCGAGACAGACCCTCCCAAGAGACCAAGTGCCCGAGCGCTCGCTCTGCTGTCTCGCAGTGACCCTGCGGGGAGTGTTAAAGGGCACATTCCCGTACTGCTTCCCATCGGGAAGTTTACTCATCTTTGTATAACTGGTTACACCGATTCCTGCAAACTGGCTTTCCTTCTATGCAAACAGAATAGTTATTACTTAAAATAAGTGTAAAGAAAAGAAAAGAGTTATTCCCGGATAATTTATTAAAACTTTCAGCACCCAAGGTCAAGTTTCATATAATTACATAGTCTCTAGCTTCCTGCACTTTTAAGATTTGCAACTTTGGGTGGAGAAAACATCTATGCTAACAGGCTAGAGTATCTAAGGCCCTCAAGAAATGTTACCCAATTACACAATTACAGGAGGTGCAGAAGGGTGTGAACTGTCCTTTGGCAGTGAAGATTCAGGACAAGATCCAGCAAACTTCAGACTCAAGGAAGTGGAAAGCTTCCACAAGAAGCTTTGTGCAGCACAAGAAGCTGCACAAATTAATATTAACAATGGCAGCAACTCCCAGAGGAAATTGAGCCACAAAGTTCAGGCCCAACTTTTCAGAGTGAAGGGCTAAATTCAGATTCAAGGTTTCAATTCACCAGTTACAAAAATGAAGACCAGCCATGAAATTCAACTCAGGTTGACATTACCCTTGAGGGCTACGAAGCCTCTGAATTAGATAGAAACACTAACTTAAGTCCCTAACAGGTCCAGGCACCTATCCAAACTGATCTTTGGCCAAAATTAATATACAACTAAACAAACTCATAGGACAAAATATACATGATTTGGAGTATGCAAGTGAGGAGGTCACCATGTACAACACCTTCCTAGAGTGAAACTCAAATCAAGTCAAAAGATTTCTTATAAACAGTTTGTTTCCACTGTTCAAGCTCACAGGACAGGTTTCATTTAAACAGTTCATGATTATAAAGAGATTATTGTGTGGATGTCTATTGGTACAAAACAGCATTTTCCAAGGTGGTCAGCACTGAGCTTAGCTCTGCTATCTATGCCTGTAACAGTGATTTTGAGACCAGATCACTGCAGTGCACCAAACCAGAAAACAAACCAAAAGCAAAGCGCCCTACATTATACAAATGAATGCACACTCTCACTCATTGCTTAAGGATTGCATTCTTTTCTCATTTGTAAGAAATATCAGCTCTACTGAGATAATCACGATGAAACAAACAGAAGAAAGAAAAACGTTTTGTTCACACATATATACATTTCAACAGAAGCATTTGATCACATAAGCATATTTGTGAGTGGTTTGTAGAATTCCATCCAGCCAAATAAAAGTCCAAAGATAAACCAAGATGTAAAATTTTATTGAAAATTAATGTCACACATCAATAAAACAGCTTCAGAAACGCGAGAAAGTATTTGTGGTGCTAAACACAGACTACTTTTCTGAGGATTTGTTAAAAACAAATTGCTTTTTCTCATTTTTTTTTAAAACAGGTAATAAAAATGTCATGCACAGTGATTTTTATTAAAATTATACTTACTATGTCTCAAGAAAGATTAGAAGTAGGAGCATTAACATTTCTTTGATACCAATGCCAATGAAATGCATTTTAATATCAAGGTATAAGGACTTCAATTAAGAGACTATTATACTTCTAGAATAGTCTGATAGCAAAGGCACTGAGTCACATTCTGCAACTGATTTTTCTCTCTTCAAGAGGCTGTGTAATTTAGCCAATAATGTTTGTACTTATGCAAACTCATGAGGGCAATCAACTCTCATGCTTCAAGGCATATAGTAATCATCTCAAGAGGTCAAGAAGGAATTTCCTCTCCCACATATGAAGCACAGTTCAGTTTACAGGTTACCTTCTACACTTCTGCGCTTTCCCAGATCACTGGATATCAGCCCTTCACCAGAGGTAGGAAGCTGCTTGGATAGACCAATTACCTGATTAAGTAGACAAGTCCTAGAGTCCTCATTCACCTTAGATGAAAGCACCCTCAAAGCAGCCTTAATACAAAATACATCAAAGGTTCAGTAAGTGCAAGAATAGGTCAGCATAGGCTCAAGAGTTTAAAACTTCACCCAAACCTTGTGCCTACTATTTGCTATCCTGAAGTCTTTAAGGCAGTTGCAATGCAAAGAGATCCAAGAGGTATGGATGGTGTCTGAAACTGGCCCTTCTTTTCCTTAGAGCAGTTGCAGCAACGTAGTAAGAGCCTATGTTTACATGTGGTCTGTGTGCCCAGTGCCAGTGTTTCTTCATACAGGGGTGTCCACTGGGCTGAGTCACCCTTGGTAATGACATACAAGTGTCACAGATACTGTGCAATTCCACTTATCAGCTTAAAGAGCCATCAAACAAGATACTAGAAAGCAGAGACAGCTGTTCATTCAAAGTAGAGAACAGAGCATTTTTCAGTCACAGAAGTGTTTTGCAGGGTTTGTCACCAACTGGTAGTGCAGAGAGGAAGAGTCCCGATAGAGCCCTGACTACAGCAGAGGGACAAGGGTGGAGATAATGAATCCACACAGACTTCAGGTATGGAATTTCCCAAGATAGCGGTGGATGCAATCTGCCCTCCAGGTAATGGAACTATAATACAGGCTGATAGTACTTGACTGACTGATAAGGCTCAGTTAACCTGCTTGGTTATTCCTTGAAAGGAAAAGACTTACTTTTCTAAAGCACCAGCGATGACAGAGAAGCAATAACAAGACAGCTGGAAAAAGTTTTTTGCTTTTATCTGCAGAGAACAGACTATACGAGAACACTAATTACTTCCAACTCCAGGTGATTTGCTAGGAAAAAAAAGTCTGCATCTTAGGTAACCACCTTGCAGCTGTAGAGCTCATCAAGTCACCATTAAGACCAGATTCCTAAATCATTGCCCTCTTAGAGGTGATGCCATTCTAGGGGCCAGTAGGATCTAAATTTTTTTTTTTTTTTAACTCACTTGGTACTGCTCATGATGGTCCAAGAGATTTCCCATAGATCAGACCAGATGAACTAGAACAGAGACCTCCTTAGAAGGGACTCTGGATGCCCAATATATTCTGGTAGGTTACCCCTTTGAGCCTGATGGTGGACAGGCCCTTAAGTAATTCTTTATACAAAGAATTATTGCCCTCTCCCAGTATTTCCATACTGGGATGACAATCCACAGGCAGACAAGACCAAAATCCAGTTGCTTTTGCAGTTCATCTTCTTACCTCTCACAAGAAAAGAATAAGCATTGCCTTTCTTCTCTCATATGAAAAGCAAGGGAGCAAATTTTATCTTCTTTGTGATCTGAAAGTACCTCCCGGAGCTTCCAGGCAAAGCAAAGAGGTATTTGATTTGGCTAACTTTACACGTTACATACGCTGGAAGCATATGAAAAAGTCCATGCTAGTACTTAAGTAGTTATTATTTTTATTCACAATATTTTTGTCTCTCTTCATCAGCCTCCCTGGTAGAACAAGTCTTGCTAAGATGACAAAGGAGATATCCAGAGATGGAATATGGCTCCCAAAAGATATATTAGTACGAGTCATCACCTGCTTAGAGCATAGCTCTGCTGCCTGGAAGCAGATGGGGCGATGTTCAGAGATAAGAGTCTTCTTTCACTCCACATCAGGCTTTTCCCCTCAGTGGGTGGCCGGGAAGCCCATTGTGCTTTTGGAAGGCACCTTTTCTTCAGGCTGCACCAAGCATGCAAGGGCATCAGAATTAGAGGCGGATGCACATCTGCCCCAAGGGAATCCAGCATGGATTGTGCTCTAGGCACAGAAGTTCCATCCAGCCACCACACAGAATTTCCTAGCGGCTGCCGAGCACTGGCATTGATATCCAAGCTCTGGTCCGCAAGCAGGGCTGGAGTGGACCAACACCACCTTGAACAGAGCACCCTTCCCAGGGCCTCTTCAGGAACCTCTTCTCTGCATTTCTGTTTTTTGCAGTTGTGAACATCAGAGTGTCCCCCAGGAAAGATGCTGCCTGAGATCATGGGGTGAAGGGCACTTTAACAGTGCTGCAGGCTGCTCCTCATGTGACAGCGTCTGAGTCCCTGTTAGGGAAAAAACCTACCAAAGGCATCACACGTGCCCTCAATTAGCTCCTCCTACCTACAGTATCTGCAGGTAGTGCCACGGGCAACACTATTCCAGGATTAATTCCAGTGTTCTGCTTGCCTGTTGATCATTCCTCTTTCTTGCTGGTCTACACTTGGCACTTAAACTACATTTTCAAAGGGTTCAAATCCACCTTGTCAAGCCCCATATGAAAAGCTTTTAGAGGTAGACTTTGATGAGAGGGTGGCTCGCATCCTTGCTGAGAAAGTCAAATGTGCAGGAATCACTAAGCCAGGACATACATGTAGAGACAATAGATAAAAACAACAGTCACTGGGTGCAGGATTTAATTGATAAGACGAGCATGGTTTGAGGCTAGTTGGCCGAGTCAATTGCTACATATGCCGGCACTGTTCTTTAAACCATGGAGTCTCTAGTGACTGAGTAGGGTTGAAAGATACTCTAAAGGGTTGAATACTCTAAAGGAACATTTAGTAACTACTGCAAGTCTGCAAGGAAAGTGGAAAGCTCCAACTCCATTTCAAAAGCAGGGCAATAAGCCATTACAGACAATCTGCCCTTGACACCCTCAGCTGCAAAGAAACAGGGACACCAGGTCACACGTGAGCACCATGGATGTCATCACTCAAAGGCTTCACTCTCATCCATCCCATGCATCTCAATCCACCACTGGCAGGGCTTGACTGAATCCAGGAGTCAGGACCATCACCCTTTCCAAGTTCAGCAAAGCTGGGTTAATCGAGTGTTGGTACAAAGTCAGAAAAGGCCACATAGTCTTTTCTACAGTTTTGAGGGGTTTTCAATGAGACTTTGAGTAGAATTAAGGGGAGAGGAAATCAATGTCAAATCAGAGAGTATTTCTACAGAGGGGAAAAAAATGATTTCTTAAAAGTACCAATTAATTACAACCTCCCTCTGTCTAGCAGTAGAAATATTTGCATTATTACTGCATGACTAGCATTAAAACAGGGCCAACTGACTATCACAGACCATTTAAACACAGCCCATCCTCTATCCCCCCCAGCCCATGAATACATCTTTAATTTAAACAAGACAAGAGGCATTTTAAAATTGAGACCTGCTCAGAAAAACTCTGCTGAGTTTCACAAATACAGAAGTAACAGGAAAGAACATCAACAGGTTACAAAAATTGAGAAGAAAAAGTTACACCGAGAAAGACAACATTGTGGTTCCAGACCTCCCAATGCTACCCCTACAGCTAAGAGATCTGTAGAAATGTCTCTTGCTTTTGCAAAATTTGAGTCCCTTCAGGAGATTATTCTATGAGGCTGTTTCTATAGTCCCATGAGCCGGGTAAACTAATCCCACCAGCTTGATTTAGGGATATACTGATGGGTTTGGGGGGCTGGAATGTTTTAAGATGGCATCGGTCTGTTTGGGAGGTTCTCTCCTTGAGTCCGTGAGTTCACTCCTGAAGCAGGCCGAAAGGAGACTGTAGAGAAGGAACCAGAGAAAAGAAAAGATGAATGTAAGGGACCCCTTATCAACAACCAAGAGAGAAACAGTCACTTTCCACCTTCATGATCACAGTATGGACTTGGAGGAGGGGGAAAGCAGACGCCTTAATACCTACAAAAAGGGTATGCAACAGGGAAATTTATAAAGCTGGAAAGTCCCAGGTACAAGTGATTAGCAAGAAAGGAAAAACCAAATAGCTGTTATGAAAATCAGATTCCTGTCCCAGTCTCACATCGCAAATAGTACTCTGATAGTGTTCCCAGCCACTCTTAATGGGTTGAACAAACAGAAGAGGGAAGAAACATGCTTAGCCAAATGGGAAGAGAAGCAGCTTCTGTTGAGTCCATTTCAAACTGCAATTACTTAGGAAAAAACAGAAGCTGATGTTATACAGAGAAAATAGTACTTATAGCCCAGTGAAAGGGCTGTAATGATTCTATCTAATTACTAGCACCTTGCAAAGCCAAGGGACCCTGCACTGCAAAGCCGAGCAGTCCCTGGGGCTGTCAACCAAGGCAGAAGATGCTGCGTGCTCAGAGCCAGCACAGTGAACACCACATTTTTACACAACTAATCCCACTTTATTTTTTTGCTTTACTTTCATCTCAGCAATTCCTTAATGAGAACATTATCCAAGTGCCTGGAGTCTACAAGGCATGCAAGCACAGCACTACAAAACCAAACCATGCAAAACCAGCTATTAATTTCCACACAGAAATGAGAATGGAGGTACGAAGAGCACCTTCCCCGCCAGCCCCTTCCCCACAACGGTGAGCACAGTGATCCTTGCAAGTTCCCGTCTCAGATAGAGAGCTCCAGGCATTGGATAGTGCTGCTCTGTCACACCTTGCTTGCAAGGCTAATTCCCTCCCTTGGATAATGAGCTGCGCTGCTCATTAGACTGAAGGCAGCCAGCAGGCTGGTAGCTGCAGCCCTGCTGATGGCAGAAATATCTGCCTAGATATAAGAGCCACCCTCTGAGCAGCCTATGGAAGACTAAAATCCCTTCAGTCATGCTATGACTAAGGCAAATGGAAACTGTTATGAAAACAGTGCTTCCCATCACAGAAAGTATTGCTAAACCTGTAGAAGTGTTTTCCAGTGAAACCCTTAGAAACTGGACAGATATTCCCTAGGAATACTGATGGTAAGTATATCTTTTATTACAATACTGAAAAAAACTTCCTCCTCTCATATTACAATATTGAGGAAGCTTCCTTCTTTCTTCCCGTTCACAGCAAGAGCTCTCTAGCAAGACCATATTTTAAAACAGTGGTAGACCAGTGAAAGCAAGTCTTCTAAATGAAGGCATGTGTTGCTGTTTAGATACAGGCCCTAATATTTGGCAGTGGAAAAGAACAGCAACTTCAGCTAAAATGTTTCCCACTATGATCATGAAGGTATCGGGCATTACAGTAAGAAAAAGCCATGCACAAGGAATCAAGCAGAGAGGAGATGAGACAGAGAAAGATAGTATCTGGCACAATGTATATGCGCTGAAGTATTATTTGATCATCTTGTAGAACAAAAAGGTTTGATTGTTACCAGCTTTGTCTTCCACATTCCAGAGCAATAAGACATAGATCTGTTAGGGCACCAAACCTGACGCTGCCGTGTATGTGCATAAACGCATTTATACTGTTGATTTCTTAAGTGGCAGGTTTTATTTATTTTTTCAAGTTCCTTACAGTATGATAATCTCATCCTTCCCTTTCCTGCTCTTCAAAAAAGATGAAGCTTTTCCTGTTATAGGAATTAAAGGGAAACTCCCTCCTACACATCTATTTAGCTTTTCTATGGTAACTATCGCTTTGGAAAGTCAAGCAAATGAAAAATTAAGCAACATCTCCATCTAGGCTTGGCCATGAAGCGACTCACAAATACCCAGATCTCGGAGCACCCTTTGAACCTATAGGTTCTCCTATATACGGGGACTTTGGTCACTGAACTGGCATTACTGTAGCTCTGTTTTAACGCACACTTTAATGAATGCAAAGTGAGGTGCAGCTTTGAAAGGAAAGTCCTATTCATAAACTGAAAGTATTTTCTTTTAAAGCCAGAAGAAACCCACAAAGCAGTCAGTGTGCTTCTGAGTTTGGCAGAACATCTCCCACCAGATGCACAGTGCACATTTAGCTTAACCTGCTTGCATGCAAATTTCTCCTCTCCAGGACCTTTCCTATGAAAGGCCTTCCTTTCCTGATCTTATGCTTATGAGCTAAGAAGTTGATGACTGAACCTGTGTTTCAGCAGAGGAAGACCTTGGAGGCAGGCTGTTAGCAGAGACAACTGCAGTACTCCTGGACAAACACTCAGGTATTTTTCTCCCTCCTGGCACTCTTAAAAGCTCTTAATCTTTCTCTATAGTATCTCAGCACACTCAGCAGCTGACAAAAAAAATGAGTATAACTGGACAAGTGCCAGAAGACATGCCAAAAAAGTTTCATTAAAATAAATGGCTGGATTCGTGCTCACTGGTCTTGAAGGTAACACAAGTACCAAACTCAGTTGTCAAGACCTCATCCTATTGATATAGGAAGAATGAAAACAGTAATTATGGCAAAGCAACTGTCAGCATCAGATGAAAGCTGTCATCTGCTGCTGTCCTTTCTGCTTACAAAACCATTTCTGAGCTGAAGCGTCTGTAGCTGAGGTGGAGCTTTGAAGACAGGCAATGGAGTGCACAAAGGCCACAACGCCTAGCAGCTAGTAAATACAAGCTATAGTATATAAACAGCACAGATGACAAATTCCTCATTTTAAGTGCCTCAGAAAAAGCCCCTGGATGCTCTAGCTATTTCAGCACAAGGCTCTAATACCTCTACAAACCTCCATCTGACACCAAAACACATACAGGTCGCAATGTGAATACATGTAGAGATTTGGCACGAAGCCGCAGTATTGCTGAAGTCCTGAGACAAGGCCAAGGCAGCAAAATAAATCCCTACTGGCTCAAGTGGGACTTATGTGGTGCCTTGGCCTTGTGCTAACCTCTGCAGAGGAATGAATTATACCCACAGCCTCCTGACGTGTGAGCTTACCAGCCGGCATGACTGAGATGCTAAGCACTACCATTGGCGGCTACCTACAGCCTGCACTGCCTCTTTCTGTCACTTGATACAGCAGGTGAAGCAACTCCCATGAATGACACTGCATATGCTCTGTCTGGATATCATTCTCTGACCCGGAATCTGTAACTAACTGTGAATCATGGGGAACAGAAGGAAAAATGAAAATCAGTTGTATTTGGCCCTTTCCCTCCTTTCTCTTTCCATTTACTCAAAGTAGTTCGAGTACGGCACAGGCAGTCACGTTCAGATAGGGATTTTCTCTGACATGATGCGAGTGAGAAACTTTCCACTGTAGTAAGTGAAAGTGCACGCAGTGAGTCTTAATTTGAAGTGCCCGCTGGTCACAAAGCAAACCTTACACATTTCACCCTCGTTCCCAGTTTTCAATTTCCAGTTTTATGACTCAGGAGCCTACAGTATTCCTGCTCCATAGAGACAGACACCTGCCCTCCAACAGCATCAAAGCAGCAATGTAACAGCAGCAAATACTTGGCCAAACTGGGGCTCACACTCCCAGCTCCATGTGATCCTGGCAAAGCACCCCAACGAATCCCAAGGAGGAGGCATGGAAATGACTTCATGTGCTCACCCTTTTCCACAGGCAGCAGATGGAAAAGGGGGGAAATGTTTCACCCCGAGCTTCTCAGCTCAAATGCTCACCAGGTTTCTGTCTGCAGGCTGTTTGAAGGAGCTCCCTCAGCTCGATCTAAGATGGAGCTCTTCACATACCAAACTCAGAGCTCCAGATGGAAGGCAGAAACAAGGCATTCAGCTTTTTCTCACACATACTCCAAGACCAAAAGTTGACTTGTCCAGCAAGAGAGACTAGATAGAGTAGTAAAATCCTGAAAGTTGTCAGGACTTGTATTTGGGGAAGAAGGACTGGTTTGTTCTACTAGGCACACAAAGGCAGGTTACTGAGATTCAGAGTTGGAGATTTAAGTATTAGGCCAGCAATTTGGCTTTGGTCTACCTCCTACCACCTCTGAAAGATAGTTAACAGCTCCACACTGCTCTGTTGGAAAGGATTTCACCAATGCAGCAAGCTCAAAGCTTTTGGCCCTTGGTTAACCACAGCTGGGCATCTGCATAGCTGTGCAGAAGCTTTCTGTGTCTCTCTCCTCTTCCTTCACCATGCCCACTGCAAAGGTCACTGCAAACACACTCATACTCACTGCTTCTGGAGCAAGTGCTGGTGCTGCTGTTGCTGCTGCTGCCTGTAAGTCTCAATCGTGTGCTGGGGTAGGTACTGCATAAGTTCCAAGGACTCTTTGATCTTCAGTAGCATTTCATATGTCTCTCGTCCCCTCACCTGCATCAAGGGAGGAAAATGTGTGAGTGGAGGGTGTGTGCAAAAGAAAACTCTTAAAGGACTGCATCCAGACTGACAGCCACCTCAGAGATTTAGATAAAGTAAACACCACCAGAGCAGGATGCAAATACTGTTTATACTCTCTGCATAAGCAATAAAACCGCTAAGCCTTGTGTTAGAGGTAAGCAGATAATTTTGAAGAGTTGATAATCTGACACTGCAGGCCAATGAATGTGTTGGGGTTGTCATTTGGCTTGATGTAAATCTATACCAACCAAAAACTGTTCTCATCCAGTCTGTTAGAAAAAGTGCTTCAGACATAGGCAGACCTGGTGCTGAATTTCATATGCTCTGCAGAAAAGAACATCTGAATTTGGGTGTTAGAGGAAGACTGATCTAAACTCAAGCACACCATGGTACAACTAAACCCAGTGCATGAGGAAAAAGCAAAATGGACCTTTACAAATCCTCCTAGCACTTTCTGATTCTATACTTATTACAGCATAGTTCATGTCAATCATTCTCTCCAATATGAGCATAACACATCTAAGTTACAGAAATATCCTTCTCCACCAAGAAAACACTTTTCAGCCCATTATCTTGAGAGGAAGTTGAATTGCTAGTCTCAAAAATGAGAGAGCTAAGTTTCAAAGACTACTCTCCTGCCAGGACAGACTGATCCTCTGGGAAATTTTTAGGTGCAAGCCACTTTCAGCTTGCAGCCAATGGTATTGTCATTCTTTCTCTTTGGAATATGCATTTAAAATAGTTAGCTGGGAAACAGGGAATCTGTACATTCCAACCACACACATACACACACTAACACAGTTGTTTCGAGGTGAGAAGCTGATTGACTTGCCTCAAGAGAGGGAGAAAAACACTAAAGATGAGGCAAGAGCAAAAATGCAGAGTTCTTACCGGTAAGTACAGGAGCTCATCATCAGGAGAACGTCTTTTTTTGATAGACGTCATCTGTATGCCATGAGTACCTTGTCGAAAAGCTGGAAGAGAAATCCCAAGTGTCCCATTAAAACAACCAATCCATCAAGCATATGGTGGACTCAGATCTGCAGTGCTCTGAAAGGGCCTCTGCCCCAGTCACCCCAGAATTGTGCTTTACCATCTGACCCCGCAAGGCACGAGTGACCTATGTACATTCGGTGGTTTAGTGTATGGAGAATTAAATCTGTAGAGAAGAGCTAGGAAATTAGCCAAACACCAGCAAAGCAGATCAGGTGCAAGTACAGGTTCTTTGCATGAAAGTCAGTAAACTTGTGTTGCCATACTCACTAGCTGACATCAATCAGCAACCCAACTAAAGGCAGAGCAAGAGGAAGCAAGCTGGAGGTAGTGCAGAAACAAAGCCCTTCAGCTGACCTTCTGTTAAGGCCTGGTGCCTTTCTGTGCAGCCCAGTGTCATTACTTGGAATAGGCTAGAAACCAAAGCTGAGTTTCTGCAAGTCATACAAAGAGTCATACATGGAAAGAGGCAATGTGCACCTCAGAAGCTGTATGGTTTACACCGAGTCTTAATCCAGATTCCAGTGACTGGAAGGCATGTGCCACAATATGGGGCACTGACTAGAAGGCACAGCACACCGCTAAACAAGCAACAAGTGTGCAGAAGTGGTTATCGAGTCCTGTCTATGTAACCTGAGGATGACAATAAACACCCTCCCCAACTACCACCAACCAGGCTATCCAAAACAGTTAATTACTTCAGGCAGCACTGTAAGGGAAGCCATAAACTCAGACGGTCAAATATCATTTTATGAACAGCCAGCTGCACTCGGCACCTCGAGGAATCAAGCACCAGACCATTTTTCACCCTGGGAGAACACACAAACCCTCTTGCCTCCAAGCCCATGCACAGCTCCACCTCCACTGGTGCAAGCGCTGGGGTCGCACCTGCACCCTGTGACAGCACAGTCTGCAATTTGCCCAGCTCTGCCAGCTACTTACGGCGCTTCGTACCATCACCATTCTTTGTGCTGTCAGAGACTTGCTGCTTTCGGATGCTGTCCTCATCTGCTTTCCGATCTCTGCCCGGGCAAGCGCAAATGCGGGCTTCAAAACATCGGCGGCCCAAGACTTGCCCACTGTGAAGAAAGGAAAAAAGTGTCAACTGGAGGTTCAGACATGGCCTAGCAAACTCCTCCGTATCCTCAAGCTCACGCAACAGGTCAAGTTTGCAGCTAGATCCTAGCTGGTCATCTCAGACATATCCTGTAAATAACAGCCACATGTATGGGTTCACCTGACAGTCAGTGTAAGAGTTATTCACAAGGAACCTGTTATCAGCTTTGCTCCCATGTGACCCTCCTACATGTTACCTACCCATGGAGGGGCGACACCTAAACTGGAGGCTGGGCAGAGAGCCTAACAACCATCGTCCCACATCTCCTTGCTGTTTCAGACAAACTTGTCATATTAAAGCAAGAGGTAGTAGAAAGCCTTCAGCCTGGCAGGCATGGAAGCAGGGTATCCAGCGATTCACAGGTGGTTCAATAACAATACTCATGGGACTGTTAAACACTCTGCTGAACTGCACACATCAAGAAAATCCTTACCACCTCCTCCAAGTAATGGAGAGAGATACAACAACAGAGGTCGGGTGATTCACCCCAGAGGATGCTTTAAGACCCAAGTCACCTCCCATATCCCAGTCAGGTCATTCCAGGAATTAGGTAACTCTTGCCCTTAACAGTTTGGAAATATCCCATAGCCCCTTCAATCAGACTGTCCCCAAGCACCCTGCAATACTGCTCAGAGCAGAATTGTAGCCAGAAAGCCACCTTGCAAGCAGATGGCTACTGATGTACTACTTACTCTCTGGTTTCCAACGTCACGATGATGAGGATCGGGCGACGGTTCATGCCTCCTACGCAGCTACTGTTGCACATGAAGTTGTACAAGACTGTCGTGAATTCTGTACCAACCTGAACACAGAAAAGTAGATGAAGAGATTGTGGATGGAAAGCCCCTTTTCCAAGCTCTCCCTAAAATTGCATCCACTCCCACAACTAGCACGAAGTGAGTCCCAACCACAAGACTTCCTTAAAAAAAATAAGTGCTTCTGCTCTTAAGTAGGCAAGAGGTCGCTTAAAACCCTATTTCAGACAGAGTAAGAAAAGATTTATTGTGAGGAGGATGGGACAAGAACACGAGCTCATTTCTTCCAACATTAATTACTACACCCATCCCTTCCCCTGCTAGCCACGGCATTAGCCTCACAACATACCTGAGGCGGCTCATAGGGAACGAGCACGCTCTGCCTCCCGGTGATGGGGTCTTCGACATACTGCGCATGGCTGTTCCCTTCCACCCTGATCAGGTGGCTGGGAGGTGCAATCTGCCCTGCAAGGGGAAGGAGGCAAAACCAAGATAGGCTTTTCAGTGAAGACAGATTTGCAGAGAGAAAAGGGACCACAGACCTTATCAAGCCCACACTGGAAACCTGTAAGCAAGCCTGAACATGGGTGTCTCGAGTTACTGGGCCAAGTAAGCCCACAAGTCAGCTGACTGGTAGCTCTTGCTCTTACAGCAAGTCCATGTGGATTTTTACACGAGTGGAAAGCCCCTTCCCAGAGCAAATTCCTTCAGATCTCAATTCCTGCTTCCATCCAGTCAATTAACAAACCCTCTTCTGCTCCCTCCCACTCCTCTTGATCCCAAGGACAGGAAGAAAAAAAAAAAAAGAAAAAAAAAAACCCTCAAGAAAGAAATACCATTTAATTTACAGTCAGCTTGAATATGTTCATTTACAGCAGTAGCAGAAGAGAACATGATCATATTTGTTTCTAAGCTCCTTTACAGTAATTCAAAAAACCATCTTTTCTTCCTCAGTACTGGAAGAATACAGAATTATATTCTGCGGAAAATAAGATGCTTTAGGTCAATCTACACAATTCCCTTTGTGTTTCTTACTTTTTTACTCAGATTTAGCACACTACTAGAGACAGAATCATGCCAAAGAAAGAATTTAGGATTTTAATTTTTCTTCCCCCTTAAAACTTTGTCACTGAACCCTCACATATCAACTCTCAAAAGAGCAGTTCTGTCAGAAAAACACTTTCTAATATAAAAGACTATTTCAAAGAGTTGTCTTATTCCCCTTGTCAGTTCCCAAGGCCTTACTTATTTTGGGGCTTGTTTAGCTGACTGCACTATAACCAGCAAAGGGATCAAGTCTCCTGAGACATCCTGCTAACTGACACCAACAGTATTTTTTTTTTAACAGTAAGAGATAAATAATGCACGTAGAATAAAACATATGCTCATCTGAACTTATGTGAACTTACTTGGCCAGGGCAAAATGTAGCCCAGCCCATGAATTTGCCAAACACCCTGGGAATTTTTTTTTTTTTTTTTTTGAAACAGCTGCTAGTTCACTAATAGGAGGAGAAGTGAAGACTAAGAGCACAAATACTGAACCATTAGTGTTAACTGTACAGGAAGGCTGCCTGCAGTTGATGCTGGCACTTAGCATTATCCTGCCAGAGATAAACAGCCCCTCTGTCTTTGAGGCATGGATTACAGATTTGAGATGATATTGCATCCTGTCACTAGATCCCTGTCCCAGCAACATGGAAGCTCATTCCTGAGTAGAAGAACAGCTGCTTCTCTTCAAGAGAGGAAAAAGTGGAACAGGGAAAGGTTGCCTGAGCCAGAAGGGCACTGCCTGCCATGAGGACATCATCCAGTGTGGGCACACATGAGGCTTACTTTGAGCCTTTCTTCTCAAGGACCTGCTTCCACAGGAATAGCTTCTTTTGAAGCACAGGAAATAATAAGCTACGACTGCTTCCAGACCCCTTTTACAAGTGTTTCCACTACACCTGGAATACAGGGTCATCTGCAGCCTAGTACAGAAGTTTCCATGGGGAATTGGCCTGTTCTGTGTCCTGCAGCCTCACTGCAGGTTTGCAGGTACAACTGTGAACCCCTGCCCTGGCCGCTCATCAGCCAAGGGCCGAATGCTCTCCTTACCCTCATTGAACTCCCGGCTCAGCTCGTGGTTCGGGCAGCGTTTGACCACTTCGGTGACGTGTTCTGCTTTCTTGTAGACTGGCATAGCCCGGATTACGGCTCCCTGGGGAGGTGGGGTCATCACTTTGATCTGAATGGGACACGTCTTGGCGATCTGGCAGTACAGCTTCTTCAGTTCAGTGGAATACTAGAACAGGGTAAGAGCAAGAGAATCAGGATGTGCAGAAACGGAGGCAGGCCAGAGGGATGGAGATGGGTTTATGCACATTGCTGGATGCACCAGGTACTCCATACTCATTGCACTTGTTCACACAACAGCTACACCTTCAGATACACATGTTGGTGACAGATTAGGAAACAAAACAAAAAATAGATGTTTTAGTTTTAGAATAGTGGAGAATAAATCTACAACTTAGTTTTGCCAAAGAAGTGCCATAGACAACATTTATTTCTTATGCATCCCCCCCACCTAGCTGATGTATATTACAGCTCATTTAACAAAGTAGAAACCTTTCCCTTCACAATTCCTTGTAAGCCAAGAAGCAACAGAAACATACATCAAGTGGCTCATTCCATTTTGTACAAAGTCCTCCTATTTTTGCAATGGAATGAAAGAGACATGGGTGCTCTAGAACTGGATAATACTTGAAAAACAAGACCACTACCGCAGAGTTGTGCCAAACTCTGTGTTTGTCACCTTTTAAAGGCTTCTCATGTCTCCGCTGATCACCTCTAGAACCATTTCCTCACAATCTCAAAGCACTATGCTTAAGAAGGGGGAAATCAAAGGCTCAAAGAAATTAAACAGTTGAAGGACCAGATCACTGATGGGAACTGAAGCAGAATGCAGAAGGTAGCTTCACAGACAAGATTGTCACCAGCCTTTGATTTGCAGCAGACACCCTTGAGTAGAACAAGGCACTCGTGACCACTCTGCTACTGCAGAGCATGTTAAAGTCCCTCTTCCATTTCAGGACATTCAGACTCAGGCACTGGTGCAGCATTACCCTGAAGTGCATTCGCATCTGGAAGCCTTTACTTACCAAAATATTTAATCACTGAAGTCATTGGTTTCTCTTGAAAAATCATAACTGAGAGAATTAATACGGGCTTAATACAAACAGCCACAAGAAAACCCTGTGTGGTTGCATACGCTGCAACCTGAGCCCATGTTTCTGGATGCCCCCTGTGAATAGACTCTCTAGTCTCCTCTGCTGTAATGACTGCTCCAAAAGAAGGCAGTTTTAGTCAACACATCAATGCAAAAACACTTGATTTTCTTTTTGTGTTCAGAGACTCACGAGTACAGAGTTTTCCCAATAACTGTAACCACTTAGCCCACAGGAATTGCTGGCATTTCCCCACTTCCATCTCTCTGGCTCTTACAGAGAAAGAAAAGTGAAAGCCCCAAGGTGGTTGTTTTCTTGAGAATGTCTCTAGCAGCTGAGGCTGCTATAGAACCAGTCCCAACTGTTCAAACAAAGCACCAACAGGTTCATACAGGTTGACAGCACAACTTGGCCATCCACCCTGCTAGCATAGGAAGAGCTGGCACACGTACGGGTGGGTGGCAGGTGACGTGGCAACAGAAGGATTAGCAAGCGATATTCACTGATTATTTGCATTTCAAAGTGTACACACTGCAAAGCACAGGAAAACCTAAGTTGGGAGAAAGACACTGGGGAGGAGAGGGGGATTAGAAGTAAGACAAGCCTCCTCACTCATCGCCATTCTGCCATACGGCAGAGGAGATGCTAGAGGTATTCCAAGTTAAGAAAAAAATATATATATTTAAAATGCAAAGACCAAATTGTGCAATGTATTTTACGTGCCTGCAGGCTAGAGATTAAACCCAAGAAGGATTTACCGAGCCTGCGGAAATGGGTAACATGCCAAACAATTACAAAAAAAAAAGTTGCGAAACAGATCTAGATGGTGATTTCTATCAGACATCTATTTAACCTGAAATTCCTTATTGTTTTTTAATTAAGAAACAATTCCTTACTAAGGTAAGTATGAGCTCACTATGTTGCCTTCTTCAGCGCTCAAGAAGCAGAAAAAGAATCCTTTATATTTGCAAGAAGGAGAAAAAGTGATAATATTTTTTCTTTCAACATGCACTGCTATAGTTTCAAGCACAGAAATCCATCAAATTGCTTAGATGTCTTAATGTCATTGGAGTGAAAAGAAACAGGGACTCTAAACACAGTGGGCTGAAATGAAAGCATAAATATGGAAGTGGAACAGATCAGTGAGGGCACAGCATACACGGAGCTGCAAACGTGTCCGGTATCTGGAGGCATGCGGAGAATTGAACAAATGGAAAGGGATACACCCCTTGCATCAGCTGAGGTCAGGATCGTGAGTGCTGCTGTGGGGCAGCATCGTGTGTCATTTAGGTCTAGTGTCTTTAAAGACAGAAAATTAGAAATGCATGGGAGTAGTGGGTATATGCGTATGTGTGTGTGGGGAAGACAAAAAAAAAAATCACTGCTTATGGGACAAAATAACTTTTTTCTGCCTTTTTCTGCCCTTCCCACTACAATAACCTGCTCTGGGCTAAAGCAAGGAAGATGCTAGACCTGTACTTGGAATTCCCAGAAAGCAAGCAGCTAAGCACAAGCAAATTTTGACAAGCAGGCCCAAACACCATCACCACCACCAACAAAAAAAATCTGTCTCCAAAACTCTAGGCCTGACAGTCTAGGGAGGGTGGTGAGGAGCAACTGGCTTAACTGGGACACCAGAGAAGCAGGACATTCTGGACGGCACGGGGCAGCAAGCAGCAGAACCTGGCACAGAAAGGCAAACCAGCTCGGAGAACAAGACAACAGGAGGGCTGTGCAGCCCTTTCATTATCCAACTGCAAGAGGAGTCCAAGTCTCGCAGGCACTACACAGGGATCAGGGTCCAGGAATATTGCGGCTTGGCAGAGATTTCAAACGTACCCCCGGCAAAGTGACCCAAAAGCGTGCAACCACTGAGGGGCCAGTCATTCAAGACCAGTGTAAATCTGTCTGCGGGGTACCTGCTGTCAGACAGGGAAGGGCTTGAGTTTCCCATCCCATCAACTTCGCTGTGACCATGGGTAACCTGATACTTAACAAGCTATTGGCATAAATAGAGGCGAACTACTAGGTCACGGCAACTTCACACTGGATCAGCGACAATTGCTATGTCCATGGAGTAAGACAGGATATTGTATATAGGTTTCAAAGCAAATAAGCCTTAGAGAAAACCCCGAGGCAGAAGCTGTCTGTGAATTCAGAGAATGCCTGCAAGTGAGAATCGACTCTTGCAAACAGTCCCCAAAACGCTCCAACCCTGCAAGAAGGGACCATCTGCCTGCCCACCGCTTTGCTATAGGAACTTGCAGGCACTCGTTATATTCAGGATGAGACCACGACACCGGCGATTCCCAGCACATGGTCAGGAGACTGTAAATTAAGATTTAATTGAGCATCTTTATGCTAACATTTGAGGAGAGAAAGTACTGATGGCGCACACACACAAAAAAGCAGAGCTAGCATTTTGTACTAAAGTGTAATTTCCAAGAAGAAATTAGTTTCTTTCTATAACTCTTTAAAAGGTAACTCAACTCAATTCAGATATTTTACGAATCCAGAGCATGACTGTTAATCAACACATTCCTGTTAACTGGTTGAGTAGGCTGATTGAATTAATTAGGAAGAAAAATATCCAGAGTGCTTGATCCAGTAAACGACTCTGTCATTTAGTGACATGACTAGAGTCATTTATCTAGCAGCAGGAACAAAGCTGTGCCAAGTGCCTGAGGAGCACAGAGCAGCACTTCTGGTAGAGGTGCAGACCAGAAAGTTACTTAAAACAAAAGAGCACAGCCCAGCACTGTATTACACTTCTGAAAGGGAGAGGAAAAAGGGTTGGCTTACATTTTGGGTCTCAAGTGCTGAATGTCATGTCCAAATAAACAGACATCAAGGGATTGCTAAGAACAACAGTGAATTTAGCTTTTTCCTTAATAATATGTTTTTAAAAGGAAAGGAAAAAAATGGCAGTGCCTGCTGCCCTGCCCTCCCCACCTGCCTGTGCAGACATACTGTATTACCCGCTCTTGGCACCTTGGCTGGTAATTTGGTATCTCAATACACACACACCAGCTACCATCAGGCAACACCTGCCTGACTCCTCTGCAAGCCCCTTCTCCAGAAGGGGTGTCGGCAAACGTGCTAAAGGAAAAAAACAAAATACTCTTCACCTCTTGGATGAAGCGTTTTTGCTTCACGAAAAGCAAAGAAAAAATGGTTGAAAGTGCATGCTCTTTTTGTGCGATACAACCTCCACTAGCTTTTCATCAGTGCTTGTCTCCCCTTTCCAAGCTCTGATGCACAACACCCTCCCAGTTACTGCTTTGGAAATCTACCTCTTATCTCTTCTAGCATCTGATCTAGTTAAGGGATTATGGGCCCCTAAGTCTTTGAAAGCAGCGGGGTTCAGCCAGCTCTGGGAATGCCAACGAACGTCAACTTGATGGCGATCCCAGGGGCTGGCTTACAAGCACGACAGCTCTCTGAGCCCCTTCTGCTCAGATCAACAAGGCTTAAAAGCGTTTTGCAAGCTTCTTTCAACAAGTCACGTTTTAGCTCAATTCAGTTGAGCTTCAGATTCGTTTTACGTGACTTTCGCAAAGTTGTCAGTCACCTGCAAGTTCTGCCCTATCAAACTCCTGGAAAGGAGGGGGACAGTATTTTTTCCCCTATCCCCCCCCCCCCCCCCAAAAAGTTACAAGAGTAGGAATGTCCCTTAAACTTCCTAAATATTTACATGTGAGAATGAGGAGTCACTCAGAAACAGAGCACAGCTGGCAAAAGGCTTATCCATTTAGTTCAGAAAGCAGGAGGGAGAAAGGAAATTGCCCGTACGGAATAAAACTATGATTTATCTGTATGCCCTTAGAGTTTGTTTGGACAAATGGTAATTTAACTGTTGATATTCAGAGGGGGCAGACACATGCACATGTGCATGCACAAGCACCCTGGGAAGTGGCGCTTGTTAATGCGCCAAAAGTGCTCAGTGAGGAAACCCAAAGCAAGTTTTCCTAGGAGCGCTGCAGAGAGGGAGTTATCCTGCTAGATTTAGAGCTTGAGCTCAGAATAAAGCACACTAATCCTCTCACTCAGTCCCTGAGATGTTGCAGCTCTGGGCTTGACAAGTCCTCGCCTCAGCAGGCACCAGAGCCACCACTTTGCTGCCAGGGGTGCCCCAGACACGCGAACAGCAGAGATCACGGGCAGGTTGAGGGGGCATCCACCTCACACGTGCCCAGACCTGCCACAGCAGTTTACAAGGTCCTGACTAAGCGTACGCTGTGCCAGCGAGAACGGTCTGCAAGCAATGCCCACTTCTTTCAAATCGCTGCCCCCAGCAAAGAGAAAACACCTCATTTTCCTCCTTTGGGAGGAACTGTGATTTGTTCGCATCCTCCAAGCCAGGCGCCAAACTGTGCTGGCAGCAGGCGGCCAAAGACTCCCCTCGGGCGGTCTCTATCCCCTGCCCACGACGGCGGGCCCCACCGCTCGCCGCCGCGCACGACTTGCGCCGCTGAGCTGTTAAAATCCTCCCTCGGAGCGCTTTTCCCCAGGAGAGCGCCGCAGCCAAAGGCCGCCTGTTGCCACCTGTCAGTTGCCAGGATTAATTACCTGAGCCAGGCTGGGAGCGGCACATTCCTCCCCCGGCCTCACCCACCGGCATGTTGACATCAGGCAGGTGGGCCCCGCCGGGGGGACGGCACGCAAGCCCCGCGCCGCGGCCACCGGCGGCCTCCGGCCTGCAAACCGCAGGAAAACAGAGCCTCAGGGAAGGCGGCACCGCGGGGCCTCCGGGCACGTCCGCGTGCAGCGCTCCAGCACTGTGCTGCACCCTGGACACCTTAATGAGAATTAAAAATCATTATATATAAACATTCGGCATTATATACACACACACAGATTTTTATATGTATAAATATATATATATATATATATATGTATTTGTGGACTTGCATTGGTAAATGGGGAAGAGAAGAGGTAGCAAGGAGGAGGCGGAGAATGGAGAAGTGTAGCCTGCAGGCAAGAATTCAGGAGGCCGGTGTCTGGTGCGTCCTCTCCTTCCCCCAGCCCCGTGGCAGAGCCGCTCGTCCTGTCTTCGCTCCTGCCTGCAGCACGGAGCTGCCGGTGCTGCCAAGCCTTGCGGGTGCATCAGGGAGATCCGGCGGGGATGGAGCCGCTCAGTGCGGGACCAGGGGCACAGGAACTGAGATTGCCACATTGGGTTTAGTGGGGGAGAAGAGGGTATCTGAAAGACGAGTTCAACGCCCTCTTTCCAAAGGGCTCGGTAAGAAAACGCCCTTCTTAGAATCATAGAATGCCTAAGGTTGGAAGGGACCTCTAGAGGTCATCTAGTCCAACCCCCCTGCACACGCAGGGCCACCTAGAGCGCGTGGCACAGGGCTGCATCCAAGTGGGTCTTGAAGTTCATCTCCAGAGAAGGAGACTCCACAACCTCTCTGGGCAGCCTGTTCCAGTGCTCTGTCACCCTCACTGTCAAGAAGTTCTTCCTTAAGTTCCCGTGGAACTTTTTATGCTTCAATTTATGGCCATTTCCTCTGGTTCTGTCAGTGACCACCACTGAAAAGAGGCCAGCCCCATCCTCCTCATTGCCTCCCTTGAGGCTGAATTTTCTTCAAAATTCAGCTGCAACATCGGAGCACAGAAGGCTCCTTACCTCGCTTGCCACTTTCCAGGTTTCCAGCAGAAGGCTCTGCTCCCCACGAGGTGCTGAGATCGCTCCGTGACGGAGGGCACCGTGGCAGGGCACTCCTCCCAGGCCAGACCCTCACCTTTTAGCCCTTAGTGCCAAGCTGATAAAGCATGACACTTGCTGCACTGGCAGAGGTCCAGCATCGCTCAGCACTACAGCAGAAGGCAAAGGGATTAAAAGAACCAAAAAGCTGGATTTTTTTTTTTCCCTAGCAGTCGGCACCATGTTGCTCTCTTAGGCCACAAGACACTATTCACCTTGGCCAAGATGACCAGTGCTTTACTGCTCCCCTGCATGACACTGCACTTGCATTGAGACCCCTATCATCACTGCATGAATAACCCCCTGCCAAAGGATGATATTGGAGTACACTGACCAGTGTCTAGTGGGGAACACCCACTAGATCTTGCTTCAGAGACCCACTAAAGAGCCCAAAGTTATTGTATTTGGGCCATGTGCCACACACCATCCTTGGTGTTGCATTCACATAAGAATCTGGCCTCTAACTTTAGGCTCCCTTAGAGATTTTCTGGATGTACTACCTTCTTTAGAACAACTCTAGCTAATGACTGCAGCCAAATCACAGTAATAGCGGAAAAAGTCTATTTCTCCATATGACTTTTGCATTGCAAAACATTTAGAAGTTTGAAAACTTTACATTCAATGGGCTTTACATTTCAGTTTCACATCTAAAGACTCAGCTCATCAACAACCAAAGACAATTTCTAGAGGTGTGGCTCAAAACCAATGCTTTTTAAAATAATAAAAAAGAATGGAAAAATATCCTATTTCAAGAATGAAAGTCCCAATGGAAAACTACAAAAGCAAGTCAGGAAAGATTTTGTGAATTATACAGGGAATTTTGAATGAGAGGAAAGGATGAACAGAGAGGAGATTTACAGAGGAAATGCTGAAAGCAAAAGGTGGCCCATACCTGTACTTCTTCACATGCAGTGTCCACTAAGGCATCCCACATTACAAATCATACAGTAATTTTCACAGAGCAAGTCATTCCCACAAGGAGGATTTATATTTATTACTCAAAACCTGAGTTACATTTTTCAGATATCCTTCAGATATCCATTTTTCAGATATGCAAACATATGTTTACATATACATAGAGAATAGGAATCATGGTCCACCCATACACTGCATCAGGAGCTGTGCTAACAGACAAAAGCTAATGTCCCTTGTCAAACTACCAGGCTTTGAACACCACACTGATTTCCATAGGACCCATTGCCTCTCAGCTGGACATGACTTTGCATATGCCCATAACATTATTTTAGTGTTTAAATAAACTCTGGCAATTAACTGACATTAACACAGCCAATTTACAGGCCATCAACAAATACTTATGTGTGTGCTACCTTCTTCCTGGAAAGGTAGTTTTTAAGGATAATGCCTCTCCCGGGGGCCTCATGCTGTAGGAGCTGCACTGTGATTGTTTTTGTTGTTTGCTTGGGTTTTATTTATTTATTTTTAAGGGAGGAGAAGGGGCAACAGGAAGGGGATCTGACTAGGCTTGGACAGGGGGGCAGGGAGGGTATCTACTAAGATAGAAATCAACAAAACTCATGTTACCTATACTCACCTAAAGACTATTAAAAGTTAAATGTGGCAGAACAGTTCTCAAATGATGAAGAATGAAAAAACATCTACAAACATTAAAATAGGAATAAAAAAATCAACTTCAATTACTGAAAATTAATGATTCAATAAAGTTTGACACAGCAAGAATTTTAATCACTTCAATGAATGGAGAAAGAGTTGCATTAAAACTTCATCACATTTCACAGAATCACTTCTTCCTTTCTTTCACTGCTCCATCATCCTCAGATACTCTCCTCCTCCAAACATTCCTAGCAGAAAGGGAATCCAGTGCAAATTAAGTGCTATCCTGAAGGTAAAAGTAAATGCATTTATATAAAAAAGTAGCATCTACTTTCAAGCAATCGAATTGTATGTGCATACATGACTGCACACATTTCTTTACATGGAACTACAAATCTATTTAATAGTTCTAAGTGCCACATCAGCTGGAGTGAACAATGACATATCAATCAATACTCCTTTCAGGGAATTTTACTTTTTACTACATCAGAAATTATTCACCAGAGCTGTTGCTGAAATCTCCAAGACTTGATTCAGCAAAAACTTTGGCACATGCTTATCTTTAAGCCGGCACTGATCAGCACTGCTGCTAAAACAGAGGGGTCTCTGCATACAGAGCAAGAGTTTTGGCTTGAAGAGATATAATCTAAGTTACATTTCAAAGAAAAATAAGCATTTTTTTAAATCAACTGTTTAATCAACAAATGAAAATAAATGCATACACTAGGAAGAACATTTCTGAGCTCCCCAGAGCAAACCCATCCCACCACATACTGCTGCCAAGTCATGTGTCCAATACCACCCTCAGATGTTGAGCACCAGAGCCCATTCTGCTCACAAATGACTAAGCAAAGCCCAGAGTGGTCGGTTCAGACCTCCTCTTAGCTCAGCATGGGGGATTAAACCTTCTCAAACCATATGTCTCAGGATCACCTAGAGAAGAATGCTGCTGCTGCTGACTTCTTATTCACCCCCCAGATCTCACTCATTTCATGCCACATTTTCCAGCATGCTCCAACCTACCAGCCAATCTCCAACCAGTTAGAGGAGATATTGTCTGGAGTCATTAGACACTAACTCTGATCACATCTCCCAGACAGGATACCACCACAGAATACCACCTAAACTTTGATAATCACTTTTGTCTCCAAGTAAAAGTCAAAAGGCAGAGGCTCAGCCATGAGGTGGGAACCACAGCAGTGCACACACTGCCTCTATCAACCATTTCTGCATGTCTAAGATAAGCAATAAGTCACAGTGAAAATCCTAAAATAGGCCTGCTCCCACCAAATGCCGTCTGGTTCCATCAACATGAACCAGCTGTATGAGCTCTAGACAGCCAGACTTGAACTTGCAAGTCCAGTTTGTGTAGGACTTAATCTCTGCAGTTCATGATACTGCACAGACATCGGTTGGGTCCCTCATACCAGCCTTGCAACCTAAAGACTGAAGCAGGGAACAAGGAAAGACAAATCCAAAATACAGGCCCTCCAAAGCTCATTTTAGTTCTCTCATCTGTAAGTATGGGAATCTTATGGATACCTCTGAGGAAATCTAAGGGTAACCTCATCATTAGTACAGTAACAATAGTGAAATCAAATAGGATTAAAGAACAAATGAAAAAATGAAGTTATTCTGGCAGTATAGTCTTTTCAATCAATAACATCTTAAGCCATCAGTCTTCAGGAGCAGAATCAGACTGCAGGTTAACAGACACCTTGACACAAACTGTATCAGTCACGCAATACTTCACTAAATGGTGACAGATTTCCACACGATTCTGGCTCATGCCAAACAGCTGACATACTCGCAAAGCACCGGACAGAGTCCGTATGTTACAAGGGTAAGAGGATGTGTCAAACACAGGCCTATCTTCCTAGCTGCATTAGGAGGAACAAAGTGAGAAGCTCAGAAAAGGCACAAGTCAGATTCCTTCATGCTCTCTTATTATGATGGGCAGCTACATGCACAAAACAAGTGAGAAATAAGAGAAGGATTAAAATCTTCTAACCTCCGATTTACTTAACACCAACTTTCAGATGTTTTTTCCTCTCTGTACGCATTCCCATTCCACCTCAATTCTGCTTTGTTCTTATTCAGTGGACCTTCTTAAAGGACAAGTAACACCTGAAGAAGTCCCATAGGTACAATTTGTATTTTTCATGCCTCACTGAAGTACTCCTGAGTACACAGACTTCTCTTACCAATAAGCCTGTTCCCTCTGTATGTGGCCATGCTGGGTTTTCCCTGTTCTCTCATAGTGTGGAGGATCAACTTCCTTACTTATCTTAGCCTACTACCAACCTCTTGTCAGTGCATAATCAATACAAACTGTGGGACATGTGCAAACAGGACAGATTAATGCAAACAGAACATGCTGAATTTATTTTGAAGAAATGAGTTTTCTGCCATATTTCTCCAGAGGACTAGCTGACATATCTGGCTAAGCATTAATGTCTTCTCAAATGGCTGAGCATACATCTTCCGATCCTGAATTTGTGTATGTGACACCCTGGAGCTCTGCCACAACAGCTCTCCAGCTCATTTTCCACTCTGCTTTGATTGGAAGATGCAGATTTTACAGAGGTAGAGGTTTAGCTCTGGGATACCATAACCCACCCCAGCCTGGAAAACAGAAACATCTGAGGCCACCCTATGTGAAGCACAGCACTCTACTCATATACTAAGACCTACAAAAATATTTGTAGGCTTTATTTATTTATTTATTTTTGTTAGCACAGAGCAAGCTATTTGATGACTCTACAATGGACTGAACAACAGCTGGAGCAGGTCAATGACTAAGTGGGTATCTTCTTGCCTGCGCCAGGCAGTCCCACCTCAATGCCGTGCCTGAGTGTGTCAAACTGCTCCCCTCCACTGGCCATTAGAGAACGGGCAGCTCCACACAGCGGGACACAGGCTTCTCCCCCAGGTAGGAGGCTGAGGATTTTGGTATGAACTTTGATGCTCTCATAACTGGGGACCACTTGTAAAGTCAATTAATGCACTGTTTTTCCTTACTTCTGTTCTCAAAGATTGAAGGACTCTGTAGTGAATAGGAAAGAAAGGAGATCACCTTTTTCTATCACTTCTCCCCTCATTTATCCTACCTGAGAGAAAGTACGTACACCACTTCATCCTTCTAATAAATCAGAGTATTAATCACACATATGGGAGGCAATGGGAGAAAAGACAAAAAAAGCATTAAATTTGACAGGCTCTCAAAGCAGCAGTGCCAGTGAAATGCATCATTAAGGTGAGTAATTTTCCTGTTTACTTCATCAGCTCTCCCCACACTCCCCCCCCTTCCTCCCCACCTAAGATGTGGGCAGGACCCATCAAGGTAAAGCTTTGGAAGCAAGCAGCAGCGTCCCCAATTTCTACATAAACGCTGCAGGCCAAAGAGCAAAGGCAAGTTCCAACTGAGCCCTTGACAGTAATCAAGCACTGCGGCGCCTCTGGTCTTGTCTTGTGCATACCTTGCAAGTAGCATCATGTCTTCCCACTGATATTTCACTGGCAGCGCACACAGGCGCCTTGTTCCTTGGCTTCTATTTCAGAAAAAAAGAAAGTCTTGAACACACATACACACACACGCCCCTGCCATTATACTTTGAGGGAGACTATTTCCCTCTAAATCTTCAGCGCACTGTAGGGCAGCCCTTTCAGAGCAGATTTATGAATTTGCAAAAACTCTTTTGTTTCCGTCAGAAAGGTTAGTGCAAGTCCCTTGCCAAAAGGGCATCGAGTTTTCCTCTATTAATGTCCAGGAAACTTAGTTCTGAGTCAGATCTTATTACATTGAAACAAACTACAGGTACCAGCAAGTCTCTTCCATGATAACAGCCAGAGCCTGACCCATTTCCTGATCATATTACGCTCAATTTCCAGAATTACATCTATGCAAATATTGTTCTCCTGCTTGCAGAGCATTTCATTGATAATTAAAGTGAAAAGCCAACAAAGCTTTTCTGGCCAGGACAGACTAGCTGGTAAGCAAGGTAGCAAACCACCACGCAGCTGGCAAGCAGGGCCAGGTTTTCCTCTTCCTTATGAACACGGCCTTACAAGAACCAGCCTTCCCTCTTAGAGGAGGATGGAGCATTCAAACCACCAAACCATTTCTGGAAGAGTCCTTGTATTTCCTGGATTTGCCAAGCTGACAAGGTCATATTCTGTTGCGAGTCACAAAGCAAGTCTAAGATATAATTGTCTTTCCTAAGAGAGACATTCAGTTTGATAAAAAATGCAGTAGATCTAGGAGAAACTAGATCATTATCACAAGAGCAGCTCCAGCGTGCTCAGGATGGATGGAGGCTATATCAAACTTGCACACTTTTTATTCATGTAATTCATTTCTAAGGATGAATGGTGAGCAAGCCAGAAAGAAATAACTACCAGTAACTATCTTTTACCAGGATTTGGAAGGTAATGGTATTTGTATTTCGTCCAGATCTTACTCTCTCCTGGCCCTTTCCTTCCATTCTCAATGACCTAGCTAAGCACAGTCTTGAGTCAACTGATGTGGTTTCTCCTGAGCCTGCTTTCAAAGTCAAGACATGATTCAGCAAGGTGCTTAAGCAGATGCCTACCTTTAAGGATGGGAGCAGCCTTGCTGACTCCAACAGAACCCAGCAGATTTCACAGGGAATATTCACGTGCTAGAGGTTATGCACTCACTAAGGTGCCTTAGTGAACTGGGACCTTAATTTTCTTACATACCGTGGGAAAAGGTTTAAGAACCACATTCAGGCACACAGCAATGGCACTGCTGCAGCCATTGACACTGCCCATGTCAAGAACACACCACCTCCCCTCGCTCTGCTCACGTTTTTGCTGTAGTAACCACTTTTCTAGGAGTAACAGGCTCATCCCAGGCTTGGGGTATTCCTCCACCTTTTGTCATGCTCACCAGGAGCCCTGAAGCAATACAACTGTGGCAATGCAGGGAAGAAAGTCATTCTGCAGAGCAAGATGCAAGCTGGGAGGAAGGTTTAGGATGAGTTCAGGAAATGTTACTAGCTGTCCTTCTTATCCCTCCTCTAAAAAATCAAACTCTTCAGATTTTCATCTCCTAGCACCAAGGAGAGGAGAAAAAAACAAAACAAAAAACAACAAACAACAACAACAAAAAAATTGTAGTTCAAACACAAGCCAAAGGGAGGGATACAATAACACATCATATGAGAAGTGAAAGGTTTAAACACAGCACAGATCAAATCCATTTTAGTAGAATACTAGGCTGCTTTATAGTTTCAGCAAAAAAAAAAAAACCACAGAGGTATAAAGTTTGAATAATCCTGGATGTACTTTACAAGTCTACAAGTCTGCTAGATAAGCCTGCCAGGATTCATCTTGCAAATGCTCCTCGACAAAGTTACATATCTATAAATTATTGGAAGCAGACTACAACAAATCTCTCAATATCTAGCAGATTGATTCATTTCACTTGTTAACTGAAGGATAATTATGTCTTCTGTATGACCTAACTGGAAACTTAACAATGAATGAATGTGGATTTAGATGCAAATCTTCGTGACCACAAGCCTAAAGATGGCTCTTCAAGAGAAACACCAAACGGTTCTCTGTCCCTGCCAGCTTCACCACCCCTACACTGCTTCACTTACAAGATAAAAGCTCCGAAGAGGCCAAGCCGTGGATGCTCTGAGAGAAGCCTGACTTCGTTTAAAGCAAGGCTGCTTCCCTGTTGTTCCCCACCCCCTGCCCCAAGCAGCCTTCATTAGTGGATACCAACTGGAACAGGAATAATTCCCTGGGAAACATTGTTTTAAAGTCAGATTTCCCCATAAACCACACCCAATTAGGTAAGCAAGGCCATGTTTCAAAGTTTTTAGAATTCCAGCAGCTTTTCATGGATTCCAGTTTTCTGATTTCTTCTACCTTCCCACTGTAAAAGAGATAATCTTGAGGGGAGCAGAACCAGTGATGAGTCCCTTCCCTCCCACCTCCCGCTCCCCAAAAAGGTACAAAACAAGACAGAGTTGCAACATCAGAACAAGTTACTGGCTCATATTGTCCAGCACTCCTGTTTTCCTTACAGTTCATACATGATGCATCAGAGAAAGGCACAAACCCTGGCAGAGACAGTATGTGCTGCTGTCCTACAAAGTGTTGTGCAGATGAACCTCTGCTCTTGCAGAAAAAGCAAGTTTCTGCCCTGAGCTTATTACTGTCAACCTCTGACCTTCACCACTACAAACACAGACAAAGGCAGGTCTCACTACAGCTCATGAGCAGCTCCAAGCTTAATGACAGCCAGACTAGGGAAGGTGGGGGAATAGGACAGGGACCAACACTGACAAATCTTTCGCAGTAAAAATGTGGCATATTGAAGACAGTCAGCTGGTGCCAAACAAAACAGGACTTTGAGCCATCTAAACCAGACCCGTGACAACTAAGTATCCCTCAAGGCCAATGACTACATAGAAGATGACCGTATTACATAGCCGGCATAGCCCAAAAGACTCTTTGTTCACTAGTTTCACAACTGAACAGGACAGAGGCCACAGAGGAAAAACCGACTTGCCTTATGCTGTCTCATTGCGGGCAGCAAAGCGCCAGGATGCAATAAGGAACCCTATTAGGAACAGAGACATGACAACACACATCACTAGGATGCAACTATGCTAATACTAAGATAAGCAGCAGGATTATTGCCCCCAAAATAACATACATGGGTACTGGGCCTCTGCACACTGTCTTGGATGAGGAGGAATTGCCTCAGTTCAGAAACGCTTAAAGTCAGAGACAATGAAGAGGCAGAAGCTCAGGAAGGAGCAAGTCCGGAGAAGTAGCCCCAGTCACAGCACCAATTGCCTGGTCCTGCAGGATAACAAGTGAGAGAGGCCCATCCAGACTATAACTGTTGCCACATACTTATTTAAATGCAATTTGTTTAATCTCAAGTCGGATTCAACCATCAAAGGCTCTTTTCTGTAGCACACTGACAGCTCACTCTAAATCTCTGTGCCTTTAATCCTTTAATTAGCCAACAAAAATGTGATCTCAAGCCTTCCACCAACCTAAGCTAATTTTCTGCATGGAGCTTCCAACTCCTGTAGGTTACAAGTTTTAGCTACTTGTGCAACTAATGGAGGAGAGAAAAAAAAAAAAAAAAAAAAAAAAAAACCACACACACAAAACCTCACCACCATCTCTTACTCCATTCTCACACAGCCTGGTGTATGCTCATCCCTGTGCTGGCTCTCCGAATAGTGAGCTCGTTGAAAGAAAATAAATAAATAAATAAATTAAAAAAAAAAAAAAGTATTGCAGAATGAAAGAGCCCCTTTTCACACTGCACTAGTAGGTCGAGAGAAATCATTATATCACGCAATTCAGAGAAGGAACTAGCAGAGGTTTGGATGTCTCAAAAAGCTGGATGGAGGACCCTGGGGAAAACACAGTGCTTACATATGGGCACAATGATAACAGAACTAAGCCAGCATTTCAGTAAGAGTCATTCCCAGAACGTAAGCTTTGGCCACCTCCATCCATTTTGGGATTGGAGCTCCAAAGCAAGCAAACAAAGCCCAGGATAACCAACAATTTTGGAAGTTCTCTCCAAAAGAGGATTTTTCCACAGATGATTGAGCTCCTGAGCTATTGCTCAAGAGCTTGTCATGGCAACCCAGTTCTGAAGAAAGAAAAGGATGATTTCATGAGTCACCTGCCAATTGGGAAAGTCCTATTTAGATAGCTTGGATTCTGTATCAGTCCTTTCTTCAAGTCCAGTAGAGGAAACAAGGCCTGAGAAGAACAAGAGGGCTACATAAAGCCATCTAATATGAAAAGCCCAAAGCACAGGGATTGAGATACCATCTGCATCATGCGATGGTATCTCACACAGCGAACACAGCACTGAGCACCTCTATGTCAGGACACTCTGCAGGGGAAGCAAGAGTAACCAGTAATCTTTCTCTAGCCCCACTGCAGGCAAGCAAGCCCCCACCAAAGCTGGAGGGGCAACTGCCTTGGCATTAGCTAACCCAGTGCGTGACATGCTGGGAAAAAAGGTTCAGAGGCACCCAAGACATTGCAGTGGGTCCTCAGACTTCCAAGCCAGTTGCAATAGGCCAGGGTTAATAAATTATCTGGTCCACTGAGGTAGCAACATGCACAAATGGGAGTTCCCTTTCTGGATGCAGCCTGCAAGGCCAGGGAGCATGGCATGAATCCTAAGGCACTTCCTAGCATAACTGCCCACTTGCTAAGCACAGACAAGCCAAGGGAGGCTTTCTTGGTAGCCAGCCAGGGACTACAGTGGAAAAGCAGTGCTGAGAATGAGTAGGAGCTTGACAAAGGCATGCAAGTACAGGGATAAGAGCATCTTCTCTCTCATGAAGAGAGGCGCTACAGAATAGCCCTGTCTACAAAGGGAGAGACAGTGATTCTGCATCCTACCATTCCTTGATTTGCTTGTGCACTGAGGCCTCAAAGGGTATTAGCACATAGTCAGAGCTGCCTGGCTTAAGCAAGCATATTTGGCAAAGTCCAGGCAGAGTCCAGTGCAAAAAGTCAGCAGTTCACACTCCTTGTTCTCCTTTCAGGACACTGCAGCAGCAGCCTGCTGGTGGCAACTGCTGGCAAAATACTACCCAGGTAGTTAGTTCAACAGCTCTGTCCAGGCAGAACAGAGCAGCCCTTCAAATGGGTGCCCTTTCCACAGAGGGCATCAGCAGCTTTTTAGAAGCACTGTTTTCACACTGTATTCTGTGCAAGTCAGTCCCCCNTAGCTTTTTAGAAGCACTGTTTTCACATTCTCCACTGTATTCTGTGCAAGTCAGTCCCCCCAGCTCCTTAGCAAGGAATCCAGCCCACATGACATGGAGAAGGATCTGAGCAACAGTTGCTGCACACCACAGACAGATCCCACATTCACACACATCCTGCACATTCAAACCTCTTCAGTTACATGTGCAAACAAGATATACAGCAGCACTTGCATCTTGGGACTCTACTTAAAAAGTAATGCAAAACTCACTATTTAAACTGAATATGAGAACCTCTTCTTACAAACCTCATTACTTCAGCTACTACTGAGTCATACATATATAACTGTTCTGTGCTGCCACTGGTCTGGAGAAAGAGACATTTCACATGCACAATTAAAAGCCAGCAGACAAGCTTTGCAATCTGCAGTTGCTAAACATCCATTCTGTGTTTAGTTCTTACAGAAGATGGGATCGGAGTAGGTGGCAATGACCATTTGATTGGGAAGTCTTATTCTGATGTTCAGGCAGTCAAGATGGTAACTGAATCTCTGCCTATGCTCTTTGATCAACATCCTTCTACCAACAGTCCTTGGGGTGGGTCCTCAAAAGCGGTAAACTGTTACCAGATTTGCTCCAGGGCAAAAAACAGAGCTCATTTTGCAGCACCAGCATAAGCTCCCCTTGCTATCTTTTTTTTTTTTTGGGTTATTCTACATTGCTCTGAAAGCAGCTAATCAAATTATTAAAGTGCTTAAAAGTTTAATGAAGAAATCAAAGCTATTAAGCAAACATTCAAGCTTGATGTTTCTTTCCCTTCTTACCCACCCTTCCTCAATGCATTCAAAACCTCATTTTGCTGTGCTGCAACATGTTTGAACAGGTAGTGAGATACAAACAAGTCTTGGCCCCATCTCATACAGAATGGATTGGTTGCAGATGTTCTCCTGCAAGCTACATCTTGCCTCCTGCAAGAGCATTCATCTCCAAAACACATCATTTCACCTACTTTGCCTGAAGCCAGAACTCAAAGGTTATTTAATTTTTAATTTTATTTTTCTTTTTTTTTTTTTTTTTTATTAACTCTAACATACCTACAGCTGTGCAAGCAAAACCCCATCTGGTTTTTCAAGGCAAAGAGGTGAGCTACTCACTTTAGATAAATGTAACCAAGTTGGGACAGTAATCTTCCGCTCACCTATGCAGCAGCCAACAGCAATGTCAGGGGTGCAATAAAACAAAAAAATGCTATATTTCAGAGAAGCCTGACATATTTCACTATCTCCTCAGGACAAGTCAGACATGAGCTCATACAGTGGCAGGTGAGTCAGTGACGAGTCAGACAAGAGCTCCTTAATTAAGCTTTAGGGGCGGATGATCCCTCGAAGGTGTAATCAGATTGGTATGGCCAGTGGAAAAGAAAAAGACAAAAAAGGTGGGGAAAAAAAAAAAAAAGGCAAAATGGCTGAGTTAACTGTTACAGCCTTGCTGATCTGTGCTGGGCAGGCTCGAGGCCATGCGCTGCACAGAACCAGAGCCCCAGCACGCAGCAACACCTGAGGGTCCCCACCACTCGCTGGCTGCCATCGCTTGCCTGTGTGCTCAGCCCTGCTCCTCCTGGGAGCTCAAGCTGCTGACTTCCCCAGCCGGCAGGTTATGCTAAGGTCACCTCTGGGACAGGCATGTTCTGGGGTGCTCAAGGCAAGGCACATCACCAGAGTGTGGCTTTCACAGGCAAGAGGCTGGTTAACAACTGCTCGGACCGGCATGGGGAAGAGCAAAGCCATCAAGAGCTAGTCATTCCAAAGCACCAACCAACAGAGTGAGCCTCGGCCACTTTCTACATCAACCCTTAAATACTATCAAGCAACTCCATTTAGGGGAGACATCCTACAAGTTCTTGTTTTAGGGCACTTCCTCAAAATAAGTTTCCAAACAGAGTATCAACATATTAAAGCAAAACAGCTCCATTAAACAAGATTGTGATCAGCAGCATGACTAACAGCATCAGAGCGTTTTGCGTTCATGACATTGGGAGCATGCAACATGGAAAGGGCTAGGCTTTTTCCCCTCACAAAAAGCTTTATCCCTGCAAATTTGACCCAGAATCTAGCTGGCCGGTGGAGCTGCTCTTCCCTTGTTGTGGCGCTCCTTCATAGTGCCACTGACATCAGTGCAGTGTCCCTCTCGCCTTCTGCGCTCTGCAGAGATCAACCAGACATGCCCACAGAGAAAGAACTCATCCTCTTCAGGCCTTACAAAAGACATAACAAAGGAAGCCTGTAAAACTGATCCATCAGCAAAGCTGACACATTGAGAGGGTTCTGAATAGAGAATAAATGTTTAAATTTGTTCCAGAAACTCAGTTTTGAGGCAGTCTGTCCATATTTTTCCTGAAGCTTTAATCTTTACAAAATTATCAGCGAAGCCTCTTCTAACACTTTTCCAAGGGGTCTCACCACCTCTTTGTAAAGATTTTAGTAACAAATCTAAAATTGCGCTGACAAGTTTTGTAGGAATCCTGTTTACTCATACGCCAACAAAAACGTCAACGAAGACTGGTCAGAAAATGTGACTAAGAATGAATAACGTGAGTGCTTTGCAGCAGAAGAGACAGGAAACAAGGAGCTCATCATAAAACCAGTCACCACCTCACTGATTAATGAACAGATGTCATTTAGTGCTCGGTTGCCTGATGAACGTCTCACGGGAACACTTTTTCTCTCCCACCCATCGAGATGCTGACACCAAAAAGCAAATAGAGCAGCCAGGCCATCCTGCTGACAGCTTCTCAGGTGTCCTCCAAGCTTTCCACCAATGTTTCTGTTTCCCATCCTTTTGCTTCCACAAGCAGTAACTCCCTAGGAATCCTTCACTGACACAGATTTTCAGAGTAGCCAAGGAACAAGTTTTCCCACCTGGCAAAGCTCTAGATCTGAAACAGGGAAGTGGCAACCCACTGGGGACTCGGGCAGTTTCCAGTTAAAAGAATTGGTTTGTAAAATATTTTTAGCATTGTAACAACAGTCCCAAGAACAGGCCTGAAAATTAAGCCATCTGCTATGGGATACAAAGCGGGGAGCAATTCCCGGGCATCTCCTAGCAATTTGCACCAGGGGTCAGTGCTTTACTCCAAAGGATCACACATGGCCAAACCATCCTGACTCTAAGGGTGGGCGTGCAGAGAGGAGTGGGGAGAAATGGAGGCAGAGGGAACGACTTGCACAACGCTACCCTGATTACATCTAAATCACAGGGCAGGAGCAGCTCCGAGGCTGGGCTTGGAGCCAAATCCGCTTCTCGTCTCTGTTGCTCACTACTGGAACATCTCCAGGCAACGTCGCTTCCCCTCCCCAGGGGAAGCTGGTGCACCCCAAACATGACGGCATGTGACAGAATGCCCAAGCAAGAGAAGTGGCCATGAGTCCTGCCCTCAAGTCCCCTGTTCGAGCCCAGCCTGCAAGATACTAACTTGACATCAAGCTCTTCCTTAGAGGGATCCCAATGTTTCCTGTCCCAGGTGGCAGGGAACCTGCAGGCAATCTGCAGGCAGCTGGAATTGAGGAGCACTTGGGCCATATACTGCTCCACAGCATTAGAGCAGGCAGGACCCTGGGTTGCAGTAGCATGGGGAAGACAAGTCTGCCAGGGTCCGAGGTCAGCTACCTGCTCACCAGGCTGCATTTAGGGAAAAAAAATATATATATGTGGTTAATTTGCACCAACAGATCACAAAGCATTCCTTTTCAAATTCCACAAGTCTTTTTCTCTCTTTAAAAAGAAATCACAAAATATGCCTGATAAAATAAGGCAGAAATAGCAGCCCTCTTCTGTGGATGAGCTGAGCTTCACTCCAATGTTTGAAACATCATTTGTGATACCTGGAAATGTAAAGTCTGCACCAATACAAAGATACCCTTTCTCCACACAGGTCGTTTATAAGAGGACAAGCTCTCACTCGAGTAGCTGTCCTGTGGGGTTTACAACAAGAAATCTGACACCCATACACAGCAAAACCTCACAAAAAAAACTTCCACTGCATAATAAAGCTCATGACCTGCCTATACATAAGCCATCCCTATGTAAGGCTTATTTTTTAAAAAAAAGAAGAAAAAAAAAAAGAAAAACGTATGACATCTTCACAGTGTGTGTTGTACACCACCACCAATACCACACACAGAAAAAGGGGGCTTGCTTCAGCACACTGTCTCAATTAAGCTATTAGTCACTCAAGTCATTTTTGCACTTGAAGTTTGGGGAAGGGGCGGGTTGCTTGCTTGAAACAGCTTCAAATGAGGTTAAACTGACACAGTTTAAGCAAGCAAAAAGTCATACCATCCCACAACAGGGCAAACTGGCAACACTTTAGGAAACTCTCCTTGCTCAGGAATGGGCTGCCTCCCTTCTGGCCCAGCTTGCTGTGACCTTTGGAAACACGGAGGCAACTCTTGGGATGCCTCGTTCAAGACATGCGGGGCCTTTTTGCAATTTGCACACTCAGTGCTTAGGAAATCCATGAGAGCTCTGCAGTCTTTAGAAACCAACCTAGACTGTCCCCATGCTGAACACACCACTACCCCCCCAAAAAAAATTCCTACTGCTTTGGAAATTTCAGCATTTCTGGAATGTTTCCCTTTCTCTAAAATGGCGACTATGTTCCTGATTTGCTTACCAAGCAAAGGTGTTTGCCGATTAGGGAAGTAATGTTTCTGCAGCATGTTAAATCTTCAAAGTACTACATTAATCCTACATGTTGTTCTTAGCAGAAGCCAATTTTTAGCTAAGAGGAGGGAAAAATGCAAAGGCAATTTAAATAGTGACCCTCCCCTACTTTAAGATGTTCACTCATCTCACATCATCAACCATTCTTATCTGTAAATGTTTTTTTTAACCCTGCCTTCTCATAGTTCTCAAAAACCACAAGTCTCATTCAGCTTTTATTTGAAAAATGGCTTCTTTCCAGGCTGTGGCTGTTTCTTGTAAAGTTAATTCCTTTGGTAATACTGCTGGAGGCACATTGGTATGTTTGGTGTGTATGTGCATGTATACATATATATTTTCCCCCTTTTCACACGGTGTTGTTTTGTATCTGTGTAGTGAAAGATATCTAATCCAGGATTAGGATTCTCTTTATTCCTTTCTCATGAAAGTAGGTGGTGCTTCTTTATGTAAGCTGAGATGATGAAAATTATGTTTAATAACACTTTCTCCCCACAGAGACAGAAAAAAAATCTAATTAAAAGGATAATTTTCATTACCAAAAATGACTCTCAGACTTAATTCTCTCAGATTTCTTCCTTCAAAACAAAAAACCTTAGACAACTTATGCCAGGTTGGGGAGGGGGCATTTTTAATGCCAGTGCAATACAGCCCTCATCCCCAAGATTACTTTCTCCATCCTACTACGTCAATCACCCATTTCTCATATTTTGCATTTGCAGATCCAGAGATGCCTGTAGCAATGTCCAAATGGTCTCCTGTTACTTTGGGAGAGGATCGGTACAAGCATAGTGACCAAGATATTAAATCCTGCTTGAAAGGAAAGGATGTTCACACCAATTTACATCTGATCACACCATCAATCACATCCAAATGACTCCGTACTGAAGAGTCCCCCAACCCACCAGCATCTGTTGACTCCTGCAACCTTATAGAGAAGGCAAAATCTTATGTTCGACCCCTGAAGTTAGATGCACGAAGCCACTGTATAAAGATGCATAAAGTCAACATGCTGTTTGAATGGCGGAGCACACACAGAGCAAGTCTGGAGACCAAATTTTATCTCCCCAGCACCTGCACATATCAATTTGTATTATCAGAAAGTAAATATCTTCTTCTCATCCTTCTCTGGGTATTGCAATCTATACCTCTACCCTGGTTTATGCTACAACACTGTTTTGTCATTACTGAGGGCACTACTCTGTCATGCAACTAAGCATATCAGAAATTACCCTATCTGAACTGTTGTCATTGTGATAACTACACTGCCTAGGTTGGATTTACAAAGCAATCAAAACAAACAAAATACGACTATGAAAAGGAAAGAGCCAGCTCATGTTAATAAGATTTTTTGGGAACTACTGCACAGATCTTTATAGCTGCTTCTAAAAAAATAACAGAAAAAGATAACTGCTAGTACAAACAAAATATACATGACAATGAGATTAGGAAAAAAAAAAAGCACAATTGTATTTTAATGGGAACCTAATGCCCTCAGATCTCCTTCTATCCAAGCATAAGAGCCAAAATAGAATTCACCAGGCCCCTCCTGAACTGGTTCTCACAGGTGAACTGGTTCTTCCCAGCTTCGCTCGCTTGAAAACATTTCCCTGCCGTGAGAAAGGCACCTCCTTCAAAGACAACAAGACTGGCTGCTCTCTTTCCAGGTAGCTGACCTAGGACAAGTTGCACATATCTCAAGGAAATCCACAGCTGTAATATCAGGGCTTAGACTATCACCGAGAAGGAAATACACTTGACAAGCTCTTCAGCCAGGAGAGCGCGATCACCACCTCTCAACGCGTGAGAACCGTCATTGCGATCAAAGCACGTCCAGTCTCCCCGGCTGCTCTGCACAGGCAAGAGGAACATTTGAAAAACACCTTATTGAGGAAGTCACAAGCAGGAGGGAGCTCAGACAGGCAAGTACAGCTGCAAAGAGCTTAAGGAAACTCCTTCTTACCACTTCTCACCTGGGAGAAAGGCCCAAAGATGGAAACACACCTGCCCTGTTCAGAGCAGTGCTGAGCCAAGCACCCGGCTCTCACCATTGCATCAGCTCTCATAGCCTACCAGTTGTGCAGCCACAGGCCACAACCCCAATTCCTCCTCTTCTGCCTTCTTCCTGCCAGTTTGCCCTTCTCCCTCAGGATCAGTTCCCTTCCCTTCTAAGATCCTGCTATAAGAAGGGGAGTTTGCACAAGCCAAGTTAACTTTGCCAAGCAGGCAGCTAGGCTGAAGGCAGAACCTATGTTTAAAGCCACGAAAGGATTAGCAAAACGTCTGGATGATGACAGAGTCCAGCGCCCCTAGCAAGGTCAGGAACTTTGCCACTAACGAGTCTCTCAGGTGGACACCTGCAGCCCTGTGCAAAGAGCTGTCTATGCACCTCCAAGAAGAGGGAAATTCACAGTCCTGAAACAATCTATTCTATTCCCCTTTTCCTGAAAGCCTTAAAATTAACATGCAAAGTTAGAGAGCTCTAATCGCATTAACCAGCAGACAACCAGACTGTGCGAGTACTGCATAACTGAGGAATAACAAAGCTAAGATTTCTCATGAACACCTAATGATACTCACCATCTAAATTCCCTGGGAAAGAGCCACTAGTCTTTATAAAAAGATCTCACATGTAGACAGATGATTAGCAAGACTCTCATCCTTCAAGGGTAATACTGGACATTGCCATTGTTATCAAAACAATGGACTATTTGTAGAGATCTGATAATTTTATTTAAGAGAACACTAAACACATAATTAAAGACTGTTAAAGTGATGTATGCATCTAATTGCCCTCTCACTGCTTCACTTAATGCCTGTGTGAAGTCCTCAAAATCATTTTATACAGAGGGAGAATAAAACATTTCCCGATTTTACCAGATGGCTCAGGACATGGAATGTGTCTAACGAACTGAATGAATCAACTGGAAATAAAAGAGCCTGGCATAATCCAACCAAGGCATTTGTATTCCTGATGACAGAAAACTTATTGCTAGTGTGAAATAAATTTAACTGCCTTACTCTCGGCTTCATTAAAATATAACCTTTCCAAATACACTTCCCCCAACCAGCACAATCTATTTGCTTGCCTTTTTTGCATGTTGTACAGTTATCTGGCTTTGCTAAAGAGAAACTGGAATCTGAACAGTTTCACACCACTTTAGATATAGCTCAGTTTATGGAGAACACAAATGGAATCCAGTTACCTGCTTGGAGGATGGATTCCAGTTTTGGAGAGCTCTGTTTCATAACTAAGCACTGTGAGGACCAACCCTAGCCCTCTTCAGCTCCAGGCTACTGCAGGGCATGAGAAAAAAAAACTGCTCAACTAGGGCATTGCCAACACTGGAATTATGCAAGTCTCAAAGGGCTGGGTCTCTTTCTCCAGCAGAATACAGAATTTGCAAATAAACTTCAGTTTTCTTTTAAATCCTGAAAGCTGTTTCTGCCCTTTTTTTCCTTTGCCCTTGTGACTACCAAGAAAAGCTTTAAAAGAGTTATTAGATGTACCCTAAAGGCTCAAAAACCTGGGGAAAAATAAGAAGAACCTGTTTGTCTTTTTTAAAGAGTCCCATGACTTATACGGTGGTATCTTGCTTATGGGGATGGGTGGAGCCGATTCATTTTTTGATAGCTCCAGTTTGGCAGTAATGTTAACTTTTACTTACCTTGACATACAACTTTTTTTTTTTTTAATAATAAAAAAAATCTTTCCTACTGCAATCATGCTCTTCCCCATGTAACAGGTTCTGCTGGTGACAGGTGATTGCCAAATCTTTTTTTAGGGGAAAAGGTTGTGCATTTATTTATTTATTTGGACTCAGAGTGGGTGGGGAGATCTGCACACAGCTTCTGCAGAGGAAAGTCTCGGGTGGAACACCCTTGAAATGGCTTGTTTTGTGCTGCCACAAAAGTGGGAGGAGATATTGCAAGCCAAGGTATATGGGAATTCTCTCAGAGGAAATATCCCACAATAAATGACACTTGATTCAGGATATGTTGTTACTTCACCCACTTCATATGGCTCCTCACTGAGCCTTAATGACCTCCTCTCTCATTACAGGATGATAGCTACTGCTTCCTTCACAGCTTGGTTTTCAAGAATGTTTTATTGTAACATGAGCTCCTTGTCCCAGTATGCATGCCAGAAACTTTTTCCAATTTAAATTGTCAAGGCTTTTGTTTTTAAACACTCAGTAGAGTTTCAATTGTTAGAGATCTTCTTTCTGAAAAGACTGATTAACCTGCTTATATTCTTACTTGTGTTCTCAGGTCATTAATTAAAAATATCATCAAGGATGCTTATAAAGTCCTCTGCAATCCAATCTCAATTTGTCATCATTAATTAGTTCAACATTGCATACAAATGAAGAGCTAACCTGATTAGACAGCATGTTTTACTGGAATTCCTACTTAGGGTCATGGAGTACTTCAGAGAGAAAATTTGCAATATTTTCAAAGTGAATTGCTCATACATATGAAATCACCCTCACCCTAGCAGCAAACATTGTTTCTCTCTGCAATTTTTGGCCAATTTTCTTTTAATTAAGAGTCCATCACAAAGCTGAATGGGGAAGCAACCATCCCAATGTTACACTCATGTCCCTCCTGACTTACTGCATGCAGATATTGCTGATTAGGTAGTAGCCACCCTCCACTGACCCAAGGAAGTAAATCTGCCCCATAGAACGAGTCCAGAAAACTTAGAGAAAAAAAATATATTTCAGGAAAACAAGATAATTTCATGACAATCCTTCGTAATTTCTAATTTTCCCCCTCCCCTTTCTAATTTCTCCCTCCAAAGCATGCAAATGGCGAGCAATATGCACAAAATAGTCTGAAGCATCTCACAGCTCTACAACCTTCCTTTCAGAGCAGCTGTTGCTTTTTCGTGAGAAATAACCGAGTCTTCTCGCCAAGCCTGCAGCCTTCGCTCCCATGACCTAATCTGCCATGACTCAGCCTCAAAAAAGCTCGGAGGTTGCTGCAGCTTAAGCACCCCGTCAGCCAGGACAGCAGAGCTACCACCACCTACCAACTGTCCCAACAGCACAAGGTGGGTCAGCCTAGCTAATGCACTCCCTAACAGGGGAAAGTGAGATACGGGGAGCTTCCTTACTTAATATTGCTGTCCTAGGGAACAGCAAGAGAAAAGAACTAAGAAACAAGGCTATCAAGTTTTGGACTCTTAATAAGGGTGGAGCCATCTGGTAATTAAACTTTTAATAGGTCACTGCAGTGGAAGAAACCCTTCCAGTTAGGTAAGTTTCTAATCCATCATTTAGAAAAAAAAAGAAAAGACAGGCATTAATCAAAGTATATGAAATCACACGGTGGGGGGAAGAAGTGAGCAACCCAAAGAACTTGCTCTTGCTAAGACAATGGGGCAATCGCTCCTTCTTTCATCATTTTGCACATTTCCACATTTCTCAGGACAGCAGCAGGAAAGAGCCTTCCCGTCCTTCTCCGCCCACCCCACTGATAAAGTTGTCCAATGCACATTATCAACCGCTCAAAAGCCCATGTGAAACGAGTTGGTGGATTAATTAGCAGAAGGGCAGAGCTCTGAAGATGGAAAGGTGCTCTGGCACGAAACACATTGATTGAAGGTCCCCAGCAAGCACCACAAGGCTGTCATCAGCCACGATGGACACATTAGCTCCAGGTGCAAGAAGCCCATCAGGGTCACTGTGCAGCACTGGAGCCCTGGTCCATCTGGGCCTGTGCTCGCCCCTCGGTGACCGCAGTGCTCTTTGCAAGGCAGTTCCCCTACTAAAGCCCACTGATTAATCCCTAGAAAGATTTACACAGCAACACAGAGGATATTCTCTGCAGCATGGTCCATGCCAGGGTAAGATAACATGATCATGACAAGCTACACCTGCTTTCGCTCCAAAGCTGCACACTGTTGGTGACTGCAAAATGCCAACCCACAAGGCCTGGGAGCTGCTTGCAGCTTTAAGCATGCAGCTACCTCCCTCTTCCTCAGCTCTCCTGAAAAAAGCCATTAAATACATTCAATACCCCAAAGATCACTTTCTGTAGCTGAGGAGACAACATCAAACACCCCAGGTCCCTACAATTCCTTTGTGCAATCCCTTGTAACATACAGATCAAAAGAGAACATCTTTTTACATCTCCTTGGAAGGACTCCCAAGTGCATGCTGCAAAACCTCTGGGCATCATTTTCCTGCTCTGAGAAATGGAAAGTAAAACAGACCAACTATTTCCTTAAAGGGAAATGAAAATAAGTGCTACACATAGCACAGGTAGAGAAACCTGGACATGAAAACTCATAAGAATTACAAGACACACAAAAAAGGAAAAGACATTTCCACATTATTTAAATATCACCCACGCTTTTATGCGTGAGCAAATGGAAGATTTCTTTTCAAATGGACATAATACATTTTGACTCTGTAGGAAAAAGGATTAAGACTACTGTTGCCAGACAAATAATAACAATGATTTATTGTCATACACCATCTATTTCCATCTGGACAATAAAAAGGATCACACAGACTCTACTGCTTCTATCATGTAGTGACTTGAAGTTTTTATAGCATTAACCAATCCCTGCTATACTGTGTTTAAACTTGAGATCAAAACTGCTCTGTATATTTAAGGAAGAAAGAAAGAAAAAGTATAAATTCACTGTTTTAATGCACTTAGCTTCTGGTGAAGCATATTTTTTCTGTTCTGTAAAAACAGAATCAGTGCTCTAAGGCAGTCTGAGTTCTGAAAATGGAAGTGGTAGAGAGTGGTGGGATAGCTGTGATACCCATTTAAAACTATTCACAAGAAAGTTTTGACTGAAAGAAAACAAAATAACAATTCTTAATATGTCAATGCTACAACTTGAGTTTATGCTTTAAGAGTCACTACAGCTCCAAAAAAAAAAAAAAAACCCCACCACACACACCAAACAACCCCTCCCTCCACACACACACACACAGTTTCTCTCGCCAAGGATTTAAGACTGGTTTACTCATTTAATCATCAGGCACAGCAGAGGTTACTGATAATGCCTAATTTAGACATTTAACTCTAGTCTTATATGAGCATTTGTAGGTCAAAACTAATTCTCATTGACGACACAGGGAAATTGCCCATAGTGAGATGATTCACTGCACTTACAGTGCCTCAATCAGATGACAGTAAATACTGAACATCAATATGTTGAACATCAGTCTCCACCTCCAATCTTCTCTAATCTAGAGCCTGAAAATCTACAGGGCATTGGTTCTTGCAGCCCAAAACACAGCACCACTGACACCTACATCATGAACAATCAGGTTGTCACCACCAGAACTGGCCTCCAAGTTTCAAATTTTATACGTTTTTGACAAGGAAAAGACTACACTGACAAGTAGACCAATGCCTTAATAAAAAACAAGTTGAAACAAAATTCATGCGAGTACTCCAGGACTGACCAGGGCTGCCATCCCAGGGGTGCCCCACGAGCTGCAAGAAGGGTAGGAAACGGCGAGAGGAAACCTGGCTCCACAAGCCAGCACAAGGAGCACCACCGCACTCTGCACCTCTGCCCTGCTCTGTCAGCACAGCCCTTTGCACCAACCCAAATCATGCGTATTTAAGAAAATGGAGCAAAATGTTGAATTTGCTCTTATTCCTGCTCAGTGCTTTCCTCCAGCACATCTGCTGGGCACAAGTGGAGAGCCACCATTTCATCATGTACAGACTCTAGTTGACTGCCTTTTTGCAGGACACTATTCACCTGGGATTTAGTGAAATTATTAAAGATTAAATTCCCACCACACCCTCCTGAAGTAGCCAAGAAACACTCCTGCACATAACACATAACACACTAAAGAAGACACGGGCTACTCTGTTCTTGCACAAGCCGAACGCTGTATCGCATCTATTGGCCTCGTGACTGAAGCTGCACCCTTACCGTCCACGTTGCCGACTTGGCTGTGCTGGACTGTTGAAATGATACATCGAAGCTGTGAGGTCCCGGGTAGTCTGTGTTGGAAGGGATCGCTGGGGAGGGCGAGAGGGCATCGAAAGTGGAGCTGGGCTGGGCGTAAGGCGACGGTGCCGTGACGCTGTTCTGCGCGTGCTCCGTGTTGTAGGGGCTGGTGGAGGAAGAGCCGTTCTGGATCTGCTGGTCCATGCTGTTCAGGAGCCCCAGGTTCGTGTACTGCGGCTGGAGGCAGAGAGATGCACAGAAGCGTTACCAAAGCGCTGTTGGCACAGGCTGGCTCACTGTGCTACGACAGGGCCTTTGCCATGCGGGACATACAGCAGTCCCAGCACCACCTCACACACTTCATTCAAAGAATCAAGAGACTTGCCAAAAATATACCCCATCTTACACAGATGGAAGCAAAACCAAAGAGTTTCTCAGTCAGCAGACCAGATGGAAGGAGAGCATCTAATGAGGGTGATTAGCAAGAGTCACCAGGAGGGAAGAGGCAACTTGTGTCTAGCAACAACTTCAGACCCAGACTTTTTTTTTTTTTTTTTTTGAAGGATTGCTATAACCCAAATAAGAAAAACATTAGATTCATTACAGATCAACTGGCTCTCAATTGCATAAGGCTATGCAGTCTGACAGTCTTGGGCTCTGTCCAGAGAGCATTCTTCCTCTTGCAGATCCAACTCTACCACTTACATGGCTAGTTAGAAGCTCTTAGTACCTGCACAGAAGTCACCAAATGACCCATCAGACACTTGGGAGGTGAGGTTTATAGCCCTTAATCAGGTCTGAAGACTGCACTTGGGTTCACAGCAGACACACCCTTTCCACATACATAGATACAGCAGTTGCAGAGCATATAGCATTCACACAACAACTCAAGGCTGTGCCCCAAAAGTAGCTTCTGAGTACAGCTGACATGAAACAGTTGGAGGCATCAAGAAAGACGAGAGAATGAGGTACATTAAAGCAAAGATTGGATCATGGAGACGTTATAGAAAGTCACTTGCATGAGCCTTTAAGTTCTACATGTAGCCCCTGTCCCCCAGCTCAGAGATGACAGGGGAATTTAAAGGTCAAAAACACAACAAAAATGACCAAAACCCATTTGAGGTCTGGCAGTCACTGCAGTTGTGCAACACTCAAGTAGACTAGGACTCTAGTCTGAAAAAGTTTATGCACTTATGTGTTCTCAAGTAATATGAAAGAGTGTATAGGAAATGATTATTCATGCTCTCTTAACAGAAGAGCTGGGGAACAACAAAACATCACTAGCAGCATGTTGATTTAAAGACACACACAGTTTTTTTCATATGGCACATAGTTAAAATAGGAGCTTATGCCACAAAAGGCCAGCAATATTAAAAGTCTACATATGCTCAAAAAATAAATACAAATCACACTGAGTTCACAGGGGAAAAGTCCATCAAGACAACTCCAGTTTTAAAACTGTGTTTTGGGAACAGTTTCCTCTAGGGAAGTTGCACAATCATCCTGCTTTTATTCTTCTGACAAATCCAACAGAGACAAGACAGCAAGCAAACTGCAAATTTGACTGTGCTAGGTGCAGACTATCACCCTGAGCTTATCTGAAGGAGGGCACTGTCTGTGCCTAGTTTATGGAATGTAGCAAACAGCTTTTTGGTACCTGCCCCAAACCTCTCTGAGATTTCCCGAGGAACACAGCTAACTCTACAAGTAGATGGCAGATGACATGGAAAGAAGAGACCTGGCTCTTCCCCTATGCGAAGGTCAAAGCATCTCATTCTCCTCAATAAAAACCTGAGCCCAAACCACCTAGTCATCTCAACTCATGTATCTCAGGGCACTTAGCCAGTCTGCTCCCTACTTTCTTCTCCCCAGCTGTCACCCATTTTCCAGAGAATTGCTACAGGACAATTACACATATACCAAAGGCCAAAAGCTGATTGGTCATAGCACCAACAAAAAAGACAATAGTTAAAAGTCTTCCCCACACTGGGAATCCCTACAGCTTCTACTGAAACTTGAAGTACCACTTCATCCTCCCTGTACCCAAGCACTTTGCACTCCTAGTTGTCCAGCTAGAGGAGAAATGAGTACATAACTGAGCCACTGAGGAAGAGAAGCTCTTCCTCATCTCTCTCATTTCCACATTTTTCCCCCTCTTTAATTTCATAGATTTTTTTTAATAAAAACCTGAGGGAAGTGCAGTACTGCTGGAACTTCAGAGAGCCATGCACATTCCTCCAGGAGCAGCAAGCTGGGACAAGGTGCTGCTCTGAGCACATCACAGAGGAGAAGGCCTGGTGAGGAACGGTTTGGAGGACTCCGTCTTGGGAGCCAGAAGAGCCTTCAGTAGGCCACTCTGGGCAGATGGAAGGGAGAACTGGAGCTCTCCCTTGCTCTGCCAGTGACACACGTACCCTTGGGCAAGTCACCTCTCCACCCACCCTTGGCCTACTTCAGGCTATAAGGTCTTCAGGGCAAGGATTGCTCCTCACTATGTAAAAAGCACTTCACTTAATGGGCCTCCGTTTTTGACTGAGGCCTCCAGGCACCAGAGTAATAAAAGCAATTATGCATGGAGTTCTAATCCTGGATGAACCAGGGACTCTCCATGTTGCCTCAGGTTAGTCATTTACCCTCCCTGCCTCAGTTTCCCCATTTATAGGAGTGGGGAAGAGCTCACCTGCCTAACAAGGTGGTTGTGGGATTCAACAAGTGCCCAACAACTGTACTGCAACTTGAACATAGCCTGGCACAGAGTGAGCTAAAGAGCTGTCACTGGAGAACCTGGGAGAGATGTTTTCCTCCAAAAGAAGGACACAGCTTTGACAGTGCAGTTATGCCTCATCTCCCACAGGTTGGTCTGCAAATCAAGACTTATTTAATGTAATTTTGCTACATGTATTTCCTTGAAGCTAATTCTATATGGTGGGTGCTAGAACGCAAACATACATGGCTAAGAACATTCTTTTTGCTAGCTAATAGTTTTGTATTCAATGAAAAAAGAACAAAGCAAATAAACTCATACACATATCCACTCGAAAATGCAGTCAACAACAGAAAGTTTTTGATCATTTAAATTAAACTTAGTCCCACACCCCGACCCTTCTAAAACCTAAAGGTTTCTAAAAGATGGCAGAAGTATCACTCAGTTGTTTCATTTCTCATGGAGATTAGCATCAGACACGCTCCCTAATCAGCAGAATGATGAGAAGATGACGATGATGAAAACGGTCTCCTAAAACAGCTCAGACAGACAAGACAGCAAAACAACAACTGGGTTTTAGCTTTCACTTAAAGATTATTCCTTCTAATCCCAGGCTGTTTAAGATTATGGGGAAATATGGCCCAATAAGTAGGCAGCGTTAACAGGACAGCATGGTGTGGAAATGCTGAAGATGCTACTGGGAAGTCAATTAAAAAAATAAGTATCCCATTAAAACTCAAGATATCCTTAAGGGAATCAAGGATCCTTTTCATTCCATTCAGTCCAGGGGCCATCTGCCTAAATGTTAACAGTGGAATACCCATTCCGCTGCATTTATACATTCGCATTCCATAGCTGAATGCCATGTCCCCATTTGCTCTTTAAATAACTATTAATCTCCTCGCACTTATCCCAGTGCTGACACAAGCAGCTGTTTCCACTCCCCTCCTCTCCTTCCACATCCCACCGGCCTCCAACCTTTCACCTTTCCGGCCCCTTTCTCCCCGCCCTGGGCAGGTGCTCCGAGCCTGTGTCAAAGCCGGTCCCTCGGCTTGGCCGTGTGTACGTAACACGCACAGGACCGCGCTCATCCTCCGAAGCGGCTCGCGGCTATGCCTCGAGGCAGGGGGCTGGAAGAGTTGTTTGTGCTCAAGGGGGTCAACATCTGAACGTCTCGCAAGCCCTTGGGTAGCGATCAGATAAGGCTCATGGAGGCACACGCCTTCTGACAACACGGCAATTAGAGGGGCAGCAGCCCGCGGGAGGCGGCGGCTGGAATGCGCCGCGCAGCAGCGCGCACCGCGAGCCCGGCCAGAACAAAGAGATCAAGGGCTGCGCGCGAGGCCGCGACACCGCTGCGGAGCCGGGGGGTTTGCACACACATACGCACACAGAGCCACCTCGCCGTTTGCNACTGCAGAGCCGGCGGGTTTGCACACACATACGCACGCACACAGAGCCACCTCGCCGTTTGCACAAAGCGAGACGACAACATTTGAGTTGGAACCCGATTCTTGCCAGTCGGGTAGCGCAGAGGTCAGTAAGTGCTCGTGCTTTGCTGTGGGGTTGTTTGCAACAACTGCAGGCTCTAACTCCTGGCAGAATAAGGATGCTATTTAGTGGAAAGAAGGAAGAGCATGCAAGGCAGGACTAAGAGGTTATCTAATTTTCAGTAACTTTGTTCTCAAGTTCTGTTCCCCTCCTCCCCACCAAGTTTCTGATGCTATTAATATTGCTGAAGCCCTACAAGAATCTCCAAGCAAGTCAAATTGCATATCAGAGGGATACAATTAGTTCCTATATTATCTTTTTTTGAACATTTTTTTCAATGATGCATTTAGAATTACTAGTTTCACTTCCTATATCCCATCAGCTTTGCTTTTAGGTTTTGGGGTTAACTCACCCTTCTAGGTTAGAGGAAAAAAAAAAAACATAGTTTCACTGGAGATGCTACTGAATTAAAAGAAAACCACACAGCTGTATTATTGTTACACTATCATAAAAATGCAACTTCCTTGGGAGCTCTGCAGACATCATAATGCAAAACGCCTTTCCAGTCTCAGCTGTCCAGTAGCACCTGCCACAAGAGGGCAATGCAAATGCTCCCTGCAGAAACACTCACTCAAATGAGTCTGCGGGAAGATATCCCACTCCACCCAAACCAGGGCCCTTCTTGCTCTGCACTGCAGGAAGAATCCCCCGCCTCCAGCCCTTGGACTACAACCCATTTTTAAAACCCATATGTTAAACATATGGCTATAAGATATTTTTGCAAAGAGATCCCCCCACCATTAAAGCATGAGGGAAGTCACACAAGCAAAGAAAAGTTTTCAAGGGGACTTCCAAACCAAAAAACCCCTAAAATGCACAACTCTATTAACTACACAGTTATTAGCCTCTCAGAGTTTGAGAATTTTTTTCCACTTAAAAAATAAGTGTTACGCCCTTCACCTGTGAAGAACAGAAAACTTAAGCTTTCACTCCTGCTATGAAAATCCTGGTGTCTCCAGAAGAATGTGAATCAATATTATATATGCATACCAACAAAGTTTTATTTTTCACCATTGGATCTCTGCAGCTCAATACCATTCTACAGCTACACCACTTCCACTGCTTATTCTCCAGTGATAAGAGATGACCAAATACAGCAAATTACCATGGATGTTGGCAACAGAAGGATTCTGCGAAGCATTTTGCTATTTTTTTTGCTTTGCCCTTAACTGCACCATGACTAAGGCACCAGGACTAGTAGGAACCAGTTCAAGATAAAACTTCAGTGCTGAACAATGTAAAGTTTGAGACTCTTGTTTGAGAGGAGATCTACAAACAGCAGGAGGAACCTTTTCCAGCATACTTGATGCCTATTCAAATCTGAAGACGGATGCCTCAAATGTGACAGTATACTTAAATCAACCTAGTTTCAGAACCTAACAGGAGGATTCAGTAGGTGGAAATAAAGCACTTGAGCTCAACTGAAGTGCTTCTATCATAATTATTAATCAAGATACTGCAAACAAGGCTGTGCAGCTTTGCCAGTTGCTCAGAAGGCAACTGATATGATACTAGATGTAGGCACACTCCTTGTGCCATTACGAAGAAATGCCAAGAAATAAAGCACTCCACCCATACCCCTCAGCTAAGATCAGGGCTGAAGCTGCAAGAGATCCCTAACTACCTCATCACAGTGAAAGACATGATTTGGTTCATATCTCTAGCCTCTTTGCCCATCAAATAAATAAGCAAGCACTAAAAAGTTTCTTCTCCTGCCAGACTGACTTTCCACCCAGCTAGCACACATCTGGATTGCACTCTGTTCAGAAGAAATGACCACAGCCAAGTGTGGACATCATTCTGGTCCCCTCTTAGCCATGTGCTTTATGTGAATAGTCAAGGAGCAAATAGCTTTGGTTCAGCCAAAGATACCAACAATTATCAAGGCATCAGTGCAGCTTAAGGGCCTGGGAACCTAAGCTCTAATTACTTTGTATCAGAGTTTTTAAACACTGTATCATTTTACCTAATTTAAATAATCTCGATGTTGTGTCATTACTTTTTCCAGGAGGAGAGGAGACTGTTTAACATCCCACTTGTGTTACAGGTTCCTGGTGCGATGGGTTGCACTTGACTAAGAGCTCCTGGACTCTATAAATCCTGGTCCCTGATTTTAGAAACAGCCATAGAATAACCCAACACACAAAACTCATACAAAAGGATAATAGTAATAAAAAAATATAAAATATCTAAACATATTGAAGTTGTCCTGCAGAGAATTCATTACATGTTAAGAACTAAGATAACCACAGCACGTCACCCAGACAGCTTCCAGCACAGCCCAAATACATACTGCAAAGCCTAAAGAAAACAGCTCAACATTTCCAAAAATCCAGGTTTATGTGATATTCTGAAGTCAGGCTACCAAGGTCAGATACGCAAGATGAAAACAGTGCTCACTACCTGCCTAATACCCATCCCTCCCAGTAGCTGCCAAACAGACAGTGGCCAACTCGCAACGAGCTACCTATGGCAGGTACGTCTGGTAGCAGGAGAAACCAGCGCACATCAGTGACCTACAAACATGCACCTTCACCCTGGAGATGGCTATGATTTTTATGCTTGGGGAAGAAAATGCTGGACACTGGAATTAGCTTTCAAATTTGAATTTCAAGCTACACATACACTCTTTGGAATAATGCAAGCAGCACAACTTTAAAAGCCAGCGCCCCCAAGGCCGCAGCCCACGTGTCCCTCCATTCAGGCACACTTCTGTTGACCTCAGCAGAGGTTCTCATTCAGGTAGGAGCACACTTATGCAGGTATTTACAGGCTTGGAAAATAACTCAATTTCATGAAAAGCAACATCATGGCTAGTTTCTAGATCTGCCCCTAAAGGCTGCAAGTTTGACAATGCGTGTCATGTCTCTACTCCCTTCCCCTCCACACTGTTTTTCTTTCTAGCTAAGCTTTGAGTCTTGCCCCTTGGTTAACATTCATTTACTTTTACATAGCAAAAAGTATTTTTCAGCCAGAAGCAGGGTGCCTTTTAAAACAAGCACAGCCCAAAGCAGGAATGCCTGTAATTCCTGACTCCTACCACCTGCCACAGGTTCACTTATAAAAGAGCTTGTCTAATTCTAGGATTATCAGCATGACAGTGCATCCCACTGTCTGGACACCCTATATTCTGTAAGTATTTCCAAGTACTTTAGAGTGCCTATAAAAGCAGTACAATTGACTTCTCTGGAGCTTTATTGTAGGTTTGCACACACACAAAGTGATTCTATGAATTGTAATCTTGAAAAAAGTCATGCTTGCATGGAAAATACTGCTTCTTTTCTGAATGCTTTACCATTTTCAGTAGGCTTTCATTAGAATATCTAGGTTATACCTAATTATTTTGAAACTTCAGATGGTTCTAAAAGAAAAAAAGAGACCAGAACTTCCATCCACACGCACGCAACACTCATTTCCATACCTGGGCTTACGCACAGAAGTATACTTGAAACACAAGTGGAAAATACAAACACATAGAAAAAAAGAAAACAAAAATACACAACCCAATCTCTGCAAGATTTCAAATACCACAAGGCATCAGAAATCCATGATTTTAAAGCAAATTCATTAATAAAACTAACACTCAGTTTCATAGAACTAAAAGAGAGGGCCAGAGCTTCCTAAGCTCTGGCGTTTCCAGTTGGACAACACAGCATTGAAGACCTAAAGAGCCAGAAAGTGCAGATCAAGCTGGAAAGGTGCCCCCTCACAAACCATCTAAACATAACTGGATGCAAAAACCTGCAACACGAAAAGCAAAAAATGACTGCAAGATTCCAGCAAGATCTCTTTGCCTTATTTCCAGGGCTAATAAGTACTAAATTATCATAACTTGGTAAGGTGTACAGAAATCTCCTAAGTGATAGGGTTTCTACAGTAACATTGAGAAGCTGGATCAAAGAAAGAACTTTTGTTTAAATAAGAAGTGATTAAAATTCAAAGGAGAGAAACTGGACAGGAGAACTCCTACAACTAATTAGAGGTGCCTTCCTGAACTCTTTACCCAACAGTGATCATCAATGGTTATTAGTCATTTCAGACAGGCAGCATTTTACTGTGTTGAGAAAGCAGTGCTAGGCTGGACAGGATATCTGTGTCAGCCAGTGAAAGGCAGCAGACACAAACTACCAAAATATGGCCACAGGGCACGAGGGCGATGAATGCTCCAGGTCAGAACTGCACCAGGAGCTGAAGTCAGCTCTGAAATTTGTTGCTGTGCTCAATAAAACCAGAATCCACCAGTTTTTAAGACACTGAGGTAAGATAGCCCAGCTAGCTAGCATTCTAGTCAGAACGAGAAATTCGGATCATCTGCAAGTTAAATAAATCAAGCAGTTAAACACAAGAAAACAGAAGAAGCCACATGCATAAACCCCCCACACCCACTCTTTGAAGCATGGTGCAACTACAGAATATAAGAATTCATAAGAAGAGTTACAGGATCAAGCAGGACAGATTAAAACAAGTTACAGCAAGAGAAGAAAAAGGGGTTATATTCCAGCACAGGAGTCCTCACGGATTAAAAGAAATATCTGTGAAGTTTTCTAGTGTTTTTGGCTCATTTCTCCATCCAAAATATGCATCAGCTCCTTGATGACATTCTCAAAAACCTGTCATACAGAGCAACAGACCCGAGGCAACACCATCAGCTGGGAAGCTTTCAAAAAAAATCAAGCAGGACATCAAGGTGGACTGGCTGCCAAGTTCTGATTAGGCACCAGATGCAAAGAACAAAAAGAGGTAGATCTTCACCTTCTAACACACGGGTTAATGCTGTATGCATGAGCTGCCCTCCCTCTGCAGCACACAGGGGAAACATAACTTCTCCTCACTTTTTCAGCTGGTTCCTGGGAGACGAGCAGGAGTGTTATGCCATTTTCTAAAGATATCAGGTTGTCTACGCCAGGCTGTTCCGGACCCAAAAACTGAAGGGCACAATGTGTGCATGAAGTGCTTCTTCATATTACCTTCACTCCAGCAACCTTACAGCCATTAAGAATGTTTCCCTGATCATTTAAACGCATTATTAAAACTTTTAGGCACCCACGATTTCTGAACTAGTCCAGTATGGACTCTCCAGCATCTAACACAGCCAAAACCACATTTCATATTGTCCTCACCAGCCGATACTTGTGACTTCAGTATACATTAACACACATTAGGCCCTACCTGTTTAATGCAAAGTTCCATTTCAACTAGAAAGACTTTTCACTATCCAAACCAAAAAGCCAATACATTTATTTTTTCAACATTGAATCGCTCGTGTCAGCAGCAAGACAGGGTCTTTGTTTTCTCGTTTTCCTTTCAAACAGATAGTTTTAATAATGTAACGAGCACTTATTGCAAGAAGCAAGTTAGTCAGACTAACTGGAAGGCATTTCTAGTCATTTGCTCCCACAATTACCATGACTGTGTGCAATTATAGTAGCCCTTTACACAAGGGTTTCTTCCACATTTTTTCCATGAACAGCAGCATACCTATTAATTTCCATTCTATAGAACACTTAACTCTACTTGTGACTTGAACCTTCACAGTTACTTTCAGATATACAGCAGAGAGGACTAAGGCTCTTAGTCCTCTAAAGCTAGAGCTTTCTCACCTCAATATTCAAGCAGCAGTTTCCTGCTTGCAAAATGACTAATATTTTCCAGGTCACACCTAGCCAGTATATTTTCTAGTTTGCTCTCCAATAAATTCTTGTTTTTTATTTTTATTTTTTATTTATTTATTTTTTTGCTACAAAACAAACAAAAAAATCCCCAAAACACACTGGCAATAAATTCAGTATCTACTTAACTCTATTCAGTCACCACTGGTAGTTCTCAGGCAATTTATTTGTATTAATAAAATACACAGTAAAATTGAAGCAGTGAGGCTTGCAGAAGGCACTGATCATTTTAGAAATGCATAAAAATCTCAACTTGCAGAGTAGTTGATAAGGATTTTATTCTTTCCTGGGAGCGTTCACAATCCCAAAAGCTATTTTCTAATGCACATCCAAAAAGCCATGTGGGTTACCTACAAAAAATTAAAGACCTGCAAAATGATGAAATACTTTAAGCCATCTCCCATGCAGCAGAAATCCACTTGTTGACAGCATGATTAAGTCATAAAAAGCTACAGAAAGGTAGGAAAGCTACCTATTCGCCTGTTGCTATTGCTGCATTCACGTAGCTGCTGAAGCAGCACGCACCAGCCCTGCACATCAGTTCCCTCGCACAGCTATCCACAGCATAGAGATTTCTGCCCAAACAGCACAACCGCACTGCACCTCCTCCCCTCTCCCCTCATCCTGTTCCCAGAAGTCGGCAGAATTCTTTGTATTTACTTCCTAGATGTGGATTAAAAGTAAAAGATTCATATCTGATGAGACACAATCCATCCCTTTCATTCCCAGACACTACCCCACCATAAAATGTTTCCCCTTCCCTCTATGAACTGGGCGTTTCCTCCCACTCTCTTGCCCTTGGTAAAAGCATTCATCTTCTTGCCATCTTGAGGAAGCTGGAATTATCTCAAATTTCACCAGCCCCCCCTCATATACCACTTCCCAAAGTCCTTGAGGGGAAGTTTAATCCGGATCCAAACTCTGGAATTGATCCCAAAAGACTGCTGGGCTCATATCAATGCATTAAGTTTCAAACATGCTCAGCCTTGCCACACAGGTCCACTTCCAAACGTGGCAGGAGACTAGGCATAAGCTCAGAAACGTTTCATGCCATCTGTTCCCGTGCTCCACCACAGTCACACTACGCCACATCTCTACCAACACACACATCCTGGTTGAAACACTGCTCCCTTAGCTGCACCAGTAAGGCTTCAACCAGGGCAGGGGATTTGTAAACATAAGAACAATAAAAGCAACCCAGGATATCTTGGGGGTATTTTTGGATCATCTCCCAACTCATTCAGCTCTACTGCAGTAATAAAAATAGTGTTCTCCTCCCATGCAGTTGTCACTTGTCTGTGGCCAGGGAGCCCAAAACACTAGTTTAAGAGGAGAGGAAAAAAAAAAAAAAAAAACCAACAAAAAACACTAGACTCCAGCTTCCAAAGAAGATTCAAGTTTGCTTTGCCAACATTAAAGAACTAAACACTTTTGCATGTCTTATCTGAGCCTTTCTGAACATTTATCTTTATTCTGAACCTTATCTAAGCCCTTATCAGTTTAATTATTGATTTACCTCCTAATATTAGAAACCATAAATAAAACTCCAGTCAGCTAAAATACTATACTCTTGTATTTGCCGCTTGCACAAAGTAACTTTAAAGTAACTAAGGTAAGCCTGGAAAGACTTGGGCTTTTTTTAAGACAAGACGTTAAGTCTCCCTAGGAACCAGTCCATTTTTAAAACATAGGTGCACCTCTTAAATGTCATTGCAGTTCTTTTTCCGTAGCCCACAGCTAAATCACAGCTTGAATATTATTTGTCCTGTGCTGTTCCCCTAAAGCTTTAGCCCAGATACTCCCCTGCTGGAGAGCAGCTCACTAATCCCTCTGAAAACTACAATATTTTCTCACAGCAAAGTACGGGTCTGATATAATGCTCCATGCTGGAAGATTTATGCAAAAATCATTTACTAATATAACTAAAAAAATTAAAACAAAACTTTTTTTTTTTTTTTTTTGAAGAACAGCAGGTTTATTCACTTGGAGAGACCCACCCACATGCCTAACTATGGCTGAGCTCAGGTATCACTAAAGATGATGGCCTTGATTAATTGTCAAGGAAATACAAGTCAATCGTGGCACCGATGGCAGAAAGCATAGCAAAAGTATGCAATTTAAAAAAGTCAAAGTACGACACCTTTGGAGAGTAATGATTTTCCTCTTAATTCCACTTGATACCAAGAGTGACTTGACACTAATCCAGGCCAAGCCACACAAATAAAAGAGCTTGGGCTCACTTCCCCCCTTGAGAGAATCAAGTGGAGTGTTACTGCCGGGTATGCGAGAAACTACTCTCCTTTCTGACAATTTATGCAACCTCCGTTTAAGAGTCGCACAAATTTATTGCCTACTCTGCACATTCTCAAGAGGCGTTGGAGGTTGTGCCAGAAAAATAACAGGGCTTAACAATGTCTAGTACAAATCCATAGGTGCAAGAGTTCCTTTCTGAAGCATTTCCAGATTTTTTTTTTCCCCCCAATGGGAACATTTTGTAAATAGATTTAAAGTCTGCCTTGAGCCAGGCAACACCCACTTTTCTTTAGTCCTTCACAATACTGAAATAAGTAGATTCTCCATTAGTTATAGGAAAGTTTTCCAGAACAGAGCGAAGATGTTTTTACAGAAGTCACCCTCTCGCATCCAACATCCATGGCCTTCCTGTTGCCAATTCCTTGTCTTCTGTAGGGAAAAAATGATGCTTCTGTACTACAGAAAAGAGCAGCGATTAGAAACACCACCTTCAGCTAGGCATAACTTTGCAGATGAACCCTTCACACTGCCTCCATCCTCCCCATTAAAATCGCCACCAAATGGGTAGAAACACATATATGACCCTGAGAAGAAAAAGCCTGCTTTCGTTCTCTATGTTCAGGGACAGAATAGGTGAATTTTTTTTCACTTGACTTAATCATTACTCCTTTTAAAAAAGGTAAAAATTATAGAACAACAACAACTACAGGATCTGCACAGTAACATATCACTGCTTGTGTCAGAAGAAATCAGAGAATTTGGCAGTGGCAGCAATGTAGAAAATGGAGGTGATCAAATTTAAGAAAAAAGCGCCAACCAGAACAGCAGTTTTTATATTCTCCAATAAATAAATGAAAATCAGCATCAAGTATTTGGATTATTTCATCTGGTCCAAGCTGAGGTCAGTTTGCCCAGCAGTCTATTAGCTTGTTTCTCACAGTCTTCATAAAGAAGCAAAGAAATACGGATAGTTAATAACTCTGGTTCATGATGTAAAATGCTTTTATCACACTGACAGCTGCTCTTCTCTATCTCTTATGGTGAATATCTTTTACAGTAGAGTTACAACAAATCTAGCTTCTAGCTAAATGAGGCAAGCTATCAATTTTCCAACAACTCAGAAAGACCCTCTGCCCTGTTTCCAAACTACTTATTAACTCTTCTTTTGAGTTCAAAGTGTTTTAAAATGGAGGTGTGATTTCTATTCTGATTTCCAGTGTAGGGCAGGCATTACCATGCAAACTGCAAAATGTATGCATATGTATAAGGATATCCTGAATAGCAGCATCTCTTTGCACACAACCAAACCCCAATGATTTCCGCAGAATCATCACAGCACACTCAGAAGCTGAAGTTGTGCAGATGGACAGCGTCACTGGGTTTCATTTTGTTTATTAAAGGACACTCAATCTTTCCATCCACAGAGTTACTATAATCTATCTCTGTGCTACACCCACAGCCTTAGACTCCTGAGGTCCAGCCCCTCCGTCCTGAGCAAGCAGAAGGCTCTCTAAGGTGCAACAGCGAATGGCAGATGTTACATGCGGTCACATCACCTGTGCTGTCAACACCGTTTTCCAAGTGTTTTGGCTCCCTTTTACAGGGCAACAAGAGACCCCTCATGGCATAAGGGATCTGCTGAGATAACAGGCAGCTGCACCCTTGGGCTCAGCTCTCCACCATCCCTATGTTTCTCTCAGATGGGGTCTCCTGCTCAGTGGAAGAGAAAGGAGATGAAACCTGCTTCTCACCATTTTCTCCCATCTCCGTGCTCTAGACTATTGAGTTTCTTCATTGGAAGAGACAACAGCAGTAGTAATAGTCATTGGGATTTTCCGAGTAAGAGATATAGGTATAGACAAGTCTACCTTAACTTTTCTATCACTGGGCAAACTGGAGTTTGAAAACCTCTGAGGGGAAAGAATTCCTAGTCACAGGTGGCCTGAACTTCCACATACAAGACCTCCTCACCCTGAGACTGGTGCCTAACAAGCTTGCACAGATGTCACATCACAAAAGTTTTAGTCCCTTAAGTACAATTACAGTAAAAACAAAGGATGAAGAAGCAAGAACTGTAACTGCAGCCAGACAGCAGCAAGGAACACAACCTTTAATGCTCCTTCATGCTCCTACTGCCCAAACAGCACCCAAGTGTGTAGGGGTGGCAATGCCTCTTGGATACTCGGAAGGCACCGAAATGGCACTCGGACTGTAACTTGGAGCCTTTCTCCCCAGCACCTCCACAAACCCCAGCAGAGCAGAAGGCTGATCCCCCAGGCAGCAACCACGGCCTTCCTTGGAAGACCACATCCTTCCCCCGCGTTTCAACAAGGGTCTCCGAGCAGAGGGGAGGAAGAAGCTTTGCTGAGTGAAGGTCACCACTGAAAGAAAGCAGCATCGGACTTGTCTTCTCGGGTGGTTCATAGGACACAAAGAGCAATAAGCTCCAATCATGCTTTTACTGCGCACCAAGAAAACTGATGCCCAGAAAAAAAGGCTATGTCTCAATTTTCAGATTCCTCAACCTTAAACTAATGTTTGTTGAAACAACGTACCAGACAGAAACATTTCTTGCACTTCACTGCAGGTGCCCAGTTCCCTTAGGACATCCTTCTAGGCCACCTTTGGAGCCTCACCTAGCTGCTGTTACAAAGAGGCAGGACTCACACATATGCCACTAAATTAAACATACACAACCAAATCACTACTTGAAAACACGGAGGGTAACAAGGAAACATATCCTTTTGAACAGGCTTAATCCAAAAGTAAAGATACTTGCAACAATTTGTCTACGGCTCCTTAAATTTCCAATGTAAAGGAACATCACCAAAAAAAAGATATAAACTAGAGCTTTTTTTTTTTTTTTTTTTTTTTTTTAAATAATGCTGATCCTCCATTCCCTTCCAAACACTATAATAAAGTCTTAATGGTAAGCTATTGTCTCTCAGAAAAAGCAGGAAGATTTTTGGTAAGACTGAAGAGGGAGATAAATACATATATTTTAAAAATCACAGCACATATTTCTTATCAGTGTTTTAACAAGATGTGTTTATTCTCTAGGCAATGCTTCAGTTTGATTTTAGCAAACACTCCAAACTGTGTGCATCATGATCTTGACCAATCCTCCCAAGAACTGGTCCCTGAGGCCAGTCTCTCCCCTCCTCTCCCAACAACCTGAAATGGCACCCGAGAAGCTTGGACTCAGTTACCCACACTTGCAGACATCCTCTTCCCACAGAGGGTTTCAGACTTCCAATTCTATGCATTCTTCCTGCACGCTTTTCTGCATGGCACATCATTTCCCACCATACTCAAACTCACAAAGCATTAGGACACACAGGAAAGCCATCCGAGGCCTAAAGGGATCCTGCTCAGGAGCACCTCATCATCCCACTGCAACCGCCCAACCTCTCCTCCTCATATCTCCTGGCTGCGAAGACAGAAACCAACTAGAGAGGATCTCCAGGGTCACCAAGTCTAACACTCTGCCATCAAATAGCATAATCACTCGCAATCAACCCAGATCAAATGCAGGATTAGACTGAACTGCAGAAGCAGTTGGGTCGGATTCCACCTCTGAGCTTTGCGGGAGGCGATTCACTTTCTGCAGCCCCTTCTCAGACACCCCTTTCCCCACTCTCTTGCCCATTTGAGAAGCTCCCAAACCCCAAGGCCGCGCTCAGGAGGGCACTCGCAGCCCCACGTGCCCCGGCAGCACATTCACGTTGCCCGTCATCAGCACGGGGCTTGCCCGAGGGCCGGCTCCCAGGCTGCGGGAGGAACACACCGGGCTAGGCTGGAGCTCAGCGCCCGCGAGCAGGAGGCGCTGGGTTACAGGAGACGTGGAAGCCTCCAGGGGCCGGTGGGCCACAGTCCCTCGAGAAGCATCTTAGCACCAAAGGGAAGACATGGACTTTAGGTAGAAGTGAGAGGGGTTCTCATTCCTCCTTTTAAAATTTGATTTTACTGGAAAAAAATAAAAGACTTTTCCTCTGCAACATGCAAATATTTTAGCTGGTTTTAACAAAAATATATACCAACTTTTTCACGAGTACACACCACCACTTTCTACCCAAACATCAAAATATCAATTCCAAAAATCAACCCAAGCAACAGTTGCAACAAATTTCTAGTTCCATTTGCAAAGGTAGTGTACCTTTCTTGCATATTTCTTTCTCAAAGATATTGTGTTGAAGCCTACATCAGGTTTTGAGCTAGGATGGGCAAGGTTCATCACCATTACATATTTAAAATGAGCATTAACAAGTCAGTGTTTCTCTCAAGAAGAAAAGCCGTTTTCTCACAAGTGAAGTCAAGTCAACACTAATCATTTTTCCTTCTACAGTGCACAATGCTTCAATGGATGAACAAAGTCAGAGCATAAGATTCAAATGTAAAAAGGAGGGTGTGCGTGAGGAGAGTGTGTGTGTGTGTGCGCGCGCGGGGGAGCTAAATCAGAGTAAAAGCCTTAAAAAAAAAAAAAGGGGGAAAAAATCCTTCCCCAATTGCCGCTACAATGAACAGCATTTAAGCAGAGTGAAAGCACTCCTGAGTGCATCGCTTCTGACAGATGAGCCCAGCAAGTCAACCATAGGGACTCCAAAGCCAACCGCTGCTATTCAGCGAAAGTTGATCAGATAGCAGGAGACAAATAATGCCAAGCAAACATTCTGTCTGCAAAGTGCTCTCTCCACATTTAAGAGTTTATAATTAACTGGCGGGGGAAAGGAAAAGAAAAAAAAATAATAATCACAAAGTTACTGTCTTATGCGTGGAAGCAGCATTTAGGAACAAAGTCTATCCTGCACATTTGCGCTCCCTGAAAAAAGCAGGGACGTGGAAAGCGCATAGGTCTCAGTTTAGCACCTTGTTTTTCCAAATTACAAACCTGCCACCCCAGGTGTGCAAGCCCCAAGTGCACATTTAACAGGTTGCTCCTCTCCAGCTAACATGCCCTATCCGTATGCTCAGCCTTGCAATTCCCATTTTGCTTTGTTTCCCAAGCTTTGTCTGCTTCAAGGTCTCGTATCCTCTGCACAACCACTTGAAGCATTTTCACCAGAAATGCACACACAGGTACATACACACACTGGAGCTGCCACTGCCTTGCCATTCTGATGAGTGTCAACACAGCTGCTGTCTCCTCTGGAATGTAAACCAATATTGTTGTTAGATCTCCCTCAACCCCAGGTAACTTCCTCAAAGATTTGCAGAGTATGTGGCAATTCTCTCTGCTTCCACCTAAGAAAAAGCATACCCACTTCATTTGAAAATAAGTTTAAGCGGCTCTTCCATCAGCACCTGTGCAGCACTAAAGGGTGCAGATAGCAAAATGCATACATGGTATGTGAATTTGTCCTCATATAATGTGTTTAGACAGGCACTGCTTGTAAAACATCCCACTGCTGCAAGTCGCAGGGCAAGATACTAAACAGCACCAAGTAAAGGGGTTATCGGTGTGAACGCTAACGCAACATCTGTGGCAGAGAACCTTTGTTTGCATATTATTTTTACTTAAAAAGGTAACCTAAGAAGGGGTTTATAATGTGCTTCTAGCTTACTTCCTAAACACCGTCTACTTTTAACAGCGAGCGGCAATTTCAGCAATAAAAAGACTAGTTAATGAGTTATAATGTAGTCAACACAGATACTGCTCATACAACTACAGGAATGTAATCTGCGTGCATTGCCCATAGTAGGCAATTACTCTGCCTTCTCCAATGAAAAAAGGAAAAAAACACAAAAACAAAAACTATATTTGGCCAGTTAAGATTCCCCAAACCTACTTGCCGTCCCAAACAAATACTGAAAGTTTATTCTCATTCCAATATCTAGTCCAGCAAACTCTGCTTGCCATTTGCAAAAGCTTTTTAAAAAAAAGTATATTCCATACCTAACTTCAAGACTGCAGGCGTGAAGAAAACGCACAAATTCACTAAAAATAAAATATATTAAAAATAATCATAGCTCAAACCCAGAATCCTTACCTCGCTATACTGGGACTGGGCATTGTTTTCCAGGTACAACATGTTAGCAGTCAAATTGATCAATGCTGCTGTTCTTTCTTCAGGCTCCAGGATTTTGACAAACACCTCCCACCCCCTCGAAGACCCTAAAAATGTGTGATGCTACTTGGAAGATAACAGGACTCGGAGTGTGCCTCTCTGCATAATTTAAGTTTCCCTTATATACCTAACTATAGGCAAGGAGGAGGAGGTGGGGCTCTCCTGCTTTACCTGTCCAATCTGTCAAAGTGCCACCTGGAGTCCTCCACTCCAATGGAGAGAGGCCTCTCCCATCTCATTAAGTAGTTAGAATTCCTTATCACCAATCTCTAAAAAGCAAAGGAAAGGGAAGGAGGGGGGGAATCTACCAAAAAAAGAGAAAAAAGCAGGAGACATGCAGGAGAAAAAAAGAAAGCAAACTATAACTTTCCATCGCCACTTTTCTACAAGTTTGGGAAACCAAAAGCCATGAAACCATTCATGATGAGGCACTTCGAAAACATCTATTTATTCATTTTGGGGAAAACTCCAGTGTATTTTTCAGCAGCAGGCTTCTCTGCTACAAATCCCAAACTATTAGGGAAGGAATTGAAATGCAACATTTGAGCAGCAGCGCAGTAACGCGGCTGCTCCTCTCTTTTTTGAGGCACACAGATTTTGGGCAAAAACACCAAGGAACCTTTGGAGGACAGTCACTGTTCCATACACCATAACGCACCCACACATTTTATTGCCCGTGCACTTTTCATCTGCGCTCCCAGCTACTGTGTCCCATGGTCACGGGGCATCACTTCAGACCAACTTCATTTCTTCTCTACTCCACAACTGCAACAAAGTCCCTCTGCTCTCATCATTGAAGCAAAATACTTTCATTTACAAACACATGTTTAAAAAACATAATAATAATCCTAGAGTATCATAATTTTGAGCATTTGCAGAGAGAGTATATGGGAGAAATATGCACTCAAATTGCCAGGCAGCCCTTATTAAGGAACCAGCCCAACACTAAGCCCACAGCAACTAAAAAGTTTTGAAAAGACAGATTAGGAAGGGAGCTAACTCATTAACCGAGCTAGACTCAACCTGTGAAAAAAGGGAGCAAACGGAGAGGAATCGGCACACCGATTTTACTGAGAAGGAACCAGGCAAATCCCCACAGCCGCTGCGGTTGTGGAGCGGGGAGCTCGGGCTGGGCTCCGCGATGGGTCGGCCGGTTTGGCCGCGTGGCCGGGAGAGAGCCGGGCTCCCACAGGGGGATCCGCAGTGCCCGCTGCGAAGGATCTGCCAGCGCCGAGCGGAGGAGACAGGATGCAGGGAGTGAACAAAAGGCAGCGCGTGCTGCTCACTCCTGGAAGCTCTGTCAAACAGGGGGAAACAAAACACCTTCTTAAAGGGGTGGGAAGGGGGAAGAGAGGAAACCAAACATCCAGATCAGAGCGACCGCCTGCCTTCCCAGCCTAATGACAGTGCTTGGGGACGTTTCTTTGAGGACCTGGTCTGCAGCAGCCCTGATAAGGACCCTCACATCTGCAGCCGCTCCAAAGAACACCAAACCTCCCACGTTGAGCCATGGGCAAGCGCCCAGCAGGTGCCTCACAGCAGGGAGAGGGGCTCCGCACACAGAGCTGCCCCCCACCCCAGCCCTACTCCGTGGGCAAAACCTTCTGCGGGGCAAGAGCTCTGCCCAGGGAGCTGGTCCTGCCCCCAACCGCACTGCCCCCTCCCCTCCAGGCACCACCAAACTCCAAGTTCTCAGTATAAAAAAGGGGGGCACCAGGTTCATACAAAGCCAGAGAGTACAGGCTTCTGAATGGCTCTGTCAGTAACCCCTGTTCCCCTTCACTACAGAAAAAAACAGGAGTTACCACTGCCTTGCTGCCCGCTTGCAAATTAAAGGACATTGCTCTCTCACACCAGCCTCTTTCCAGACAGGGCAAGGCAATGCATTCACAAAACTAGCAGTCATACAAAGGAGCAGAACCTTTTTCAGGAAGGAATGATCACCAGAGCAAGAAAGGAGCAGGAGAGGCACCTGAACAGAGGAATAGAGGAGCACAACACCCTCGTACCCTGCAGAGCTCCTTGCCCCACAAAGGAGGTCAGTTATCTCATTTAGTTCTAACCCCACGTGCCTGGCTCAACAGACAGCTCCAAGGCACAACAGCAAAGCCCTGGAAGCATTTGCAACGCACCTTTCCCATTCCTCCTTGCTGACCACAACACTGGGGATGGTGCTTCCAGGGATGGGCTGTAGGGAGGAGCACAGTGCACAGAGCCTCTCCTCCACCCACAGCCACATCTCTGCTCAGGCTGGGGCTCCACACATCTTAGTGCTCCTCAATTACCAACCGAGCTACCAGCAAATGCTTCCTGAGCACAGCAGGTTTCCTACGTTGCAGGAGCAATGCAGTGACCTTCAGTCCCTCCCCTTCCCTTCCTTATCATTCTCACCTCAGCGGGTGCACCTATGTCACCTTGCCTGAGGTAGGTACAAGCCAATCCTCTCCTCCCCCTTCAAAACACAAGAGAAAAAAAGAAGAAACAAACAAAAAAAATCATACATATAAGTACCAGTTCAGAGATGCAGGCAAGGTTTCCGGGGAGCACCCACAGCCCTACTAGCCCAATGATTCCTTCCAGGAGAAATACAACCACAAGTCTTGCATGGAGCNTCAGTCCCTTCCCTTCCTTATCATTCTCACCAGCTCTGTGCCACAGCAGGAGCTGCAGCGGGTGCACCTATGTCACCTTGCCTGAGGTAGGTACAAGCCAATCCTCTCCTCCCCCTTCAAAACACAAGAGAAAAAAAGAAGAAACAAACAAAAAAAATCATACATATAAGTACCAGTTCAGAGATGCAGGCAAGGTTTCTGGGGAGCACCCACAGCCCTACTAGCCCAATGATTCCTTCCAGGAGAAATACAACCACAAGTCTTGCATGGAGCTAGACATGGAGCCAGCAGAGAACCTGTAGGTGATATCTAATAACAGAAAAGATACATTGAGGAAGATATTAATAGGTTCACTAATCCTGGAGACTGTAATGATTTTTGACCCCTTAATTCTCTCAAGCTTTTGATACTGGCCTGGGAGTTTGAAAGTTATAGAGTAGAAGGAAAGAGAAAAATAAAATATATACATATACATGCATCTCCGAGCCACAACAAGTCATTGCATAAACCTCTTTTACAAGCTGTGCTATGAAGCTCAGGAGATCCTCCTTTTTCTCCAGTTCCAAATCATTAATGCAGCATTGTTGTGTTAGGTATCTGCTATCTTCTGTCCCGCAGGTGGCTGGAGGTGGTTGTGGGTGAAGCAACACCCAGATGCACCAGACAGAGATATGTGAAAGTTTATCCAAAGATATCTGCATGGCAATATGAGGAGAAGCGTATATAGCATGAATATATTGACATGTCAGCACAAATCCCTGCCCTCTGTACACAGAGTGCAGAGCTGGCGCTCTGCCTCACCTGCATTAGACCATGCGGTCATCTTGAAGTGGATGCAGGACACTTGGCTTTTCAAATCCTGCATCCACAGGTGACAACAGAGGCTGCCATCACCCCACCACCCTACCCAAAGGGTGAGGAAGGAACAGAACAGACGTGGGCAAGAGAAGCTCAGGGCTGCATCAGCAAACCATGAGCACCTATCAGCACTGGTGCAGCCCTGATACACACATACCTCTGACTGCTCCTTTTGAGGATGCAAAAAAAATTAAATAGAACATAGAAGAATCTCCAGCTAGCTAAGAGCAGTGAGGCAGAAACAGAATATGCTTAAATAACTTCACGGCCAAAACAAGCCCCCTTCAATCTACACGCTCACTTATCACCAATGGGACTCTGATATTATCATTTGTGTCTTCTGAACAGCTTTCCAAAGAAAATGTCAACACCAGTTGTGAATATGTAGCCAAAATGCAAGGTACCCTTTGTAAAGAGGCCATTCCTTATCATAAGAGTCTTCCCCTCAGCCCTTTTTAAAAATAAATTAGAAAAATAAAACAGTTGTACAATACCTGCTGCTTCAGGTTTCAGATGCTCAGTTTGAACTTAAAAGCAAAGCAGCTTCCCTCACAGAGTCCAAGGGTCTTTGTTAAAGCAAGGCCCTAACCTCCAAAGCTTTAGGAAAATAAAAACAATAATTGCTAGTTAGTTTTGAAGGTTTTAGCTAGAGCTCTAGCGAGAATACCTCAGCTACTCTGGAAAGCTTTCAACAATGCTTTGTGGATTCCCATTGGCATGCTGAAAAACAAATACACAATCAAAAAATCCTAGATTTCCAGAGTGATGTATCAGCCAAGTCAAACTGTTGGTTCAGGTTCTTCTCTTGAAGACGCTTTCCCCATGCTCTTACATGCTGGTCTGCTCCAGCCTCTGTCGTCGGCAGTACTAGCAAGTCCTCACTAACCCTTCCTGACTTCAAGATAACTGTGCTAAGTCCTAACGATTAAAAATGTCATTGCCACAAGTCTTTAATTGTAGTGTTAATTGGAGATTGTGTAATTTCTTGTAGAAGGGGTGTGTGCATGTATGCACACCTGCCTGCTCCTTAGGTGGTTCATGCAGAATTTCCTGCAGATCAAAGAAAAAAAATCTGCTCAAACCTCTCCACTCTGTGATAAAAATAGCATCCGGATCAACCGCGTCACCACGGACTATGACATTCACTCAGCTCAAAAATGTTTACAAATTAGGACCAAGATAACACAAGGAGGAGGAAAAAATAGAATGTGGGTTTTTTTGTTGTTTGTTCCACTGAATAACTGCTGAATGCTCGAAAAACTGCCCTGCCAATTAGCGTTAGGAGTTTTTCCAGTGAAGTCTTTATGGGGCCACATGCGATAAACTGCAAGAAGACACAGCCAGGTTAAAAAGCAATAAGAAAATACCTTCCGAAACTTAAAACACCACCCTTCCTTCTTGAAACCTGCAGCAGAGCTGGTCAGCTGGCCTTGCTCAAACCAAGCAGAAGGGGGGAAATTCCCCAGCAAGTAGTGAAATATTCTTCCCCATAAAAAAAAAAAAAAAAAAAAAAAAAAAAAGTGAAAATCAACTACATTCATCTGTTGAGAGAAAAAGGAGCTGCTGAGAGGCAGCCCTCTGCTCACTGCTGACTGAAGCAGCCAGCTGCAGCTTCATGCACTGAAGTGGCCAGTTCTCTGCGGCACTGCCTGGGAGGTGCAGCTTATCCATACTGGTATTCCCAGCACTCCCAGCGCTGGGAATTAACTGCTCTGCTTTAACCAGATCTGAGCTGCACGCAGGTGGCCAGGCTCAATGCAGTTGTGGCTTCCCCACCACTAACTGAGGGATGGGACTGATGCCCAGAATTTCCTTTTAAAAAGAAGAATGCTTGAAATTTCCCACTAGAAACATGCTCTACTTGCAAGTGGTTCATACAGCGCTTTCTCCAAGGACTTCAAACTGCCCTTTTTGTGGATGCAGCCCATTTAGCAAGCTACAGACTTTGAAGACAGAAAAGCCCTGCTCCTGGTTTCCACAAGCAACACAGGTCGCCTTTTCCTTCCCCAAAGCAGCGTGCCCTCTCCAGTGCAATCGGTTGTCACAACAGGCCTGCCCTCCGACCCTGGGTAAACATCTGCGCACGCTGCTTATTTGAGCTCCTATAGCCTCGTTATCTCCCCAGAACACCCCTAGGGCTAATTAGAGAGTTAATGGCATCATGTCAAGAGATAACACTGTGTGGGGGGGGAGCAGGGAGAGAGAAGGAGGAAAGGAATTGTGAAACAAAACCAGTTCCCTTCACAACTGCTATGCAATATTGGTTTAGGACAGTGCACGGAGCCTTGGGGGAGCCTCCTCTCCAGCTGCTGAGCACTGTTTAATGAACAAGACGCTCCTCTGGAAAGAGTCATCTCCGCAGCCAAGATGTTGCAAGGTCCCCACCACTTTCTTCTCGCATGCACAAGCAAAACCCCTCCAACCCCTTCTCCCGCTGCTGCCGAGGGAGGTCATCCCCACCAAAGGGAGCAGCTGCGAGGGTTATGCAGGACAGACACCAAGCAGGAACACTTTGCCTTGTGCAGCATGGGGAAAGCATCATGTGGGGAACAACTGAGCATGGAGGCCATTTATCAGAAAGCTTTGCATGTGTTTTATTCATGGCACTCCAACTTATTTGTCACTTTTTTTAAACCATAATAACTCTTCAAAGAGCATTTGTTTTCAATAGAAAATTAGAGATAAGAGGAAGCAACACTCTGTGAACAAAGACGATTTTGCAGGTGTGCTGGTCAGGCTCAACCACTGGTCAGCAGACACTTTAGCAAACACTTTTGCATCAATGAATGCAAAAATTACAAGTCAGCAGACACTTGAGCAGAGACCTTGCATGGAGACATCACTGGCTGCCCTCTGGGGTTCAAGCCTCTGCCATCAGAGGGATTTTAGCAACCCTCAACATTCAGACTGCTTCCCCCTGAAGACCCTCGGGTGCTCCACACGTCACCTGCACAAGCGAGAAAACCAGATGCACTAGAGCCCAGGACAAGCAGCTGCACTCTGCAGAGCAAGGGCACAAGCTGCAGTGGTCTGCAGACACAAAAGTCACCAGTGCTGGGTCACCACGTGGGTGCAGCCAGCCTCAGCCCTGCAGCTGAGGCCTTCAGCACAGACCCACATTCCAGCAGGAGACAAGGCTCCAGCCAGGGAAAGAGAAAGTTGAAAGGGAAAACTGGGAAACAGATTAGAGTCTTTGTTTTTAATTACAAGAGAAGCAACTGTTGACAGTCCAGGTTTGCGCTTATGTAAGCAGCTGAGGAGAAAGTGTCAGGCTCCCCTTATCTTGTATAAACTACAGATTGCTTACAGGAAACACACAACTGTTAATAAAGGCACAATCAGAGCAGCTCCTTCTGGCCAGCCCGTACTGTGTCACCAACTCCCTTCCCCCATGGCCGTGTACAATAACTACATATTTTAAATAAATAAATAGAAGTCATCAGGTTGCAATAACTTGAGATGAGTCTCGCCAGCCTCTGGCGAAACCCTGACCCCGTGGTTGTTGGCCGCCCGCGCTCATCACACGAGTGCATCGCGTTACCTTATATTCCCCCGTCTGTTTATGACAGCCACCTGTCGTCTCATGTCTGTGCCGTGGTTGTAAAGCTCCGGCCTGCCATGGGGGAGGCTAATCCTGGCCAACGGCTTCCAGCACTGTTGCAACGCTCAGGGCTGGGGGGTATATTTTGTTCCTTATGTTTTCCACGCAAAAGCATTTCATTTTGCATCGCGCATATTTGCCCCAATGCCCTCCTGCTACTCTCACATGCCACAGCCAGGGGTATCACAAGAGCCACGGGAGAGCCCTCTCCTCTAGTTAAATTAAATGCTATGTAATCAACGACAGCAAGCTGGAAAGCAGACAGCAGATATCTAGTAGAAAAAAGACTACCTAGTCTCCTTATGAAAAGCAGACATTAATGGGACTGCTGGCAGATCCACAGAACCAAAAGTGACATTTCCAGCAAGACTCCAGATGTGCCAGGCCTTCATCACAGCAAGAGGCTGAATTAATACAAGTCAGGACTCATAAAAGCAAAGCCAGGCACTGCAAAAGTACCTGAGCTGAACAGCAGAGCGTTGCTCTGAGCTGTACTTGTGTCAACTTTGCCATGAGTTGGCATCTCACAAGCATAGTGCAAGGGGTGGCTGCAAAGCGGCATCTCCAGACACCTGGAGCAGCATGGCTGGATTCAGCACCCTCCTTCTAGCCGAGGAGGAGGAGGGCCTCTCCTCTTTGCCCCCAGCAGCTTGAATGACAAATATGGATGAATATGAAATTCAGGTATGGCCACTCTGCTGCTTCTGATTGCAGACAGTCACACTCTGCAGGTGGCTGGAACACCAGCTGCTAGGGGTGACAACGGGGCTGACCACTTACAGGAACGTTGGGTTAGAGATGAATAACGCAAGTGTGTTTACAATAAAAATTATATATGTGTGTGAATATATATGTATGCATCTCCATCAACTATGGAGAGAGACATAAAGTAAAGGCCCCTGCAGGACAGCATAATCTTTAAACTTGCTCTGGAGGCAAAAAATACTTAAAGTCTGTTGTTCCAAGATCAAGATCCCTTTTAATTAAGTGTTCCTGAAGGCTTCTAAAATATGTAAAATAATTGTTAATGCACTATTCCTTCGTGCTTCAGCAAGAAGCATGAGCAGCATCACAGAGACCATTGGAGGAAGCCCTAGTTGCTCAGGGAAAATGTTTTCTGAAGTGATCACTTCTCCTGTTCCAAGGTACTTGCATAGAGGCAGACGGCAGGACTTGCAATTGCAACCACCTCCATCTCAGCTATGTGTAGCAATACGAGCTGAGGATGTAAAGCCAACTCTCCAGAGGAGACAGGTCAGAACGAATACTCAGCTTGCTTCAGCCACTGACCTCACACTACAGCATGCTGCAAAACCTACCATACCTGGCTTGTTTCCAACAGGGTTTTGGTTTTTTTAGCTAAAATTAGTTTATTCCCTCCCAAACTGAATATAGAACAAGATGCGTAGAGTGAGAACATTTAAAGGAATTTTAAATAATCTATAGCACAGCAGACAGATCACCCACTTGTTTTCTCAATATCACTAAGAATTCAGGGAAGTGGCACTAAAAATAAAATCCTTGCTGTCACCATACTCATTAACTGGCTGCATTCCTATAAAAAGAAATGCAGTCAACTCTGGCCCACAGCCAGAACCAGCATTAAACTTCAAGGGAAAGGGAACCATTGAAAAATATATTTTAAACAAACAGGAAAGTCTTTGGAGCCCTACTATACATTCAGAATGAGAAAGAAATCCTCTTTCCTATCCAAATTGAACCACAAATGCATTCTCCATGTGCATCCTTTATCTGAAGGAATTGACCATTTCTGGATTTGAATCTACAGCCCTAAATGCCACGATAGGGCCACTTGGAAGAACCTACACTGCAGAAGATTAAACATTCAATATTACTACAAAGCCAAGCCTAAATTAGGAAAGCTTATGAGTTCAACTGCAAACAAGAGAGGTGCTGCAGGGAAAGTTCCAACAGAATAATGCAGTTGCTCATTATGGAAATACCTTTGCATAATCTCAACTTTCTTTGCACAGCTACAGAACGAACAAATACCCACACAGAAGAGAAACTTGGCAAACCTCAAACTCTCTCAAGCACAAACCAGACATTAACAAAAGCTTTGATCATGTATCTGTGCTGTACAAAGTCCTTCCTGTCTTTCTACGGCCAATTCAGGAATACTTAAGCATGGAAACAGATGGCCACACAACCCACTTTGTCATGTCTACTTATCAAGTTAGCTTTATCCTCCAGGTGCAAAACCATTTCCCAACTAAAACCAGCACCTGCCAGGGCCCGGAGAAACAAACACACACACACCCCACGTGTTAGTCAGCTTTTCCACAGAGCCATTCCTCCTGCATCTCTCAGCCACATCACACACATCATTCCAGTTTGCCCATGCTGCCTGCATGCAAGGGACAGCCCATCCACACTTCTGTCCTTCAACCCATAATCAGCTCTCATCTACTTCCTCAGCCACTACCTTGCAGCAAGCGGAGCTCTTCTGACCCAGCAACACACTTTAGGCAAGCAATTAAAGTTAACTGGGATCAGAGGCTGGGCATTAATATTAACATGTTGGAAAGGATGCAATAGACACTACAATCCCTTCTGGACTTGCTTGTTATCTCTCTGTCCATCATATACTCACACAGCAGTGTCCTGGTGCTGACCTCGATTGCCCTACACAGGCAACAGGCTCCTAGGGCCACAGAAATTCAGTGTGTGGCCACTGACTTCACATATTGAATTGGTTTATTCAAGGGAACAGCCAAGAGAACAGCCTACCAGGCCCAGCTATACCATGCAGGTGAATCACAGACCTGCTCCTTTCTAGGTCTGTGAGCTGCTACGTAGGAAGGTGCCTTGCTAAAGCTGGCATGGGGTAGCTCCTCAGAGCCTACAGTAGGTTACAGAAGATACTTAGGAGAGACATACAAACCAAGCATGACCACTCAACAAGGACCAAGGCAGAGGCCACCAGCCCCAATATCTCTATGTCCTATTCAGGCTGCAACTGGCCTTTCTTGCTTGCAATTTAGTTTCTCCTCTGCCTCCTAGACAGGAAGTTTATAGCAATGAAGCACTCATTTAGAAAAATTTTGAAGGTGCTATGAATATTTAGTATTTTATCTACCAACCTTGGGACATATCCAAATCCAAGAGGACCACTCTCACCTCAGCCCTATGTTCTTCTAAAGCAGCAGCACCACAATCCCCTGCACCCCAGGAGAGATCCAGACCCTTGAGGAGCTCTGCAGCACGTGCAGCTCGGTTGGGCTTCCAAGGCACACACACAGCAAACACCTACAACAGCAGAAGACAGAAGCCAAGGGAGAACAAAACTTGCCTTTCTCAGCACCTGAGAAATGCTCTCCTCCTTTTGTGGGGAGGGAGAGATACACATTAAGAAAACTCTGACCAAAGCAACTGTCTGTAAAAAGGCATTCCACTGAACTGGTTAGGCAAGGGGCTGCGGGAGGACGCTAGCTCAGGGGCATGAAAGGAAGGTATGTGCAAGGGGGAGGGGGTGAGGCTGATCCTCCGCTGCTCCATCACTTTGGACAGCACTCCTGCTCCCACTGACAAAGGGAGTTTGGGTCCCCAGAGTCCAGTTGCACATTGCTGTGAAGGGGATGGTCATTTTTCTATACAGGGTTTCTCCAAGCTCTGCCTGCTTTACAAGACCCGTGGCAGGAGGTGGTGAGGCAGAGTGTCATCCATTCCATTTCTTAGTTTAAATCTTGGGTCTAGAATAGCATCTCTTTGCATCTATGGGCTACTCCAGAAGGACACAAAGTGGCAGAGGAAAACACACTCGCACCTGGTATAAAATCAGAGCCAAACAGCAGTCTGACAGTTTACCATCAGAGCTCCAAGGCAATACAGGGGGTATTGCACTGTCACATACTCATTTGCAGAGAGGGGTCTCTGCAATCCCTCCTCCCAGTAGCTCAAGGACATGTAATCATCCAAAAGAAACCTATTTCATATAATACCACCCGCACCACAGGAGAAAGCCTTAGAGAGCTGCCTGCCTCCAGGCACGAGGTGTAACATCCTCTCTGCACCAAGGGAGACTCCTGCCACCCCACCACACATCCCACGGCTGCTGCTTTCTGCCTTGTTCGCTTAAGATGCTGCTGAGCATCTCCTCAGTCAAAGCCCAATGGGCCACAAGGACACAGGCTCAGCTCACCTTCCTGGTCACCCGTAGCTCCCTCCTGCTCCAGAGCCATGGCAGAATCTAAGCCTCCTCCATGCCCCACGCAGACCACCAGCATCCTGTCCCCAGCTACATGAAGAGATAGACTTCTGCTAGGGTGGGGAGTTCCCAGTCTGCCTGTGGTTAACATCGCTGGTGTGGAGAGGCACAGCCACCACAGCCCTGCAAGCAGGCCACCCAGAAACCATCAGCGTGGGACATTGTGAAAGACATAGTCACAAGGCACACGAACGGGGTAAAGCTGCTGACTGCTGCTGCATTCTACACAGGGCCCACAAACCTTCTTCCCTCCCAGCTCTTTTCATCCAAAGATAGTGCTGCTCTCCAGTTTATCCTGCTCCTTTCTTCTACAGGACAAAAAGGATATTTCTTCCTCAAAAAGGAAGGGAGCATGAAAGCTGAAAGGTTTCAGCTCAGCAAGAAACAGCTGTAGCTCAAGAGAAGAGGTGGCAGTAGAGCATGACTTGCTCTCATTTTCCAGCCCACAGGTAGGACAGTTTCCGGCACACTGCAAGCTCACTCCCAAATATCAGGTCTGCTGTGAACAAGTGACTGTACAACTGAACAAGTCACTGTCAAGGANTTCCAGCCCGTAGGTAGGACAGTTTCAGGCACTGATCTGCACACTGCAAAATCACTCCCAAATATCAGGTCTGCTGTGAACAAGTGACTGTACAACTGAACAAGTCACTGTCAAGGATGGACATCTTTTATAGCTGAAAGTCTTACTTTTCACCCATAAGGACACAACGCTAATTTTAAAGGCCAATCATGATGGCCTTAAAGTCCATGAAAAAAATCTATTACTTTGAATAAACCAGTTATGTGTTTTGTACCCATTTTAAATTCACTTGGCAGTGCATTTCGGAGAAAAGCTGCCCAGGTTCTTTACCTAACAAAAATCTAGCAATAAAGAGCAGTCTGTCTTGATCTCACCATTCATCTCCAAGGGCCCCTCTGTTTCTGCCACATTCCTTTGTGTTTATCTGCCCTCTTCAACTCTTTTTGCTGCAATCAGCTGCGTGCGGCACCTCGTGTCTAGAAGTGACATGGTTGAGGTTACACGACAGACAGGTGCAAGGGGAGCTCTTGCCCTAAAGCTATCCAAAGGAAAAGAGAAGCTGCAGGGGAAGACGGTTGTAAGGTATTTCAAATTAAAGCCGACAAACAGCAAACACCTTGCCCCAGGCTACACATTCTCTGCTGCTGCAAGCTGCGGCGGCAAGCCCCAGAAACAGCAAAGCAAACACAGACTTCTCTGCAAGGGGGAGTTGTCACCTGTCAGGGATGTTTGCTAATTTATAGGGAGGTGGTGGTGAGGGGAGTAAAAAGAGCTTCTCTCATTTTAAACGACGGGCTGTTTGCACAGGTTTGAGATGCATATTTTGCTTTGTAAAGGCTTTTGTGCAGCACTCAACTGAGCAAAGGTGCTGTCTTCCAGCGAAGGAAAACTAGATCATTTATAAATGAACACGGGAATATTTGGCCCTTAGCAGTGTGCCTAAGCCACAGCATTACAGTAAGAGTAAGGATGGGATGGAATTTCCCTGCTTCCCCTTCAGCTTATCGTGTCAGTGAAAAATAATTCTTTAAAGCCACCCTGCAGCGTAGCCTCCTCAGAAATGCCTCCCGCAAGGCCAAGAACAAACCTCTCATAAGCAAGAAGTAATGTCATAGCAAACACCTCTATCCTCCTCTCCCAGCCCCAGTGCTCATGCACAAGAGGAGGAAGGGATTTTCCACCAATGTTTCACTGCACCACAGACAGGAGAGGGAGACTCTCAACAAGGGCTTCCAACAAGCCTGCCCAGCTATCACAGTGCTTCACAGATAGCACAAAAAAACCTGGAGACTGGAAGGCTTTGCTAACACTCCACAAGCACAGCAAGCTGATGTCTTGGCAGAGGGAGAGTTCCTGCTGACAGCCTTAGTAGTGTTGGGGTTTGTTTTGTGAAAGGATGCAGTTCGAACAGACCTGAAAGCCAGGAGCCCCTCCACACATGGAGAGCCTTTCAACCTGGAGGGACACCATCTCACTGGAACTGTGCTAACCTAGGGAATGTGAGAAAAACCCTTTCACATCCAGAAGCTGACTGAAGTTTTGCACCCTGCCCCAAGTCCACTTGGAATACATGGTTATTGAGATACAAAAAAAACAATGTAATCAGACATTAGTTATCTCCCTCCCTCACACACTTGGAGAAGCTTCATAGTATTAGCCGAGCAGGCATTCAGCCTCAATGTAGCCTATTTCTCCTTTCCAATCTTGCAAGGAAAGAAGAAAACACAACCCTGTCCTGTGCCGTTTCAGCAGCCACACTAGACAGGCAATAACAGGTCAGGCCTTCTGGCACCCGGGACTGCAATCAGCCCGACCTGGGAGCTCTTTTCCTTGTGGATGTGATCCTCTGAGTTACAAGCACTGTCAGCATGCAGCCTGTCAATCCATGTCAGTGTTGAAAACATGCTGGGGTAGAGCACATACAAATTGACAGTTCCCTCAATTACTATCAGTTTCTCGAGATGGAAATACAGAAGAACATCCCACAGACGCAAACACATATGTCAAATCACAGAATTCTTACCCCTAAATTTAAAAATCCAGGAGAAACAGTAGCAGAAGTCTCCTGCTTCCTGCTCTGTCTGCAAAAGTAATACTTCTATATTAGAAGCATCAATAAGAAAGAACTAGTCAATTTCTGTCAAAGGCAAATGAACCAGTAGCCACCAGTGCCACATCTGCCTTCCGGTCTCCAGCTGTACAAGTGTGACACCTATGACCAAGTCTTGTTAGAAACACTCTCTAGCCTCACTTATCTGGAGATTCAGTAAGGGCAAAAAGGCCATGGTCTAAAAATCAAGTTTTCATTCATTTGATCTTCAAGAGCTAAACAGGCCAGTGAGAAAGACCCTCAGAAAGGGTTAACAGAAAGGCTACAGCACCCAGAAGTCAGCTTTTTCAACCCTCAGGCCACAGAAACAAGCTCTAAGCAAGTACAGCACAGGCAAGCAGCTGTGTAAATGCAAGAGACTCCTTGACTCTCTCCTGTTCACCTCCTCATCCCTTTCTTGTCATTGCTTTAGTCATAGGATGATTAAGGTTGGAAGGGACCTCTTGAGACCATCATCTATTAGGTGAAGAACAAGTAAAGGGCCAGCCAGCTTCCCCTTGCAGCCACAGAAACATGTGCCCTGTGAAAGAGGCACTTTTCACAGGGCACGTGTTCTCCGTTTTAGCTGGACATACTGACACAGTTAGTCAAGTTAGGTGGTTAATTGCCACCATCCTCATTTCAGAGCCATGCCCAGGGCTCATTCTTTTTCCCTGTTGTTCCTCTCTCAGGAGACTTCCTCGATCAGAGACAACAGCCCCAACTCTACCAAGGAGGAAGAAGAGAGTCCTAGCACAACACAGTAAAAATGACTTGGCAAAAGTCTTCATCTTTCCCCAGGGAAGAGGAAAGGGAAATTCTCTTTGAAACTCACCCACATTGGATCACTCAGCTCTGTATCCTGCACACGGACACAATCCATGCTAATCTCTATTTTGTTTGTAGGGCCATTTTCTGATGGGTCATCAATGAAGTTCAAATCAATCGGCTGAACGGAGCATATTGGCCTGAAAAGAACAGAGTAATGCAGTTAAGTCAGACCAAGCTCAACTTTTCCCCTCACCTATTGGGATCATGGAAGCACTAGATATGATCAGGAACTGTTTCCAAGGCATGATAATTCCTCCTCAATGCTCTCTTCCCCACCTGCTATACCAACAGCAGCCCCTGAGCAGTGCTGGGCCTGGAGGGACACTACTCATCTTGAGAGTAAAATAAGAGCACAGGAGTTAAATCACTGAAAGACAGTATTCATGGAGGATTTATAACAGAAACTGTCTCAGCATCAGTCATGACAAGTCATGAAAGGAAACAGTTTAATAAAAATCTCTCATTCACTCACATCTGAAGACGCTATAGGCCGAATTACTTCTTTCAAGGGATATGACGGGGGAACTGCATACCACTCTCACCTCCTACCCCTTCTGGTCATAAGGCTGACACATGGAGCCTGGATACACAGAAAGCTCCTGAGAGCCATGACTCTAGTTCCACTGGGAAAAATATTCCCCGTAAGTGGTAGAAAGAAGGCAGTACAGCAACCAAGGTCTCCAAGAAAGTCAGTGCCTTGTGCGAACTCCACATCAGCCCCCATAGACTAAATAAAAATGTTCTTCAGAACTCAAGAGGCATCCATCATCAGACTCGAGCCAAACAGGTACAAAGGCCTCTGTAATCCTTGCCTTCCCTCTTCTTCAGCAATCTAATAGAAAAGTATCCTGGCTCAAAACGCCTTTCCCCCCTCCTCACAGATTCTCCACAAGGATTACTTACTGTTCTAGGAAATCCCAGATATGCTGTAGCACCTCTGGACTCAGGAATTCCCTGGGCTGCGAGTTCTGGGACATGGCTGAACGGTAGAAACTCTCCTTCCAGGAGAAGTGGCTCGGAGTTTCTACAAACCTTAAAAAACAAAAGCAAAAAAAGAAAACACACACACAAAGATATGTTGAATACATGAGCCCAACTACATGAAAATCCATAAATAGAAGCTATTGTGCGAAAAAGGAGACACGATAAATGCCTGGAACATTCACAGCTGTACAATGCACATTCCACCCTACTGCAGATGCTGTATTTAGAAGGGAAAGAATTAGACTACCCTTTTCCATAAGCTAAGTACCCCTTACAGTCCATAGGGATGCTGTGACATAGGAATCTCACAGAAAAAAACAATAATAATAAAAAAATCAATTTAACCAGTAAAATGAGTTTTACATAAACAGCACTGCCTACTCTATAAGCAACAGGTAAAGCCTGGAACCCAATGATCAGCCTAAATCCCAATGGATGACTCGCTCTGCCTGCCAGGCTACCTCTCCAGACTGTGTGACCTTGCATGGTTTGGGGGACTTGACCTATACTGGCCACCGCTGCTGAGGCCTTGGACCAATACTTGTTTTTGAATTTTTGGAAAAAAAAAAAATCATTTTTACCTGTTTGGCTCAGGAAAAAATCATTTATTTAAAACTACACTCAATTGTCTACTGCCTTACCCTCACCTCCAACAGCNTATAAGCAAGAGGTAAAGCCTAGAACCCAATGATCAGCCTAAATCCAGGAATCAGCCTGACCCAATGGATGACTCGCTCTGCCTGACAGGCTACCTCTCCAGACTGTGTGACCTTGCATGGTTTGAGGGACTTGACCTATACTGGCCACCGCTGCTGAGGCCTTGGACCAATACTTGTTTTTGAATTTTTGGAAAAAAAAAATCTCATTTTTACCTGTTTGGCTCAGGAAAAAATCATTTATTTAAAACTACACTCAATTGTCTACTGCCTTACCCTCACCTCCAACAGCTTCTGAGCCTCAGTGATTAATTCCTGCCATGTCTGGTAATCACCTTGGCCATTTTTATCCCTTTAAGTTGCTACAAGTGTCACAGAAATAGGTGGGCCCAAGAGAAGGCAGTGACGAAGTCAGGGCACTCACACATTCCACAGCTGCACATTCTCATCCCACTGGCCAATTTCTAATTTCAAACACCACAGCTTTTATGCCAGTGTTAAAATACTCAATGGCTATAGAGATGCAGGTGAAAGTTTCTTGAGTGTATTTACAGATGACAAAAAACTCTCCATTCAACTTTAATTAATGGGATCAGTCAGGCAATGGCTTTTCATCCTAAAAGGACAGTGGGTAGCCCACAAAATTTTCATATGCAAGTGTTGTTTCTACATAGTAGAATTAAACAGTAACTTGCTCTGCCAAAGAAACTACTGTTACAGGAGCAAAGGAATTCCAAAAAGAACAATAACATTTGGAAGACAGGTTCATTGGTGCTGTTTCGCACTAATTTTCAAGGAAGACCCTAATCTGTTAGCTGCCAAAGTTAACAAGAGTGTTGCAGAGAAAGGATTATCCCTGTGTTTGCTCTTCTTCTCTAAGTTTTCTCAAAGCATCTGCTACTGGTTATCAGAGAGGAAACTGGTGCTTTTGACCATATTTGTATGGCCTCTATCATGTTTTGAAAGAGGTTTATGTCCTCCCCTCTGCCGCTCACAGATCTCAGTCCATTTTAAAAGGGCAGATAGTATGCTCAGCCATGGCTGAGCATACTTCAAAATAGGTGGAAGTATTGCTTCTGGTGCTAATTTCTTTTGATCAACAACATCAAATTAGCATATTTGAAAGTGCATGAAAGTTTGAGACAAAGTCCCAAAACACTGTCTCTCCAGTACAACCACATGTACTCGCAATGTACTCACTCAATGTGAATAATCACAAGTCCTCTGAGAACAGCAGTTATCCCCAAAATATCAGAAATTACACATTATATGCTTTCAATTTGGTATGGCACTTTCAAAACTAGCATAGCAAAACCCAGATGAACACATCAAACCTAAACTTCCATTACGTACACTAAAAACTAATGTTACAATGAGCTTTTACAACAAGTAAAAGGGAGAGCATTGCCTCAGAAATCCACAATTTTTCTACAAAGACTTTAACAGCAAGGCAGATTAGAGTCACTGCTTGGGCCATTTCTGGCCCATTTCTGGCCCAAGCAGAGTGGTGCTCAAACTCAAAGAGTATTTCTCCATGGCCTGCCCCTGGCGAGTGGTCCGAGGTAGTCTAAGAGGCAGAGGGAAGAGGAGAGCTGGCACCTCAATGGCTCTGGGCTAAAGCTACATCCTCAAGAGCCACACGCTAGAGAAGCGCCCAGCAAGAAAGGTGGGACCCGAGAAAGAGCTCTCAGGATGCTGTCCTCTCCCCTGGCCTTGACCACGGCAAAGCCCATGAGCTAGCACGGTCACACCACCTACAAGTGGCAGAGGACATGGACAGAAACAGAGCACGAGCTCAAACAGGAAGCGTTTCCAAAGCACCGCAAAGGCCGGAGTACCCTAGTGGTAGACACCAAAGGTAAAACCCTGCAGGGCAGGCATGGAGGAGGTACAAAACACACGGACTAGACAGCCACACGGACAATGTAACACATCACTTATATTCCGGTAGGACCAAGGTACAACTAGCTCATACAGGACACAAAACTCTTCATATAGAGCAGCTCTCAAACCTGCCTCCATCTCACTTGGCTTCAGCACCTTCCTAGCATCATCCTGCTGGTCCTTAACTCCTGCTGCTGGCGCCTAGCACCTGTGTTCCCAGAGTGGTGCAAAGTCAATACATAGGTTGTTCCCAGCCACAAGAGGCCATATCCTTATGGAAAGGATCCAAATATCTTGTTCAGCCTTCCTGGAGGAGCAGAAGTACTATGCTCTCTGCATGCAGCCAGTGCTCCCAAAGTCCCAAAAGTGCTCTGCCACTGAAATCAAAAACCGCACATGTTACTCAATATTCCACACCTGGCCCTCTCCTAGGAGCACCTAGCAGGAAAATCATCAAACATGTTCTTCCAGGCCACCTAAGTGCTCACTTCAAGGATTGTTTACCACTTACCAGCTCCACTACAACTGGCCCTGGCTGGTAAATATTCAAATCAGTTTTTAGGAATTCAGTATGGATATAGCAACAACAACCAAGCACACCAACTCATTACTACTTACAGAAGAACTAACTTAGGCAAAAAAAAAAAGTTATTACAAAAAGGCCAACTTCAAAAACCTTCTTTTCATCAGAAAGTCTCAGTGCAACAAGGTCCTGGCATGCCATAGCTTGTTTTAGTTCACAGCTGCACGAACTGCTAGGTCACAAGATGATGAAGCAACCAATACAGCCTTGCTCACTCTGACCCTCTGCGGTCCCAGTCAGTAGTAACACAGTAGTTGGTTTTCACAGTCTTGCTCCAAACAAAGCCACTGCATAGTACCCACATCCTGCAGCACAGGAGAGGAGAGGTATTAGCTGCACATGGTGTCAGAGTTACCAAGTTCGTTACTCTGGGTCTCTAAAGCTTCTGGAGCTGTTGCCAAGATTCACACTAATTGCAGATAGAAGCAATGCAGCCCAGTCATAACTTACTCCAAACCTTTCCAGAGTCTCAACATCTCCAATCTCTGGGAGTTCATTCCTCCTACAGATCCCCATGGCTACAGAGCCAAACATTCTCCAGTTGTCATGTTTACTCCCCTACCCCAACCATTCTGTTTCTAAGAAAAGCATCTGGCTTTAAATGATGCCCTCCAAGAAAGGTGTGTTTCCTTACCCCAAGCAAGAGGTAGTCCCTGGTTAATACTCCCACAGAAGCAAATTTTGAGACACTCCTCCAACACACTGCAGCAGCTTGCCTACTGCTCCAGTTCCATTTCCACAGGAGGCTGCAAAGCTAGTTGGCCAACCTATGCAAGGCACCTGTGAAGACTAACAACTAACTAACTTTGCAGAGGGTTTTTTTTTTTTTTTTTTAAACTCAGTAGGAAAGTTGTCAAAAGTGTAAAAAGACTAACTTCAATTCAAAATTAACCTGTATGCATGATAAATTGCCTCCTTCCCTGGGATCTTATTAGAATATAAACCTGGTATCATTTTCTTTAGAAAGCACCTTTAACTTGGTGGAACCAATTCTGTCAATTAAAGAATTTCCTAATTACCCATACGTATTCTTCCATAAGAAAATACAGGAAAGGAAAGCCTGAAAGAGACCTATACATAAATTCTACTACTGCAAACCTTCCAATTCTTTCCTGTAGCAGCAAACTCTTAAGTATCCTAATGGGTGTTTCATTCAAGATAACAGGAGCTTGCAAATCTGAAGTCTTGTCAGCTTTTCTATTAAGAGACAACAAAGCAACAGCCCTTCACTTGCAACCACACATCCCAAAACATACTATAGGAGATTACACTTCCAAACATTTGTTTGTTGTGCCAAGCCACAGCCAATGATGGGATAGGGCATAGCAGTAAGTCTTTTCTTCCCTAGCCTTAATTGACAAACTAGATGCATGTTATCTGCTGGAATTGCTATCAGTTTGCCACCAGAATTGGAAAGCATTAACTACACCTACTTGCAGAGGAAATTACTGCTCCCATCAAACTGCAAGCTGAATAAGACATCGCACCTATGATCCCACTCCCTTAGAAAACACCAGGGGAGTCTTTAATGATCAGAAATGAGGGTTTAAGCATTCCACAAGAAGTCTCTCACCAAGGACACAGCACTGCACCACAAAGCTCAACCAGCAAAAAACCTCACCTCCCACAGGGATCTTCACTCAGCAAAATCCCATTTATTTTGCAAAGGCTGGGGTGGGGGCTGCACCTAAAGTGCAGGTGGAAGCCTTCTTCCAGATCAGACATGCAGCCTCTAGCACGCTCGTTTGCTTTTTCCTGATCACACCAGCGTCTCGGTGCGCCACAGGTGATTCAGGTTGCTGTTAAACTGATTAACAAGATCTCAGGGAAAACCTGAGAGCAAAAGCAACATCCTGGTGTGAGCTGAACCACATGGCACTCAGCTTCGGAGGCTCCTACAGGCCGACAGATGTTAAACTTCACAGAAAATACAGAAAATAAATCTGGTGAAGGTGGCGCTTGCCGCTCACAGGCGCCTACATGGCTGTGGCACAGGGTAAACTGAGCCCAGGTGTTGGCCCTGTGCCAGGGCAACCCCTTGCAAACACAGGAGAAAACAAGGCCTTTTCATTCCCAAAATCTCACTCTGCCCATGCGCTTGCTACTCCTGACCACGTTTTTCCCCTCCTTCCCTGCTGATCAGAGACTGAAGGGCCAAAAAAAAAAAAAGACACCTAAAAAACTAACAAAAAAACACTTTCCACCCCCGAAAACAATGACAACAAACCTCCTAGGCTGTCTATTGCGACACAGCGGAGCTTCCCACCGGCGAGGCCACCTCTCGGTGCACGCGATCTCCCCGAGGAAGGGCTGACCGTGCGATACGGCGGCCTCTCACGGCGCGGGCGGCAGAGCCCGGTGCGGGGCCTGGACACTGCGGGAGCCCCTCACCGTGACGGCCGATGCGGCCCGCTCCGCCGTGGGGCCTGCGGTGGGTCAGCCCTGCACCGCGGCGGGACACGTCTGAGCGTGGGGTGGCCCCTCCGCGGAGCGAAGGGGACCGTTGCTCTTGGTTTCTTTTGCTTTCAGGCTTTTTGTTCACAATATGTGTTCCTCTACGGACTCCTGTCAGCAAAGCACCTGGCAAACCTTGATGCAGAGCAAACAGTGCCTGCCGTCGTTAGCAATGCGCTTCCACATTTTGCAAATGAACCGAGAAATAATTAATAATGCCTAAATAATGATATCTAATACGGCTCGTTCTATTCATAGCTCTCAAAGTGCTCTACAAAGGAAGGCAGAGTAATTACTCTCGTTTTAACTGTGGGAAAATTAAGGCACCAGGAGGTCACGGCATTACTCACAGTTACTCAGCAAGCCAGTCGTGCGGCCAGAATTACAACCTCGGTCACTTGAGTCCCATCCTGATGCTTTTCAAAAAGTGACTGGTGATTTTGGGTGTCCACCTAGATAAATTCAAAAACGCTCTCATTTCCCTATGCACTACATTTCCAGAGGAACAAATATAAAACTTCTTTTATCTTTAGACACTAAAACGCTGATGTCCAACTATGAAAATCTAGACTGTGGAAATGATGTGACTTGCTTTAAGTCGCACTCAACGTTCAGGAGTAGAAATCAACCCTACATTTCCAGGTTGGATTCATATTTATTCCTGAAGGGTTGCAAACAGTTACACTTTGCCTACCACTTAACAGCCACTTATCCATGCAGAGGTGAGTATATTAGTCCTCTTCTGTCATGGGTCAGATAGAGTAGGGTTCAGAGCAAAGGAGCTGTCAGTCTCCACTTCGACCCTAGCAATTCCCATACACGTGCTGGTCCCTGCCTTCTCCCGTTATCCATCAAGAAGCATCACAAGGTGCAGTAAACCAACATTTAGAAGTTCACACGTGTTGCACTCTATTGCCCAAATCTTGGTTTTAGGTGTATTTTTAGTTCTTTAATGGGGAGGGGGCTCCTTTTCTGTCTGCCCTGTTCAAACTCTAGGAACTTGGCAGCGCTCACAGCGCTGGAATTCCCCCTGCTCTGCATTTTAGCACTGCAGTGATTTGTAGACATTGCTACCTAATGAAGCACACAGCTGTGCAAGAAGAGAAGGAAACGGGCTTTGGCAGCATGGGACAAGCATGCGTCTGGCAGGCGGTGTCAGCTGGAATTCCCCTAAGCGTGGAGCACGCGTATCCCCACAAGTGCCGGCAGCCACCCTTGCCCGGCAAAGCACCCTGCAAGCGCTCGTTAAAGACCTTCTGTAATCAAACAGGGTCGTAGCCCAAAACAGGGCACTGAAATTTAAGTCAATGAATGGACAGCCCTCCTGAGGGGCTAAATTTTGTTGAATTCTAGGGGTTTGTGTTGCATCTCCATCTATGCCTCTCTTTGTATCTCCTTTAAACAAACAGATATCCAAATATGAACCATACTTTACTACCCATCATCCCATTTCCATGCTGCATTCACATACATATTTTCCTTTCAATTTGGCGCCAAACTTTCAGATTCAAGTTTCTAAAATGTAGATTCTCAGAAACTTCTCTGAATCCTTCAGATTTAGCTCCAGTAACACTGCTCCTGTGGTTTAGTCCTATGAAATAGGTGATGAAGAGTGGTGGTTGCATGGGTTTGGAAAGGCAAATATATAAATATATATATGGAATAACTACAAACACACATATTTTTTAAATACATTCACTCATAGTTCCTCCCCCCCTTTTTTTTTTACCCAGATCCCTTATTTGTCAGATCTGCATCTCACTGAAAAGGATGTGAGCAGCAGATGGATGGTGGGAAAGGGCAGCTGGGAGAGATGTGGGCCAGCGGCACAGAGTTAAGCACAGGTCTCCCTGTTGAGGGCACCCGACCACTGCAAGCCTTCAGTAGATGCAACAGAAAACTGAAGAGGCAATTGCTCTGGGGTAAGTCTGGATTTCTGAGGAGATAAACCAAGCAAGGGAATAAAGGGAAAGAGGAAAGGAATGGTAAATCACAGCAATAAAGGGCCAGGATCTTTCAGCATCCTTTGAGACCAGACTAGGTGGGGCTATCGACTTCTTCCTGTTCTCTAGAAAAATTCCACTTGCGTTGTGCATGCTCTCTTCGAACTGAGAGATGTGACACAGGAATTAAAGCAACTGTCTCAGATGAATGCTGATCACAATGCTTAGAAAAACTCAAAGGTCTGCTATAATCACAGGAATCACAGGAGAGCAGGAGTCACAGAATGGCTCATCTAGTCCAACCTCCCTGCTCTCAGTTCATCCACTCCATTTGTCACACCAATCTACTAAAATAGTACATCCTGTAGCTTCCTTTTTTTGAAAGTGTATATATGTGAACAGAATGGAAAGGAGGAGGAAGGTACCGTTTCAGTCCCCAGTTGCTCTTCATTCATGCCTTCAGTGCGAGAACACAACTGACTTCTACCAGGGAAAGTGAAACCAATTTCAGAGCAGTCCTCTCCTATTCACCATACCAAAAAGTGCAGGGCGGAATTTTATTTCGGTTCATTATCTTCTTTCAGTTGTTGTCATCTTGGGTGTGACAGTGCCCGCAATGGATGTAACGTTTTCAGCTTCCCAGTGTCCCTCCAAGCGCGTTACATCCCAACAGAGCTCCCCGGGGAGACGGAGCTCCCGGCAGCTCCCATGGGCACTGCCGAGCCGGAGGCTTCGTGGCTGGGGCATTGCACTGCCTGTTTCCTGCCAGCCTCTTCAGACTGCTGCTGGGAACAGGGCACATTCAGGGCGTTTTCAGCAAAAGCAGGAACCCAAAGCGTCCGCTAACTACATCTCATCGTTATCAACCTGACAACAGCGACCTCTTCTAAATAAATAGAAGTATTTCTTTATCTGCAGGGTTTCACATAGTGCAAGAGGCACCATCTCCTCTTTGCTGAAGCACAGACCTCCATTTCTTTCCCCTTTAAATGACTCCTTCAGCATCTCATGAACTTTCCCAGACCTGTCTTCTCTCCCACTCAAGCTGGGACACCCCCTTCTCCACCTTCCCCTACTCACCCATCCTTGGAAACTACCTCCTCACCCAGGCACGGACATCCCCACCCCTTCCCTTCACCCAGACGCTCGCTCCCTTTCTCAGCAGGGAGCCCAAGCTGTAGCCAAGCTACAAGCATTGCCGCAGCATCTCTTCTGCTGCGCAAGAAGCTCCTCTGCTCTCTGCAACTGATGCTTGCAGATTTGGGGGACAGATTCCTGTGCAACCCCCACAAAAAATACATCTGGCAGCCCAAAAAAACCCATTTGGGAGGCACAGGATCAGAACACTGGCCTGGGCCTCATGACACCCACCCATCCTCAGCACAGACTCTACCCAGCTGGGTGACATTTCCGTCTTTGCGCTTCCCTTTAGGAGACAGCAATGCCACTACCTTTGTGAAGCCCACAGAGACCCACTCAGTGCATTGCCAGGAAACATTATCCTGAGACTTTCCAAATGTAAATAGTAAAAGAAAAAGTGAAATCTCAGTCTGCTTTTGAAAAGTATTAAAAATAAAAAAATCAGTTAAAAAGTTTTCAGTTTCAATCGTATCATTCTGTAACTCACCTCTCCAGTCAATCCATTCCCCACACCTCTTTACAAAGATGGGTAAAAGCAGTGCCCATCTGGAGAGGGAGCAGCCGGGATGCCGGGCGGAGGTGAGAGCTTTTGGTATGGTAAGTGAGGAAGTCTTCTCAAAAGAGCCATGAGTGGAAAATCCAGACTCGGCCTTCAAAATTCCGAGGTATTCTTAAGCCAAATTTGAAAATCATTCTTCTAAGATAAACTTCACAGGCAAACGATTCAGAAGCCACAATGCACATTAAGGTCCATTATAAGGAAAAAAAGAAAGAAAGAAAGAAAGAAAAACGAAAACAAAACCCTTTGGTCTAAACATGAAGAGTTTTGTTTGTCCAGTTTCAGATACCCAACTTAAAACCTCCATTTGAGTCTACCTTTAGAAGCTCAGCCTTGCTGATTGCACCTTGCTGATTGCTTTCTGTAGCCAGCCAGCCCTGAGTGTTGCAGCCAGCTAAATTCGGTGGTGCCTCCTACCCCTTCAGCGTACAACGAGCTGATCACAGACCTTCACTGAGGACGAGTCCTGCTGGCTGAGCTCTGCTTAAAATGGTGCAATCACCCATTAGCCTCTGTCTCCCAGTTGCATTTACACCACAAGCAGCTGGTTTGTAGCTACAGCTAAAAACAACAGGGACCATCTTTTTACCCTCCCTATGACAACTACTGAGTGCCTAAATCATCCATCAGATTCCTCATCCACGTTTACAGTGGTTTGCAACAGCATGGCTACAAGCAGCCAAGGAAATAGGAGAACTGAGGATCTCTGAGCTGCACGAGGAGACTAAGTTGTTTTGTCAGGCATCTTGTTTCTGGAGAAGGAAGGAAAGATGTTTAGTGCTAAAGCAGACTAAAACATGTCTCCTTCATAGTTATTTAGGTATTTGCAGCAACATGAAATACTAAAAGAAAAATAAAATAAAATAAAATAAAATAAAATAAAATAAAATAAAATAAAATAAAATAAAATAAAATAAAATAAAATAAAATAGAAATGAGACTGTGCTAGGTCATCTTCAGGAGGATACGGNAAAATAAAATAAAATAAAATAAAATAAAATAAAATAAAATAAAATAAAATAAAATAAAATAGAAATGAGACTGTGCTAGGTCATCTTCAGGAGGATACGGTCATGACAAAATACACCTACTACAGGCCTTTACCACTGCTGTTGCTGTTGGTCTGTAGTGACTTAAGGCACCTAACATGCAAATCTGTAAAGTTCTGAAGAGGCAGTGGCCAGAAATCTGGCTTTCCTGGGGCCTTCCCCCTTCTGAGCTTTGCTCATCAGTAATTTTTCTGTGAGCGCTGTATTTACCCAATAACAACAGCCACAGCAGTTCACTGAGAACCATTTTTCTCAGAGATTGCTTTCAGTATTTCCCACAGGAAACGAGGATGACTGGGATTTCCCTCTTTAGCTCTCATCTCCTGAAATTCTGCAATCAGTACTCAGTGCAGGCAACATTGCTCAAGTTTCACCAGTCTACCTTAAACACACTAATACAGAGACCACAACACAGAATGAAAAATTACTGTATTTATTACAGATGGTAAAATAATTCAACCAAGTGCATCAGAGCTTCAGAAAGTTAGTGATGGTATCTGGAACAGGCTCTAATTAGACACTACAAGACTCTGAAAGAAGTCAAAGCTAGAAAAAAAATAGCAGAAAAGTTCTGTTTGTGGACAGAATCTCGCAGCAAATAATGACACTGGCTACATCCACACCGCTGGTCTGGCCCGTGTCAAGGTCCGGTTTACACATCATCCTTATCTGCATGCAAGCATGTTTTCAGACATGGTGAGACCTCTGGAGCTATCTGGAGAGGCAATAACTGTGAGCACATTTGAGCCCAACTTCTCAACAAGCTGGGCATCATCTGGGCTGAGGTTTGTAATGCAGCAAATGTCCGCAGCCCACTCCTTCCCAAGCACCGTGTGTCTGCTGAGCGAGTGCCTGCTGCAGCCAGCGCACGACCCAGCAAATGAGCTCTCCACGAGGACGGCCAGGCCTCCAAACAAGGGACGTTGTGCTGGGCAGTTGCCAGAGGGCTCCCTCCAGGTCCCCAACTAGTTTGTTAATATATCAAAAATGAGATTATGAGGATTCAGAGAGCAACTCTTACAATCTAGGGAGCAAAACTTGTGCACTGTTTTCCCCAACAGTAACAGGGTTAAGCCACAAAAAACCATGATTTTCACCTCTTTTAAAAGGTGCAGGCAGAGTCCAACAGCAGTCTCATATTAATGCTCATGCACGCAGAGCATGAAGCCAGAGCTGAGCACTTCTCAGGGAATACAGAGGTGGAGCATCATTTCATGAACACTCACACTGCTAATTTACATGTTCTAGATTATGGTGTATAGATACTGTCCACTTATTTAATAAGAGGTCATTTTAAGTGCATCATCCTCTGTTCAATGATGGAGATATCATATATGGAAACTGCCTGAAGAACTGTATTAGATATGGTGCATTTTCATACAACCCTTCCAAGAAAGCTCCTTGGAGGCTGTGAAGACTCAGTGCAACATACACCCACTCCTGCTGACATGGAGCTGTGCACATGCGCCTCATTCCACATATTCCTCAGATTCTTATTGGTGGAAGTGGCCACTATTCCCAGGGTGTGATGCTGGACTCTGAAACCCGGGTAAATGCAGCACAGATCCCTTCGGATCCCCTGTGTCCATGGGATTTAGGTGCTGACAGTAGCTTTGTACATGAGGACTGAGGTGCTCCAAGAACTCAGTTCTCAGAACTGGTCACTGTAATAGGCTAAACTGAGCCCTCCTGTACGGGGCAGCACTGCTGATAATGTCCCCATACAGGTGCTCAGCCAGCAAGGAAAAGATCAAGGGGCTGCCTTTCTGTTCTCCCTGGTGGGGAAATTTCAGTCCTTATATCAATCTCCTCTAAATCTTTGCCCAAACCCTCTGTTAGACAACACAGTCAGATATAGAGGATTCTTTTCCCTCCTATCTCTGCTCCAACTGGAACCCCTGAATTTAGTGGTGAACCTGAATCAATGGGAACACCCACGCTCTTAGACATGGCAGGAAGGCGTAGAGCATGTTCACTTCTGGCTCTGCTTGCAGCACTATTTGTTCATTCTGGGGGCTCTGCAGAAGGCTTTAAGCCCTGTGTAAAGTCTGGCACATTTCCTGCAAGTTCTCTGCTTGCACTGTGTCACTACGAGCAGTGTTAAGGGACACTAACACATTACACCCAGCACAGAATTTCTTTTAAACCTACTGAGATTTGAGCCTTGTTACATGTGAGGGAATCTGATTTCAAGCCCTCCAATGCCTTCCAAACAACATGCAGGATCCACTTGTTCCAAATGCTTGGAGTGCTGCAAATAGCCCCTGGAGAGGCACTGGGTCCCACCGCAGGCCACGTGCTGGGTGCTGCTGTACCAGATCATCCTGGAGAGACACCCTCCAAATTCAGTCACCATGAGGAGGCTTCAGGGAGAGAGGCTGATGAGGGAACATCTTGCATGGGTCTCAACACCTCTTCCTAAGCAGGGAGGAAGCAAAGAAGTCGTCCATGCAGCCCTGGCATGTTGTACCTAGCAGGATGTTTAGTCATATAAACATAATCAGAAGAGAGAGGACCAAATTCCCCAGAGAGTGAACATGAAATCCATAGTCTCTTTTTAAGGACAGGAAGGTCTCAAAGTGCTTCTTGACGTTTTGAGTGGAGCCAGGTAAGACGCTTGGGGATCTCCTAGCCCCTACTCTTCAAAAAGCAGCTTTATTGTTTACTTACACAAATTCCTTTCTCTGTGAACAGTTCAGGATACTTTATTAAAGTCCTTCTGTCATACTTTCTCAGAACAGTTGACTTGAACAAAAAAAAAATCAAATAAATCATTATAATAATGCAGAAACCCCCCAGAACTCATTAGAAGCAGGAAACTACTGAGAGTAGCATCCTGTGTGTCAGTAAATAATTATCAAAATGCAAAACTGAAACACCAGCAAAGAAGACGTTAGATGGAAAGCAGATGTTAGGTGTCAAGTCCTGCGATTTGAATCTGTGTAGTTGGTTGAAGGTACCACTTGTTTTCCCCACAGCCAACCTGCTGAAATCCAATGTGCTTTGGAGGCCAAAAAACAAGTGCCATCCTCAATCCCTCATCAACTTCTATGGGAAAATAAAGTCTTTACAAAATATGCTGATACATACATTTTTCAGTAAGTAGCACTTACACAGCAGGTCAGGTACTAAAGACGACGAGCGTTGAAGTCTCCTCCCGGAGCAAGGTTTTGCAAGCTGACTTATGCTGCAAGACCCTGTTGAATCCCAATCACTTACTGCAGGGTTTCCCCCTTCCCACTCACAGAAGTTGCTGTTCTCTTTATAGCTCGGCACACTAACTGAATTCCCCTGCTAGAATGTGTCACTGTTTAACGCACCAGACCACCTGGGGCATTGCTAGGAGATTATTCAGTAGCAAAATCCTACTGGGAAATAGAGTGCTACACAATAAGAAATCATTGCTAATAGGCACCAAGAGCATAGAAGTAAATTCTAGGAACAGACATAGATGTTTTCATGAAGCTATACAAACAGATAAAACAGATATACATGAAGATATACAAACAGATCTGTTATCAACAGATCTGGTCAAACAGTCCTCAGAAAGATACTATAATGAATATATCCCATCTGATTGTTTCAATTTTGATCATGTGCTACAGCACCTCAAAACAATCCCAAACGTTTTCAATTATTATAGTCCCCCTTCCTTTTTTTTTCTTCCATGAGCGTTCTCTCACACAAATGCTGTCTGGTGGAATCGCTGAATGAAAGGAGAAGCTGCGTTCCAATAAGATAACAAAACTGCTAAACTTCCTTTGAGCAGAGCACTAAGCCAGGAGTGAACATGGCTTGTGGATTTATGACTCTTGCAACTGCTAAACAAAGTGAGTAGCATATCTTTCCATAAACATTACCTATCAGCATTGATAAAACATCAGAGACAAACAGGAAAAGGGTCCCTCTCTACTGTGACCACCCCTCTCCATGAGTTCATCAGTGCATTTGCCACGAGGGCAGCTTTGCTCTTCTCCAGAGCCACTTGCCCCCTCAATACTCAGTTTCCCTGGGAAATCAGATTCATCCCATCCCACTGATTTCATTAGGTCCAAGTTTCCAGTCTGCTTGACTTAGTTCCTTCCTATACCATGCTCCAGGTTTCTGAGAATAATTCCTGGATTTGGGATGTTGTGCCATGTTCCTCAAGTCTTGTCTCCTGTCCCTTTTTGTCTTAAATGGCAAAAATGACCCCAAAAATATTGACATAGGGCCAATAATTTCTAATGGCTCTATAAGCACTGTCTCCAATTCAGACTTCAAAGTGTCCAAGATGGTCTTCATAAAAGTGCAAAGCTANTCCCATCCCTCTGATTTCATTAGGATCCAAGTTTCCAGTCTGCCTGACTTAGTTCCTTCCTATACCTATACTGAGAATAGGTCCTATATCTATTCTGAGAGTAATTCCTGGATTTGGGATGTTGTGCCATGTTCCTCAAGTCTTGTCTCCTGTCCCTTTTTGTCTTAAATGGCAAAAATGACCCTAAAAATATTGACATAGGGCTAATGATTTCTATGGCTCTATAAACACTGTCTCCAATTCAGACTTCAAAGTGTCCAAGATGGTCTTCATAAAAGTGCAAAGCTAGCCCAGGTTTTATTTTTTATTTGTAACAAGTAGAATGGAAGAGATATTATGTGTGTGTATATCTGTATCATCCAAGGTTTTGAAAACCAGAGGCAGGCAGGCAGAGATGTTCATTACAGAGTTTAGCACCTTCCCTACAGAGCTCAGGTTGTTGGGAGGGTGCTGAATTAAGACTCAGATTTCCTCAGTGTCTCTCTTAATCAGAAAACATTATCCTTTCCTCACTCCTGGGCCTTGTGATACCTATGGGCAATTTATTATAAGGACTCAGCACCTAGTGGGACACTTGTTGAACTCAAAAGGATTTTATTTTTCTCTAAATCAAAGCTAAGCCCTTCTGATCTTTATCAGGCCATAAATCCTTGTGCCTGTTGAGAGAAGCCATAGCAAATTAGCTTGCAGCAGGGAGGAACCACACAAATCAGCAGGGGATTATATTTATAGCATGTATCAAGAATACCCTCAACATACCTAAACAGAGGAGCTATCGAGAACTTGATTCTTTAATCTCTTTGGCTTTTCTAAAAGTTGAAGCTGAGAGAGATCCTGTGAATTAGGTATTCTCTCCTAAAAATAAAAAGGACCACATGAAAGATTTTACGTATCTACCTTGCAGTCCTTTGAGAGCTGTGAAGAACAGAAAACTGTTGATTCAGTTCCACTTAAATCCTTTAAGCAGCACTAAAAGGACCCCCAAGCATGCAAATATCTTATTATGACACTCAGAGGAGTCTGTGCAGTCTTGCAGAAGAAAAGAGAAATGCATTGTTGTCTTCAATGACTGAAAAAGGTCAAGGGCATCCTCGGCCAAACCACATCTCTGACCAAATGAAGAGGTCCGACAGGGGCAAAACGGAAGAGGGCAGTAAGGGGACAGGCAGGTTGCAGGGAAATTGCCATAAAGAAAGAGAAGTTAAAAGAACTGAAGATGATTTAGTGAATTATTAAGAAGTGACTGAGCAGTGTTTTGCAAAGATCTTATCTTCTGTTCCTCTCTCCTCATGAGATCAGGTTAAAAGAAGAGGAAAACAACTGAAAAACAGACCTCAAAAATAAAATAAATACACAGTTGGGCGGAAGGAGACACCATTCATGCTCTTCCCTCCTCTCAGGAAGCACATTTCCCAGCAAGGTGTGGAGCGGGCAGCTTCCAGCACAGGCCGCATGCCGGTCGCCCACAGAACTATAGAACATCAGAATCCATGGCAAGGCCTTGAGGACGAGGAGGACCTCCTCTGAAAAACTCTTCCTGCCACAGGGCCTCCCTCTAACAGCTACATCAGCTCTTCACTGGGCTTGGGGCACCAAATGCTGAAGCCTCGTACAAATCCAAACTCCAGTTATGAGGAGAGCACAACAAGAGCGACCACCTTTTCTTAAGACACAGGAAAGCGTGCGGAGGCTAAGAGCAAAATCTCCCCTTTGCTGCTCTCCATCCTCCTTTTTTTCCCGCCTTTTTTCCTCCCCTCTCTCTTCTCTCTCTCATTCTCCAGAAGTCATCACCACAGCTCTGAGCAGACCATGAACAGCTTAGAAAAATTTCTGGCCCTTCTCTGAATCTTTGGAAAGTACCTGCTCTATCACTGTCTGTTTCAGCAAACAGCTCATCTCACCAAGTCTTCTGGCTATCCTCTTGGTTCAGGTCTTTCTGATAACATGAAGGTAAGGGCAGATTAGACGTGTGAACTGTCATGGTAGGAGTTAGGTTATTATTCAGCACAGGAAATACGAGGAACGATAGAAAGAGCAGTTGCTTGAAAGCAGGTATTCTGCAGGGTCTAGCACAGGGCTTTTTCTGCAACACTGGCTTTTCTACAAGATATTACACTCAATTGTACTGCTTAAATAATTCTCTGTCCTGATACCACCTTGCTAATATCAGAGTGAAAGGAGATCTGTTGACCCCAGAACGCCTACTGGACAACTATTGACTCTGAGGAGGGAACACAGTGCACTGCTTGCCACTGCCCAGCTGCACGCCTCACCTGAACATGTTTCCTTCCAGCACAGAGGAGAAATCCTGCATTTTTAATACTACCTAATAGTAACAGTGAGCATTTTGTACAGCAAGATTTTCCCCTTCGTACTGCATAGCGAGCGTTAACCTTGGCAACATTCCTATCTGATAATTGCAGTCCATTTGACAGTCCTGTTTTATACGTGTGGAAACCAAAGAATAAAGATGAGGTGACACGCAGTACTCCTGAGGAAAGACCTCCTTCTGAACCCAGGAGTTCTGGGTGGTTTGAAGCAGACTCTGATCGCTGAAATCAATCCAGATGCATCATCCACTAGACCATGTTACCATGCCCTATTTCCCTTCCCTTCCTCTTTTCTCCCAATTCATTTCTTACAGAAAATTTTCTTCATCCTCTTTTATAAGTAGATTTGGTACATAACTGCTTGTTTTTTAGGTTGGGAAGAGGAGGTGGGAGGAGTTGCCCAAACCCACAGACACATCTGAGGCAACAGATTTCCAGAACAGGGACCAGAAGATCTAAGGGTTGTTCCTCAAGCCTATATTATTAGTGAGATTTGCAAGGCTGGGTCAAATCACATTGTGCTGCGAATATAAAGTCAGAAATGGAAGAGGAAAGAGCAGCCTGTGCGAGAGGCCTTTCATTCAAAAAGGAGTGGGCCACAGAGAATGTCTTCAAAACATCAGGGAGCAGGAATGTTGAGGTCCCAATTAGGGAGGGTGCAGGGAGAGGGGCAAGCAGACCAGGCAGGCAGGACCTTAATCCGCTGCACTAACAGGTGCCTTCTTCACAGCCCTCAAAAGCACAGAGCTCCTAGGTAAAACACAGCCTAATGACCATTATTTCCAAAAACACAAGTAACCTATCTGTAAACATCACTCCCCAAACCAGACATTAGCTGAAGAAAAGGGACTTTGGAGAGAGAGAGAGAGAAACTAATTACATAGCTCTCAGCAGTTGGACTTTGATCATAATTACAGTGCCTTCTTCATTTTACATTAGTGGCTTTCAACTGCAGCTAGGAAGCTGGAAATCCCACCCGTTTCAGATAGTAGGTTGTTTTATGAGTCAGAGCCCACTTAGGTTTCGTGCAGCGCAGGATGAACTCCAGCTTACACGGTATCATCCAAACAAGTAATTCACTGAGGTCAGAGAATTGGCACTTTTTTTCTTTCAGCTGACCCTTTCCAGGCCCAGGAGTTGAGGGCTGAGCCTGCTTTATCACTACCTGGGGGGACTCCACATGAATCCCTTCAAAAGGATGGCAGAAGCAGAAAAAGTCTAATGCTTTTGTTCAACTTCACTGTTGTTGATGTATGACATCTCTTTGGTCTTTCTGTATGGAAGGAAAAAAAAAGTGAGGCAGCTCAACAATGTGCCTGTTCAAGGTCACTTCAGTCATTATTGGGCTACTTGTACATCCCTCACTTCTGCTCAGGGATGCATGTCCCAACAGAGCCCCAGTAACTCTTCTGCCATCTGGATTGCCATCTCCAGTGCTGAACATCAGCACCCACAGCAAGATGTGGGGCTAACAAAGAAGATCACCGCCGTGTATCCCAGCAGAGCTGTCTGCAGCAGTACTTGTGTTTCAATGGCCACACTACCAACAATATAAACAGTCTGAACAAGAAGGATGTGGCAGAAGTTGAGAAATGCAGGAATGGCGTAAGCCATAGAGCATAGCACTGAGAATCCAGGATCTGGCTATTCTTCCCCATCCATAGCAACCTGGATGAGATCCTGTGCAACATGCTCCAGGAGACCCTGTTTGAACAGAGAGGCTGGGCTTACGATCTCCAGAGGTCCCTTCCTACCTCAACCATTCTGTGATTCTATGAATGACTCCGTTGGGACACACCGCAACGGTAGTACAAAGCTGGCTTCTTCACTGTGAAACGACAGGTAGCGAGTATACAAGTGTTATAGTGGCACTATGGTCATCATGCTCAATGATATCAGTTTGTTGTTTAGATTATTACTATAAAATAACATAGAGATAATAATAATTACTAAGACACTGATATTAGCTAAATTAAGTATTCTGACTACATCAAAGCAAAATGTTTCAATCATCTCTAAAATAAATGCAATTATGAAACTGTTTAGTTTTATTAAATCACTCNAAATTAAGTGTTCTGACTACATCAAAGCAAATGTTTGATCTGACTACATCAAAATGTTTCAATCATCTCTAAAATAAATGCAATTATGAAACTGTTTAGTTTTATTAAATCACTCAGAAAATCACGCAGCACATGAAATAAACTGAGCTGATGGAGTTTAAAGCTTAAGAATCTCAATGTCCTCAAAGAGAGAAAAGTATCTCCGGGACAAATTTTCAGCTAATTTTGACCATGCAAAGCATCGCCACTAATAACTGGACAAATACCACTCTCAGTTCATGTAAACAGACAGGCATAACAGCTGAGCAGCATTACTAGTCTAAGCCAAATCTCAAGCAGTTTTTATGACTGAGGGATGTCACAAAGTTTATCTGTTCCAAGCTATCCTGAAGCTTCCCACACTACAGTCATTGCTGACAAGAAAAAATCATCAGGCTCTTACAGCATAAAAGGAGGACCAGCATATCTGGTGGAAGGCATGACTTGCTGGAGGACACAGATTTGAAGGTGAGAAGGACATTTCAGTAGTCAGTTCTACAGAATACAGCCAGGGGAATCTCATATTGTGCTTCCTGCGTCAGGCAGGTTTTCTGCACATTTTTTTTGCAGCCCATCCTGCATCTAAGCACACAAGTGGCAAGTGTTCGCTGGGCCTGGGAAGCTGTGCTCTCCTTCCCAGTACATCTTTGGGCTTTCTGTTTGCTTTTATTCTTTTCTGCTGAGAATTTGCCTAGTTTTGGCTTCCAGCCACTGGATCTTTGGCTGCTAAAGAGCTTGGCTGCTGCGGGGCCAAACCCGCCTGCCCAGGTGGGCACCACTATTGGATTTCTGCTCTCACGGGGCACACGCAGCCCCCACGGGCGCTCGCTGGGGATTTAGCAGGGCTGAGCTGCCCACATGGCCGTGGATTTCACAGGGGAAACCAATCCCTGCCGCTCCGGCCTGCATTCCTCAGCCCGGGCGGCACTCGCAGCCAAGGATCGCGGGCTGTTTCCCAACTCTCTGTCTCCTCTTCCCCTATGCCCTTCCTTGCCGCCAGCCTTCCACGCTGCTCGCAAGGGTGGCACTGAGCACGTGGCAGCAGGAGTAGATTGACAAGGAAGGAGAAAAAATGTTAGAAAATTTTGACAAATTAATATTAATGGAAAAGAGACCACAAAGCTGCCTGCGATCCTCTAGGCTGGGTGACCGAGCTCTGTCTTCAGCAGACACTGTGCAACACAAGCTGCCTCCCGCGAGCCCCAGCGCGCGGTTGAGTTAAGTGTTAACCCTTCTGCAGACCAGCCACCCGCGCGAGAGACTTTGACTCTCCAGGGCTTTTCCAAAACGTCCCTAGAAATGAGCCCCAAAGTAGCTCGACAAGTGGCTGCGCCGAAAGGATTTCACCTCTCCCAACTTTACGACTGGAAAAATACCACCTACGTGTCATTTACGTGCTTAAATATAGTATCTCCTATTGGGAGAAACAAACAAACTGACAATGTGACACAGTGATACCTCGCACGGACGGGATCTTTTATCTGTTGGAAAGTTTAAAACTCAGCTTAACAACAAAGCTAAAATAAGAGTGGTTGTTAAGCTCTGATGTTGACTGTTAAACAGAATTAAAAAAACCTCACTCCCTATACTCTATATTAAAGGAAGGCAAAGACTTTCTCTTCTCTGGATCTTTTAAATTATTTATTCTTTAAGTTCCCAAATCTCAAAGCTTTATAATTAAGCTTCTATTTTTTTCTAGCAGCTTTTTCACTTACAGGAACAAATAAGCACACTAGATAAACCTAAAGCCATTCTTACACTTTGCAAAGCACAGACTAACAGCCTACTCCAAAACACAGAGGAAAGATACTATCAGCTTTCAAGTTATTTATCATATATTTTTCCCTAATGCCAAAGAGGAAAAGGGTGATATCTTAAACGGATGCCTATAATTAAACAGTAACCTGTTAGAAAGCCAAAAATAATAATAAGCTCCACCGAGCATGAAGAGAGTGGCACATTTTTTCCGCGTGCAGCCCAGCTGCCGCTGGACGATAGCAGAAAAGTTAACAATTACACAAGACACTCAGATCAAATCTGCGATAGGAGAGAGTTACGTCACGCTCAGAGACTCACCGCTGGATGCAGGGATCAGGGTAATACTGCAAGGTGGTGAAAGGCGCTGCTTCAAAACTCATTTCCTTCAAGCCCCTGTTTGGGTACAAAGCCCCTCTTTGGGTATAAAACAAAATAAATAAATATATATATAATATATAAAGCCAGCAGGCTAAACGCAATAAGATCAAGTGGTACACGAGATACAACTTTAGAGATTTATTTTACACTTGCAAATGGGTGGGATCTCCCAGGGACTTGGCCAATGGGATTCATCAAGTGACCCGAGCATCACCACCAGTCACTCCTCGCCAGCTGGGCATCTTCTGCGCGGATATTTTCCCCTCCTCTCAACATCCTTAATAAACTTGGGTGTACATCAGCCACACTTGTTGTTGGGAGCTCATCTGGGGCATCTCTGAACTTCTGATCTCGCTGGCCATTGGCTGCTTTGCCGCCTGACTTCACAGTTTAATTTTGGCAGCTCCTGCGATTCTGCAAACTGCTGCAGCCACTGGTCATCGCTGTCTCCAGATGGCCGGAGTTTCCTCTGCTGGGTGTAGCGCCCGCGCTGGATTTCATCTCACTTTAGAAGCTTTCCTGGTCAATTTTGCGGCTAATACCTGCAGAACATTGCCTGGGGAAATTTTGTTTTTCAGTCTCTCTCTTGCTGCAGTTCACAAACAGACTGTTGTGGTCACAGTTTCAAAAGCTGAATGACAGAATATGGGGAAATTCCTCAATTAAATTTAACTCTGAACTTTTGCTCCTCTGCCTCCCCTTCCTCCCCACCACTCCCTTCCAAGAAGAGAAATATCAGATGCAATTGTTAATGTTTCCTCCTGAATATTTTAGATTTTTTTTCTTAAGAATATTTTGAACATAATTTGAACATTTTAAATTTATTTACAGAGTATTGAGATAATCAAATGTTTTGGACCTGCAAAACTGCAATATTTTCAAAAAATTTCACTAGAGAAACAAAAGTAAGTATTTTTCAGCCCCCCAAAGGCTAAAGAGGAGTCTGAAAACAAGACTGAAGTCAAATCCACCAAAATGAACTAGCAAAGATGAAAAGCAGACTTATCTTCAGAAAGGAAAATACAAGGCAAAGAAAGAAACTTTTCTATTTTTTAATTAATAATAATAATAAAAAAGATAACTCAGGAAAACAACTTCCCCCCCCTCCCTTGACTCCTCCTCCTCCATGGCTCATCTGAGTAGTGCAGGCTGTAAACCTATCCTGGTTTTGTGGTTTTGGAGAAAGAATGAAATATGAATCAGGAGCTAAATTAAAATGGATTCCAGCAGGAAAAAATAGCATCCACGTATCTATGCACCAACCAGATTGCATCTTCCAGCTGACACGTATGTTTGTGTATATGGGGAGAGGGGAAGGGGCTGACGTATGCCTCACCTGCTGTGCATCAGCACAAACAGCAGCCGTCTGAGTAAAAGCCAGAAGGATTCCCAGAGGACAGAGACTGTCCTTCCCCTCTTTTTTCCTCTCCTCTCTTTCCTCCCCCGCCACTTCTTTCCCTTTTACTTTTTCCTTGGAGGAAATTTTGGTTTGAAGAATGTCATGTGGAAACATTTTCTTTGCTGCCTGTGCCAGGGTGGCAGGGAAGCTATTTCAGACTTGACATTCTCCACCCACACTCAGCCTGATAGTTCCTAACATCTGTGAATTGTGAATCCTGCAAACTCGCAGGGCTGAGCTCCGGCCAAGTCCAAGCTGCTTTTGCCATGGTAAGTGATATCCACCAAGGAAAAGAGATTGGGAATGAGGGTTGTGTTTCTAAACTGAAGCTAAGGGCTCCCTCCTGACTGGGCATAGCTTCCTCTGCCCAATTTCTGTAAGAATCAGCAATATCAAATGCCTCTCCCTTCATGAGTCAATGCCAAGGCTTGTAGCCTGGGTCAGTGGGGAGGAAATATGGAAATGTCAAACCAGGTTCTGCTGGGGAGAGAAGGATCACTCCAGGGGCTGTGCACACACATCGCAGCCAAGGATGCAGCTGTACCCCCTTCTGCTCTTCCTGCCAGAGCTCTGTCTCTCCCCACACAGAAAGTGTCCCAAGGGAAGGGGCATAAGTCAGGTGAGATCACTAGGGGAAGGCCATGGTCCAGCATGGGCTTTTGGTCCCCAGTGCTAGCCTGGCTCTGATCTAGGCTTTGGATAGCTGCCCTTAAAGGACACAGGTCAGCAGCCCTCTCTGCACGAGGCATTTGGGCCCCACAAGCAAGCGCTTGGGCCTGTGCAGAGCGGCTGAGCAAGCCCACACTCTGCCTCCCCATGGCCATGCCCTGACTCCCCATGCCCCCTCTCTGCCTCTCCATGGCACTGCACATGGGTTTAAGGCTGGACTCAAGCCCTTGCTACAGCCAGTATGGGCATATTGCTGAGATCTCATGCTTTCTGTTAAAGGCAAAACATGCTTCCTGCTAGATTTCAGCCAAGAAGGCAGAAATCTCACACAAAATACAACCACGTGAATATGGCTGTTCTTGTGACATTCAGACCTACTCTTCTGGTCCTGGCCAGTCTGTTCACCTGGCACATGCCCAACTAACACTATGGGGTCACATCATGCATCCCAAAGGCTCCTGAGATGCAGCATCCAGCTCCTGGGTGCCTGCGCCCCCCAGTTCTACACTGCACCAGCTCTGCCCAGCAACCAACATGCAATAAAAAAAACAGCATAGCCACACTCAGCAACATCCAAAGCAATTTTGCAGGGAACATCCAACATTAATGTGCCTTTTCATGGGCCCCTGTGTGCCTCAGACACATTAAGTGCAAGTCTGTTACAGCCCTAACTACTGAGCCTGTGATTCCTGCTTTTAAGGCTGAACAGGTCTATCAGCACCTCAGTCAAGCAGAGGCAGATAGTCTCTGGCTCACAATTCACACTGAAAGAATTTCTTCCACTCAAAAATAACAAAACCCAAAAACATAATTAATTTAAAAAAGAAGTACCACATAATTGTAATAAGTAGTAGTCGCTTGGAGCAGGGCTCTCTTCACACTCACAAGGCATTGATGGGAAGGGGTGTCTAGCAAGGAAATTTCCATAAAAACTTCAAAAAGGGCCACTAACTACCCAAGATCCTTACCAAGCCTCATGCCTAGGGTTGGGCAAATGCAAATGGTTACTTGGCTCATTTGGGCAGTGCACACAACACCTGCCTGCTCTTCCCAGGGAACCGGACATTTACAGTCTCCCACAGAGATCCAGACACACTTTGAAACAGCTCAAAAACTCCATCTTTCACCTTTATCCACTGAGCTAGAGGAACTTATTGATGATAGCCCATAGAAACTGCTTGCAAAGGGCAAAAGGTCTTCTCGTTTCTCCCCCAGCCCAACTTCCTTCCTTGCCCTGTACTCCCAGCCAACACTTAGCTGCCAGTTCCCTTGGTTCAGCGTGATTCAGCAGAAATGTAGCAGATTATCAGGCATTGCAATGAAGCTGCATTAAGCTCCCCCCAGGTGCAAGGTGCTGCTTGCATAGCACAGCCTACCGTGGAAACACAAGCCACAGCTGGACAGGAGACGCCTTCCCGCAGCGTCCCAGACCTCAAAGGCAGTCAACCTTGAGAGAAGGAGCCTGTGATGCGCTGGCGGGGGACAGCGAGGACATTTCCACACACACTAGTAGTGACCCGATGGCAGTGAGCACGTGCCTCTCAAGCACGAGGGAAGCTGGCGGGCTGCAGATTTGCCTGGCTGGCTTATTTACAGCTGGAGTCTCCAGAATTCACATTAAGCCGGCAGCCCAGGGATATGTGGAGGAAGCATGTGTGTAGGTGGGCAGGAATGCAGGGCATCACTCCACCACCATCATTTCTGTGTCTGAGGAAGAGAAACAGCTGGGACCCAGTCTCCCATTACCCCCTGCACACCCTCTCCCCCACGGCAGCAGGCTGGAGATGTATTATATGAGCATCCACAAGGGCTTGAAGTGACCATGAGAATATGTTTTAAAGGAGGCAGACACTTCAAGCCTCAGGAGGCGGCTGTTGGGGCATTGCAGTGTGTTTCTCACCATATGTTTTGCTAGAAAAAGTCAAATAATTAAATATTTTCAATATAAAAGGAAAGCATCTTTAGTTTCATTATCTAAGGAAAATTGTTAATATGTCAGTGATGTCAATGATGCTTTAGAGCACAGTTTCTAATTCCAACCATATTTAACAGAAAATTAAAGGTCTCAATTTTATGAGTTTCACGATGGAAGCAGGCACCCCCTCTCTTGGTGGCTCCTGTGAAAAGAAAGAGGGAACAGGAATCCGAACTCACAGATGTTGGAAGACCTACCCAAAAGCTGTAATGGGAATCACTTCAGAATTCATACCTACTCCTCAGCTATCTCTAGCCAGCAGGGCTCTCTGGTCCCACAGCTCCACAAACGTCAGTTTGATAGGTCTGGCTTGTATAAACATTTCCCCTTCCCCTGCACTGAAAGGGAAAGGACAGGGAGAAGTGAGAACTGAAGATATTGTGACTTAAAAGAAAAGCCCGATTTCACATGATCTTTCCTCCTCATATCCCCTGCCCCCAGTGAAAACAAACAAGTTACTAAAAAAAAGGAATTGTTCAGTCTACTCCTGAGACACCCCCATGAGCTAATCCCCACTGCAAGGAGGCTACTCAGTGAGCACTCTGTGGCCTGGACTGGGCTTTCCTTGCCTTTGGGGTCTCCTCATGGAACCTGGAGTCCATCACATCTGAATTGCCTGAGCACTATCCACTCTCCATAACTTTTGATATGGACTGGTGCCATCCTTTTCTGGGCTAATACTATTGGTTTCACAAAGCTCAGACGACATCCAGACCCCTTGACCCTTCTCAGCCTGGTCTCAGGTGACAAAAATTGCCCAGATTATGACTACCCTGAGACTGAAAACCTGAAGTCATCCATGGTCTCACCCACGCATGCTTTGTGGTCTCTGCCTGTCTGGCAGGACTTGTCATAGCCACCTGCCTGTGCAACACCAACTATTAAAGCCTTCAAGGGACTCAGAACTGCCATGATAGGAGCTCCCAACTGGTCTTTTCCAGTTGTCCTACATATTTCTGGAGACTTCCACAAGAGCATTTAGCCACTTCCATAATTTATTCACACTTTCCAATCTTGCAGTTTCTGGGGCTGGGACTGGTGACCAAAGCACATCACAGTGGGCAGAATGACATCCTACTCAAGTCTTCCTGCTTATGCCAGTTCTGCAGAGTTCCTGGGGATCACAGTGAGCCGAAGAGCCCAGGGTGGCTTCTCTTCTAATGCATCAGCATATGCATCTCAGGTCTGTGCTAAACACCCTCATCCACAAGATCCTCATAGAGTAAAGTTCCTCAGTCCACAAGATGTGGACAAGAAGTTCCTCAGATCCACAAGATCCTCGGTCCAATTGGATGACTATGGATGGACTCTGCTCTGGAGAAGCTATCACTTTGAAAGGCCACATGGAATTATTTTTTTCAAAGATGTGGATCACAGAGAGGTTTGCACCTCATTTTCATCTAGCAACTTAGAGATGGTACAAAAGTGGGCTCGAAGCTGAACATGCATTTCAGAAGCTGCAGTCTCAGTTCTCACCAATGAGAAAAGTTACCAAAACTCTAACTGCAAACCTTTAAAACCACAGGCCAGACTAATGCCGTCAATGAATAATAAAAGTGAACATTAGAGGAGTTTCTCATAGCTATTCCTAAATAGCAGGGATCCTCTCCATATGAAAAACCAGGAGACACCTCAGACACCAGACCAGACAGCCAACACCAGAACTCCTCCCCACCAAGCTGGAAACAAAGCTCCATTTCTCACCTCCAGCTACCCAACATACCACAGACAGTAAAAAAAACACAGCACTTATGGTATTCACTTGTGTGCATATAGGAAGAAAGCGAGGCACAGAGAACAGTGAAGAGATCAGAAACGGGGCCCATGGCAGGCTCCCGTGCCGTGCTCAGCTCACCAGCAGCACTGCAGCCTCCCAAGAGCCTGCTTCATCTTCGAGAGGTCACAGACCGCTGTGCCCACAGGAAACTCCCATCTTAGACCCTGAGAGCGAGCAACAGCTCTGCCGGGCAGAGGGAATTTCCCTCCCTGACATCAGTGCAGCTGCACCACCGATTTGAGTCGTTTCCGAGACACGGTGGGGCCAGTGGCCTCGGCTAAAGCTGGATTGGGAGCTGAAGCGGCCCGCTGGGCAGGACAGGTGCTAACCCTGCTCCGGGGAGCCAGTTTGCATTGCATATCAAAGCCCTGGAAGTGGCTGTGTAGGTGGAAGGCTTGGCCTCTCTTCACAGCTGCCCTTCGATATGTCTGGCATCCTGGTGAAAACCACGCCACAAATACACACAGCGTCACTGTAGCCCATAGGGTCAAGCCCAGGTTGGATCCAGAAATCCCAGCAACTGTATCCTTATGGACAAAGCCCTTCCCTTGCCTTGTTGTGGCACTGTGCAACTTGACAGCTGGCAGAAGATGGGAGAACTGGAAGCACCCCATTTTCCTTCACTTTTCTAGACTCGTTACTAATCTCTCTCACTCCAGACATTTCTCACAGTTTGCTCGTGTCTGCTGGTTTTGATATCAAATCCACACACAGGTTGGTGCATGGTTATGGGGGTGTTCCTAGTGATTTCTAAGTCCTGGCTGCAGCAGAGAGCAGGGCTGCTTCAGGAAGAGTCCCAGGCTGCACACAAATGGCCCCAGCAGTAGAAAGGAAAGAGCTGCTGCAGCGCAACCAGCATCAGCATCACCAGAAGAAAAATAACTGGAAAGGTTGCTTTTCATGAAGCAAGGTGAAAGCTTTTAGGCAGTTGTTTCTGTGAAGATACTCGCTTTGAGACAGTCACCAGCAAGGAGGTCACTTACAGACAGCCTCAGTAGAGGAAACACAAGTGCTGGACTGAATATTTCTGCATCTTTAACTCCCTCTAACTGTTCCTTGTGAGTAAGAACTGAGGTTAATCTTAGTAATATCTTGCAGTTACTGCTGTCAATCCCTGGTGCTTCACATCTCCTATATATTCAACACATAGGCAGCAACCTCTGTGTCCTTTAGGCAATTTTGGAAAACAAACCCTGACACAAAAGCATAAGCTCCAACAGAACTTCACATCTACAAACAAAATGCATCAAAAACTCACTGCTTGACTGGCAGAACCCTCATTCCCAGCATTAGGTTAAGCCTCTATTGCAATCCAAGGTGTGAGCACAGCTCCTAAAGGCATAACCAAGCTAGCTGGATTAAAGCCAGCTCCAAGAACTAGGAGCAATTAAAACAAAAATCCCCACGTCATTAACTACGAGCTATGGAAGCCCTGGTTGCAAACCTGCACATCCTCTCCTGAAGCCTGAGCTTCCACACCTTCCCACCAGCATTAACATGGGTGTGTTCAGAGCAGTAATTGCAGTCCTGACAGTGCTGGGGATACACCTGGAGAGCAAGGAACACCTGCACTAGGGACACTGGAGCCCTCTTCCAGGCTTGCAGCTAGCAAAATGATACAGACAGACCACAGTCTGCTCTGATACTTGGTCCATCCTCCTCCAGACAGAGCACAAAACCCACCTTATCAATGATAGCGAAGTATGTGAACAATGAAGGTTCAGTGACATATGCGCAAGTTAATGAAACTTTATGGCATCTTTTCACTGTTGGAACAGAAATTGAAAAGTTAAAGAGACAGGATTTCATATCCATGTAGAGAACATACGACTTTTAAGGAAATCATCTCTTGTATTCCCCATTCTTGCACTTTTATGTTAACAGCCAATATATGCAGCCTTAAAAAGACCAAAATTCTGCACTTCAATTTCTGCAGTGAGCCAGCCTAAAGATACTGGGCGTTGTGTCATTAAAGCAGACTAAAGATTAATCCTCCGTCCAGACCTGGCAACTCGACTTTTTCAAAAACACATTGCCACAGGATGGCAGAAGTCAGCGTTGCTCTTCGCAACAGACTTGCGAGAAGTGACACCACCTGGGTAATGCTGTTTGAGAACTCTCACTTCCTCACCCAAATACACAACAGTTATTCAGCAAAAAGGCAGTGGTACACTCGGAAGCCTTCACCCAAGCCCTACTGCCTCAGCCTCAATGAAACTTCTCCCAAGACCTGATGCTCATGAAAGGTGCTGCATGCCATGTACCCATCCACTTACTGCTTGCAGTAGCTCTCTGCAAGAAACTACCTCTCAAAATCCCAGTGGTGTTACAGGTTGGAGACAGCACACTTAGCCCATACACAGAAAATGAGTTGGCGAGGGTGTGCGTAACAGTGCCATCTGGTGATTCCTGTGGCCACGTTACCGTCCTTGTCACAGCCCCGGAGCCTGCACCACTTCCCCACATCTCCTGGCTCTCCTAGGGCTGGCTCGGAGGCACCTGATGGACACATATTTGTCTGGTGCACCTCTCCCGTGAGCCTCCCTGAAGAGCATTGCTGTTTTCATCCCGTGGTGGGGTGGTTCAGACATCCGCAGTTTGGGAAAAGGAATGAATTTCTTTTTTTGTTCTCCTGCCAATTATCCTAAAGATGCCTGCACGCATGAGCTTTGGGAAGGCTGAGCTAGGTTCTTCCATTCTCCAGCCTATTACCACTGAGCAAGAAGTTCAGCAAACCAAATCCTGCCCTTTGCATTATTTCTACAGGTCCTGATTTTTCATTTCTTTCCCCTGGTTCAGTACTGAGCTCATTTAGAGACCCTGATCTCTGAGACTGTGAAAACAGGGTTTATCTCTGTCTGTTCACTGGCCCTGAAGAACTCCTCAGAACCAGGATATTCTATTCTCCAGAACAGCATTTGAGACAGATACAGGCAGACCCAGAACTGGGAAGTACCCAAGCTTTAAGTCATACCTCTCAAGGGTAGAAGCACTCCAAGACAGCATTAACTGAGAAGAACTAAACACTGCCCATCTCCAGCCGAAGGGTTTCCAGGCAGCATCCACAGTCCTGATTAATTCAGAACAGCAGCTTTTTCAGGTGCTGCAGAGTTGAACTTCTGACCACGTGGCTGGCCACTGCACCCAAATCCACCTCAGCTTAAGGCAGCGCTGGAGGGACACCTAAACTCAGGCACGAGGGAGTTACCACACGCCAGCACTGTCATGCATTAACCACAGAGCAGTTCCCATCTGCCTGGGTGCATAATCCCCAGCAGACACAAGGTGAGCAGAACTCCCTTCCCCCTGGGAGATGCCACCCAGGCCCTCCTGCTGATGATCCTGAAGGAAGAGATCCACAGGTCAGAGAACCCTCTACCCAACACAGGCAGCATGGGGGGACTTACCCAGGCAGCCAGGAATCCGGAGGCCCTGCAACTGCATCACCACTCTGCTAAAGGGCCCCGCCATATCCCATGCAGAATCATTTTAGGAAATCATCAGAGCAAGCGGGGAAAAAAAATAGTCTGATCATAATATCTCCTCTCCTCTCAGCCTCTGAAAATGCCCTAGAACCGTGGCAATTTTGCTTGTGGGAGAGCTCTGGCAGATTGTGTTACAGTTTCCCCTCTTCCCTCCCCAAATTGAAATAAATATTCTCATATTTATTTATATAAATGTTAAATAAATATTAAATATATACATACGCATGTATATACTTATTTTAATATATAAAAATAAAATTTATATTATATATAAATTTTATTTAATATTATTATATAACATGTATAATTATATATATAAAAATCACTTCCATACTCATCTGGAAGTGATTTTATATATATATAATATATAATATATAATATATAGTTTCTTATACTTTTTAAGGCAATTATGCAAAGCTGTCCTGCACTGCTGCTTACCATAATACCCTTCTTCAGGTTTCTTCACCTGGTGCCAGCTTCTAGTCCTGTCTTCTGAGAGATGAGAAACTTATTTACTGCCTTCAGATTCTAATGCTATGAGGTACCCAATGACCCATGCTTGGAAGTTAAATATGCATTAAATTATCACTGATAATACCATTTAAAATGCTTTTAAATAAAACAAAAATCTCCATGAATACCTAATTAATGCCTCCCTTTAAATAGGGCATTAATAATTAAATTATTAGGCAGACAGCGTTTAAGAAAGTCTCAACTACAACAGGCCAACTTGCAGATTCTGTGCTATTAAAACAATTCACATGCCTTCTTGCACATGATTTTAAGTTCCTAATGTTGGTGAGACCACAAAATATAACTTAATATATAGCAATCAAAAATTTCCACAGAACTCTTTAATATAGGGCCATGTCCCTGTGTAATAAGTGATGCAACAGACTTTCCCTGAAGTTCCAACTCCTGGAATTGAAGCTTAAGCAAAGAATTAAAATTCTTTGGTTTCCACTGAATCATTGGCTGCATTAGGTTATTTTACTGCGCATTAGACTTTAATTATAACTAAGCTCTAGCCATCTGTTCTACTCCCTAATTATAGATGCAACAAATATTTCACAATTCCAACCGTTAAAAAAGATCTGAGAGAGCTCAATGTCTAGCGTTCAGGGCTAACTTCATTAGGATCTTTTGCACTCTTCTTTAAAGCATGGAGAAAAAGGAGGACGTATGCTTTGTATGGGGTGCACTGTTGTTGTTAATCCCATTGGGCCTTAGCTACAGCAGCTTTCACCTCTCGAAAGCGCTGCAGAGCTCCCTTTGCTTGAGCACAGAAGGCCATATAATGCTGCCTAAATGCCTAAATACCTAAATGCTGCCACCACCATGGGCCAGAACTCAAGAGATAAATGACCGATTCAGATCACTCGTTACAGCTCGTGCCCTAGGGACGCAGTTGCCAAAGCCAGTTATGGCATTTCAAGAAAGGCTTGAACAGATAAACTCTGGGCATTTTTGCTATGAAGACTAAAGGTGCTCCCACTCCTAGCTGGCACCTCGCTTCCTTTACTGAGGTGATCATTCTCACATCACGAGCATCCTACCGAAATAGGTCTAAGTGCTTCAGCTCTGTATCACTTCATAGTGGATCTGTCTTACAAACATCACAAACAGCAGCGCCCATCCTCTCCTGCAGCTGCTTCCTGCAGGGATCACCCCTTGGCACAGTGGGATGTGCAGGGAGAGGGGTTTGGTGAAGGGGAGCCGTCATCCAGAGACACTGTGCGCAGCTGGCGGAGCAATGCAAGGTTAAAACAAACCTGTAAAGCCTCGGCCTGGCACCCCGGCTGGCAGGCAGCAAGCACTCGTATAGCCAGAGGCTGGGCACGTACCTGCACAAAACATCCAGGCAACTGCCCAGTGTTTATAATTGTGCACAATCCCACTGACCTATGCAATCCCTTGACCAACAATAAATAGTACAGACGCCCAGCGTCTGCCCAGAGAGCTCCAGAGCTGTTATTCATCACAAAAAACTTCGTTATACTATGGTTGTCTCCAAACGGGTTTGTGCTGCAGACAGAAAGGCATCTTCTTTTCAGGAATGTATGGAGAATTTGGCCATGAGAAAGAGCCCGGCAACTATTTGCATGTCTGGAAAAAGCACAAAGAAAGTAGGGAGAAAAGGTATGGACACATGGCCACTGATGTTTGAATATTGTGTTAGTGCATCAGGGAACTAAGCTTACAAAGAAAGGACAGAGGGAAAGCAAGAAAGGACAATGTAACCCAGAAGAGCACTCAGTGTTATTAGCAGGATTGCACATAATTATTTAAACTTTAAATGATCTTGTCTCCAGCATTCCCAGTAAGTTCCAGATGAAAACCAGTGGTTTCTCACCACAACCATATACAAGACACTCTTTGCATTTCAGTCTACTTCAGTAGACCCAGACTTTCATTCTAAATGTAGTGTTAAAATGAATTTTAAGAAGTCCTCAGCCAACACTGTTCTGCTGTGCTTTGACAAGGACCCAAAACCACCACGTTTCTTGTGGTTTTCATCTCAAATCATTATGACATGGCTGAGTAGAATCACGAGGCAGCTTTGCCGAGTGGTTTGGTTCAGAGAATATAATAGAGTCCAGAGTCAAAGCATTTATCCTTGGCATCAGAGTAAGGGATCACAGTGTTTATGTGGGTACACATAACTCTGTGCTTGCATGTCTTGACCTCCAGATCATTATATATCATACCAGGTGATAACACACACTGAGAATAACTGTGCCGGAGAGACCATGCATGGAAAAATGACTCTCCAATGCTTTTCTTTGAAGTTAGCCTTGGAGTTAAAGGCAGAAAACCCAGCCCCAGCATTCTAGCTCACCTTTAATCCTCTAGGGAATCAACAGCAGAATACCATTTATTCCTAGGAGGAATAGACAAAAATCTAAGCTTTTGCAAAGGTTCCCTAGGCTGTCCAGAGCCACATGCTGTTTTCCCTTTGCCTCAAGCAAGCCACAGCCTTGCTTATCTCTGCAAATCTCTTGGTATCCTGTGGGTGCCCTTTCCCCGCTCCGGTTTGTGTCTTTGGTTTAAAAACTTGGTGTTGCATTCAGCAAGCCCTCTGGGGAAGCACCATCAGATGACCACAGCCACCTCCCCCCAGGCCCATGAATGAGAAAATCCAGAACTAAGCAGAGCCTTGCAAGGCACAAAGCCAGGATCAACAGGATAATCTGGGGTCCAGATCTAGACTAAATCCTTACTTAATTCAGGAAAAAAAAATCACTGATGGCCATATAAGTTTTTACCCTTGGGATTTTGTTTTCAGTTTAGACAACAGACTACAGATACATCTTTGCTCCTTTGGTAGTTCCCCATTTTTCATGCCCTGCAGAGTAATCATAAAGCAAGTAGCCTGGAGAACAGGTATTCACAAATTCTTCTTAGCACAGAAGTCAGGCTAATGAAGTTTCCCCTCTGCTCAGGGTTGACAGAGACACTGTGCAAGGAGGATGTCACTATGCCTGTGAGGAAACCAGATTAGGACAATTGCTTAAACAGGTTAAATAATTCACTGTGACATCTTTCAAGAGGTAAGTTAAAAGGGATTTTTTTTTGATGAAAGAATAAACTGCTTCTCCTCTTCTTGTTCCCCTCCTGCCCGCTCTGATCAGTCTTATTCAATACGATTTCCGTTCCTGGTAATGTCCAAGAACTCTTTCCACCCAGTCAATTTCTGCATCCACCTAGAACCAGGCAATACAACCAGATTAATACTAAGAGCACAGAGAAAGAAGAAAAGCCACGTAAAAGACTGTGGCCCAAATGCAAGCTGCTTGCTTTGAGTCCACGTGAGACATGTGCTTTTACTCACAGATACAGTAAAGAAACCTGAATAAAAAGCCAGGATTTTCCCCACCCACCACTCTATATTCACTGAACATCATCAAGCAACAAATTCAACACATCGTGCCGGGAGATTAAGTTATGCTCCCTGCATAGCAAGGACAGCTGCACCGCACTGAGGCTACACTAACAATGTAGATTTTTATTGATTTTGGCTGATCTCAACACTGTTGACCTCTTGACGCGTGATGCTAGATGGAGATAAAGATTAATGGCAAGGAATCTAGAAGGGATCGATTACTAGTTTCTATAGACACACATTTGGCGTGTCTGTGGGGGCAAGTATGTTGAGTTTGCTCTGCCCCGCTCCAAGCAGTCACATAGCAGGCTCTGCCCTGACTAGAGAAGATGCAGCTCAGGCCCAGACACCATGTAGTTATGCGGGGCTGGCTGAGAGCCCAGGCTAATATACCTCAGTTTTCAGTAATACCCAGCACCAACATAGCTATAGCTGCGTGGCTTTCAGGCCAGGGCTGGTTTGCATCCAGACCAGACAGGAGAGTGGGCAGAGCTCAAATCTAGGGTGCTCTTCACCCCTCAGCAATGCATTCAGCATCTTCTCAGATCAGACTAGAAGTGCAAGCCTCAGGAAAACCTCCTGCATTTCACAATGGCCAGAAATGGTACACATTGGGCCAGGGAGGCAATGAGCAGATCCTGAAGATGCAGCTCACCTGAAGCAAGTGATTTGCAGGTGACTGGTTAGCAGTACACAAGTCATGCTGCCTGCAGGGCCACAAAGCATCCGAGGGAGGAAAGTTACAGTAACTTTCCAGCCAAGGAGAAGTGGAGACCTGCTCCAACATGACTAACTGGATGGAGTCAGTCATCTGACCTAACCACAGTGCACCTGCTCTTGAGCTCCTTGCTGCAGCCCTCAGTGCCCTCATCTCACCTTCCCTGGGCCACCACATCAAGGAGCACACAAAGCATCTCACCATGCCCAGGGCAGCACTAGGATTCACAGCGGTGTAGCAGCACATGCAGGAGAAGGGCACAGCTGGAAAGGGTAAGAGAAGGGGCAGAGCCCTGCTGTCACTCTTGCTGCTGCACAAGAAGGCAGAGGAGCAATAGCTGCTTTCTAAAAAGAGTCACTGCCCAGCAGAAACCGCAGCCCACAGTTCCCCCAAGCACATGCATAGGCAGTGCTGTCACCAGAATGGTTTTCCAGGTCTCTGGTAAAAATGAAGCAGAGAACAAGTGGTACCAGGACTGTTTTGCCCTTTTGGCAGCCCGCTAACATAGGAGACTGCTTGCTGTTACAAGCACCCCAGGGATACGAACTGCAGAACACATTTCACAAGGGGTTTCTAAAGGGGATGGGGCAGCTGGGGGAAAGGAAGGAAAAAATAGACCATTTGGAAGGTGTAGGAAAGATGTATGAGAGCAAGAAGAAAAATTAATGACTCTGTCAGGAAATAGGAGGCAGCCCTGTGGCTATGAAAGATAGGAAAGCATGATTATAGGAGAGGCAGCATCCAGCCCAGACAGTCCCCAGCAGAGTGGATAGGCTGGAGACCCAGAGCTCAGACACAGGAACTGTCACGATGTGTTTCGGCATGTCTCCTCTAGAGCTGGAAATGTAGGTATAGGAACTGGGGCCAGCAGAATTGAAGCAGCAGTTCATTCCCTGTCTGTGCAATGCATCCAAGACATCCACCCTTCTGCAATAGCCCTCTGAAGATTTTGTTTGTTTGTTTTGCTATTACCCCAGAAGAACCTTGGGCTGCAAGAAGGATTCTCTAAAGATACGAATGTGAGCAGAACCAGTCTAGGATGCAAGAGGGAACTATTTAATCTCTTTCCACAGAGGCTGGATTATCTAACAAGTTACCATTTTCATTCTGCTGGCCTCGTTTGTCAATATGAGGTGGGGCCATGGTTATGTTGGAAGCTTAGGGAAAAGGGGGAGTCCCTGAAACTTTTGCTGGATTAAAAAAAAAAAAAATCTGAGTTTTTGCATTCATTCATTACATCCATGTGCCTGAGCAACTACAGAAAGTACAGGCACATAGATGGAAATCTGCAATTGCACCACAGACTCCTTACAGGCTCATACCAGAGTTAGGGGCTATGCAATAAAGCAGCAGCCAGCTGTTCACACAGCTGCATGTGCACATGTTCACATGTGGTGAAGGGGCAGACGGGCCAGGAAATGTGCCAAATGAGGAAATTTGTTCTCAGCTGAATGCTAGCTCAGATGCCAGAACTCTGAAGTTCTTTGCAATAAACTTTGCAAATAAAAATGATTCAAGAACATTTTAATAAGAACTAGGTTCATGCTAATTTCTAATACTAATACTCTTTCTAGTGGACAACACCTACTAGATACTGTAGGTATCTAGCTGGTAATACTGTTGGTTAACTACTAGTGCCAGAGAAGACCTCTCCACACAACAATATTCCAGGAACATCAAAACTGACTATGCAAGCACAAGATTTGCAAATGAACATCACTTCAGTTACTGAGGTGCTAGCTTGCAGTTGCACATGTGAGTCCCTTGGGCTTTGAATTGTGTAAGGAACAAGACAGCCAGGCTGTCCTGATCACTTGGAACCCAGCAGCACACACAGGACCACTGCAAAACAAAACAAACCCCAAACTGGAAAACTCCTACCAGAAACTGTCAGATTAAATAGGGGCACTACTGCTCTGACAGAACAAGGTGAGGAAAAATCATGAATTAACTTGTCCACACTGTTAAAGTGACTGGAGCTGGTATTGTGAAACACAGTCGCCTGCCACTTTAAAGTGGCTTCTGGATAGACACTGCTCCAGGGAAGTGGTCACTTGAGCTCAGGAGGGTTCAAAGACAACTCATTATCCCTGGATAACCCGTGTTTGTTTCAGAACCATGTCCCCAGTGAGGAGCAATTCTGGTCAGTGTCCTGACGTAAACAAAGCCTTGATTCCTAGACAAATTCTGCCTTTCTGAAGCAGGATGATTATACCCAACATCATTAACAACAAAATCTCCAATTCCAAAGTGCTTGTACAAATAAGAATAAGATAGGAAAGAGAACAAATCCTTTGCAAATGCAGAAGAGCACAGGGCATACACCTCAATTATACGTTCAAAGGGAACAAAGCATCTTTCCTACTGCAACTCCAAAAATTAATTAGTCTCAGTTCTCATTAAATAATGACCCACTTCAGCTCTAATTAAATTAGGCTGCCTTTGACAATCAGCTACAGTTAGTTGCAGGCTACTTATTGAAGGTAACGGGCTTCTTCTCCTGCCTTTCACAGATGGCAGAGGCAGGGAAGCTGCCAGCCACCCGCAGTCCCAGCCCCATGGTCCTGAGCACAACCACAACACTCCAAAGCTCTGGGAATGCAAGAAATCTCTTGAATTTCAGGTCTTCTGTTAGGAAAACTGGTGTACCAGGTAGATCAAACATCCCTGTAAGCAAGACTATGTGTGCTCAGCACCTATATCAGTGTGATGAGCTCTTGTCACAGCTGTGTTCAGCTGCAGGTGCTCCCCATGCCTCTGTGCCCTCCTTTCCTCTCACTGGAAAGGCCAGATGTGGCTCAGGGTTCAGCCTTGCCAAGGGTGAGCAAGAAACCTTCTCTCCTTTATTTATTTTATTAAAGCTAGCACAAGATTTTTTTTTTTTTCATCCAAACCTTCCTCTGGCAGAAAGTTTCACAGTAATAACTGCACAGTGTACCCAAATGAGCAGGTTGTATAAGGGGAAAGTATATCATATCTGCCACTTCCATAGACTCTTTCCTTTGGGCTACTCTACATTTGGCACCTATCAATCTGATTTTTATACTCCAACTTTTGGGAGCAAGAAAGACATCATGGCATGTACGGTCATCTTCTCCATGCCACTCACTATTTATGAGACATATCACATTCCCCTTCTCCCTCATTTTTTTGGAGGCTGAGGAGACCTCACCTAGTTAGTCATCCTTTCATGGACTGTGCTTAATGTCTTTAAATTGCTTCTTATGAAATTTGACCAAGTTATTACATAAGGACAAACTCTCACTAAAACTGCCGGAAAATACGATAGCCCAGAAACTCAGGACAGAGAACACCATTTTTTTTTTCCTTCCTGCAATAATTTACAAAGTGCAAGAGATATGTTGAGGTAGGTAGATAAGAACCGTTCATAAAATCAGAAGTGGCAAGCCACAGATAAGTGTTTCTGAGTTTGCATAATAATCTGTGTGCCAACAAAACACAGCTGAAGAGTAAACCCTGTGAAATGAAGTCCAATTGTCCAGTAAATAGCCATAGGTTTCAGAAGTAGCACCACTAATATAGCGTGACCTGAAAATGTTGCTTCTGTAAAGGAGCACAGATTCATCTCCCTTGCACCTTTATTTTCTGTTAATTTCACCTCCATGGTCGCTATTGGGTGCCAGCCAACAGCAATTTTTGTTCAGTAAACGCTTGTTGTAGAAGAAAGGCAAAAGGACTTGCTGCTTCCCCCACTACTTATTTCACAGGCAAGTATTGCAGTTCCAAGCCCCATCAGATCTCCGCATTCAGATCTGTGGAAGCTTGCAGTCTTCCAGCAAGTTAAAATTACCCTGAACTCCCTGCAATCTGAGAGCTCCCAAAGTACCCCCACATTAAGGAGATTACACAAAAATGTGAAATGCTCAAGTCATTTGAAATTGCCATGTGATGAGCATGGAGGAAAGGGACATTACTGGACTGCTTTGGATAGTTCTGTAAAGCCTTGTTGCTTGCGATTCAACCAGTACTAAGACATATACACATCCCTTAGGAGGTATCAGAGATAGAAACGAGACAGAATTGCTGTGGTAGGGAGAGCATGCCTTACCTCAGGTACAGCCATCATCTGCATCAGTTACATCAGGATACTGCAGCTCTTCTCACTTCAAAAGAACCTCTCGAATCAGTGATTGAAAGAGTTTCTTTAAAATGTATGTTTGTGGTGATGCTAGGTAAGAAAGGGAGAACTTGGGGAGCAGGGCAAGCAGTATAAAGCATAGAAGAGACTGATACGAATTGAGCCATTTTCTGAGGTACAAGTCAAAAGAAGAAAGCGTTCCCTCTTCCCTGCAATACATGTGAAGAAGTCTTGAGAAGGCTGGTAAAGATGCCCCTCTTCAGGGACCAAGTTGTTGTAACAGTACGTGAAAGCTGCATTACCTCCTCCCCTCACAAAACCGTAGCTAATTCTTATCACTATTAACAGAAGTTTAAAAAATACTAAATTCCTGTGAGTTTTACACAACTGTGTGGCTAGATAGAAAAGAAACACTATAAAGTGCCCTGTGTTCTTTGATGTTAAGGCCACAAGCAGAAGTGCAGCTTTTATCAGATTTAAGATAATCTGGATCTGAGAGCATTTGTGAAATCTGAGTATAGAAATACCAGTTTGGGAGGGAGGAGGCGGGAAAGAGAGACTGTATTTTAAGTAGACTGCAGGGTCTCTATTCCTCCATTACAGGGTCTTTCTAGCAAGGATTTTTGAGTGTTTATTACTGTGTCACATTCCCAATATAATGCAGTAATGCAGCAAGGGAAAGAAAAAGATAAAAAATAAAGGTACTACCAGCAGACGAATCCCTAGGAAATCTGGCTTTACTGCCTCTGCCAATCACAGAATCACTTGCCTGCAGTTAAAACTGAAAAATTTTATGATCCATCCCAGCAGGGAAGGAAGGGAGCCTGGGAGTATGTTCATTTTACAAGCCTTTCTTTCCCACTTGCATGGCAGGGAAATGGTGCTGTGGCTCAGCTCCAGAGGGAAGCAGCTCTGGGCTCATACTTCAAAGCCTGGGCTGAAGGGAAAGAGCAGACCTGGTGACACGGAAAGAAAGCAGATGGGTTTGCAGGGGAATTTGCAGCTTCCTCACTGCCCACTCAAGAGATAGAAAGTGGGTTTTTAGCTGCTCTGCAGCACTGGCAGCAGAGACTTCAGCCTCACTGCAATGAAACTACCTACCAGTGTCAAGCTTTTGGAGAGACCCTCCTCTGCACAGGAGCTGGACATTGCTCTGCACTCCAGGGATTAGCCACAAGCATGTATCCAGTCCCAGAGACACTCACACTGGCCCTGAGAAAGGAGCTATCAGGGGGCTGCAAGATTAGATACCTCAGAGATATAAATCTGGAGGAGCTACAATACGGATATGTTACTTTAGATGCCAAGTATTTTAAGGCAGTATCATTCATTACTGCTGTATTAAAAGGAGACAGGGAAGGAGCAAATCAAATTCCCTACTTGAAGTGGAAATACAGTTTCTCAAGCCACAGAAAGAGCAAGTGTACATACACAAGTGGAGCATATCCCAAATTCAGATCCAGGGAGACATTGCTCCACAGTGAAGGCTCCCATTTGGATGCGATGGAAGACCCACAGCAGACCTCTGATTTGGCCTGGGGGTCAAAGCAAGAGGGGCCAACTTACTGCCAAGCAAGACAGCTACAACAAAAGTATCCTGTCACCTTTTCTCCTACATCTCTCTCTAGATCCAATAACTCTTCAACACCAGCAAGAGAGAAGCCCAAAGCTTGCATTTATGTAGTGAGGACAAGCTCCAAAAGATAGATTCTGCTTCTTACATTGTACACCTAAATTTCAAGGGCTCATGACTTTGTCTAATCAAACACCGTTTTCACCACAACACTCAAAGTCTTTGCATAAAATCAAGATAGTTTCTTTGCCAAATTTTCTCCTCACGTGCTCCTCACGTGCCAAGATGAGTGAAAATAAAAAGTTTTAACATTTTTCTCTGCTATTAGTCAGAGGCGAGTTAAACCACTAAGGCTCAAGTTTTCCACAAATATTTAGCTTAATTAAGAAAAAATGCCCAGGAAATTTTACCAGACACTTTAAAACTGGGACAGAAGATAGAAAAGCTAAGGCAACGTGAACTAGCCCAAGCTCCCTTTTCATCTTAGGAAAAGTTATGGCTCCACAGCTGAGGTGTGGATTTTTACAGAAGTTCAGATTCAGCTGTAGGTGCCCAGACTTTGCAGAGTTCCCACACAAGAGGAACAAAAGCAAGAATCTCTCACAGCGCTTGACGAACATTTCTGCAAGGCAGTGCCTCGCCCAGGGCTTAGCAGGAAACTTCCCATTAACAAGAAGAGAGGGATGATGAATGAATGCTTAAATGCTCTCCAAACACACTTACTAATTGTTTTATGATATAAACCATGCTAGTCACAAGAGATTTCAGGGGACTTGGAGTCCAGGCATTCAAAACAGAGTAGAATTGCTTGTGGCCTAGCTTATTCTTATAATACACTGCATGCTATACAAACCATTTTGATGACTTTGAGAGGATGTTCTGGTTGGTTATTTCACACAACCCATGAAATGCAGCATGAAAGTCCCAGAACAGATCTACATCCTATTGTTCCTCCTTTGAGGAGCAGCTTGTGCCAGAAAATGAACCTTGTATTTTGTTGAGACAAATGCAAAGTCACATCTGATATGCTGCAACTAGTCCCCCAGAGCAACTCTACGCTAAGGAACTCATAGGAATTTCCCACTGACCACCTGCTCCTGAAACTGCAGGGGGAAATCCCACACACTCTGGGATGAAGGGAGTTCAGTTAAAAACAGCTCTTAACAATTGCAGCTGCAAGTTATTTTTAATTGAATTCAGATGATGAATGTGAACAAGATGATTTCAAGCAAGATAAGCAGGGAGATTCTTACCCTCTTCAAGAAGCTACAGAGCATGCGCTCTTCCCAGCTGCCCCAGGAGACACTTTATAGTTTGAAGTCAGTTTTCCCCCCACCCTCCCCCAAGTCAGGTAAAGGCCCCTGTCCTCAAAAATCACCCCAGACTGAGTCAACAAGTGGTGATAGTTGTCATCTCCAGCTGGACGTGGAGGGCCCTGAGAAACACTGTCCTCAGGACTCACCAGAGATCTGGTGTGCGGCTGGCTCTCCCTCTCCTCTCTACCATGGCTGTCCTAAGCCCCAGACCCTCTGCCCTGGGGGACAGGGAGGAAGGACCTGCTGCAAGCACCTTGTTTGCACCTTGCTGCAAGCACCATGGCTCAGTAGGTCTGTAGATACCCCACAGCTTCAGCAGCATCACTGAAGCCTCCTGTGCAATAGTCCCCACCGAGAAACAGGCACAAAAGGTCTGTTCTCTCATTTAGTTAACAATACTTTTGTGTGCATGAAGTTCTCTGAAGCCACAAGGCAGCTAGGGTTTTTGATAATGCAGAAGTACCAATAACTAAATTGCAGTTTCTATCGTGCAGCCCTATCAGATGGTCTTCACTGACCACTGTGCATTCAGATGGGTAGTTGCATGGTGAAATATGCAGCCACAAAGCTAAAGGCTTTGTGGGCACAAAGAATGCCTTTTTGTATTAACAGGTTAATTGCTAGAAATAGGTTTCACAAGTTTGGGATATTTTCCACAGAATCTGACAAAACTATTCATTAAACTGTAGACAGTTTATTTCAGGCTAAATGCCAATAGAAAAGTGTGCTCAAACTGCTAAGATGAACATTGCCCCCCACATTATGACATCTTTATTTAGGTCCTGACCTCATTTTACCTACATACATAGAAGCATAAAGAAGCAAAAATCCATTCTAGGCTATTGTTACGCAAAGATACAAGTCAATTTACTCCAGCAAAATTTAAACACTCATTTCTACCTTAATGAGAAGAGCCCTCCTGCAATACCTCCCTTTCCCTCAAACCCAGGGGAGTTCTTTACAGGACATGTTCCATTACAAAAATGAACTGCAAACTCCTGCATGCAAAAGAAAGAGTGAGCAGAGCTGGAAAAAATAAAATCATGCTTAAATGTGTACACAGTGTTTCATAAGATAATTGCAGAACAAATAGAAAGCAGAGCCAGATAAATAAAATGAGCCTTTGCTACATTCTCATGATGATCTCAAGAGCATTTTAAGGCAAAGGGAAATGGAGCAGATGGATTTCTACCAAGTCATTTCCTGGTATCTCAAAGATGACTACAAATAAAAATTGAGATTAGAAGCATTATGAAGCAGACAAATCTTACATAGATTATGTACATGCAGTGTCAATAATTGTATGTTTGGAGAGAGACATACCTTGGCACAAGGCAGGACCAGCCCATTTCTTAAGAGGCTCTGCAGCCACCACATGGCACTCAGTCAACTGCGCTTATGAGCCAGGGCTTGTGAGGTCTCTGCACCTAGGGCTAGCAAGTTCTCTGCAAACAGAACTTTACAGACAAACAGCAATAGCCTGTGCTGTCCTCCTGTCGCTGCAGGGAAACATCAGTCAAATGGACAAGTTCTGTAATGCCATATTAAGAGTAAGAAAGGGCTCATTCACTAGTAAAATCAAATAGTTTTCTGACACCTTTTAAAAGCAAACCGATATCTAATTCAGAATTGTAACAACTGTCAAGGGACAGCTTGGAGACAAAAGCTCTATCTGGAAATTACTGTCCAAAGAACCAGAGACACAAGCTAAAATAGTGCATCCTCTAGCAGGGTCCCCTACAGGAGCAGGGAACCCCTTGCCCAAAGGGAACACTGCTGCTGTCCACCACAGGTTCCTTGAGAGGACGCATCCTGGCACAGCCCTGCACTCCAAGCAGCTGATCACTTTGCCAGTTTGCCTCCTGTGACCCTTTCAGAAACTGCAGGCACTTCATTTTTATCTGGAGCGTAAGCTGATTTGTTGACTAACCCTTGAAGAAATTAGTAATCTTTATTTGAGTCAACAGCGGTAGCTTATGTCATCTTTCAAGGAAAAAAATATTGACACTCTTATATTGTCAACAGATCCAGAGGTAGACAAATATAGACAGAGATAGAGTATTCAGATAACCTACGAACCCCTGCCAACTGCAGGAGAAAAATATAAATAGAAGGCCCTATGCCTTATGAATATTTGCTCCAGAGCAACAGCTACATGAGGAGCCCTGGAAGCATCTTCTGTGCTGAGTTTGCTCTCTCTTAGTAGATGGAGTGGGAGTTTCAACCGCATTTGTCAGAGACCTCGTTAAAACTAGACTAATCCTGCACTGGGCAGTTTCTCACTAGCTCTTTGCAGCTATACTTACTAAGTTAGATATATATATCCCCAGCCCAGTATCTTCCTCACATTTCAGGGCGTATTTCCCCAGTCTTCACCACTCATCTCATTCACCTAAGAAAAACAACCATCACAAGACATGTGGACAGCAAATACCTAGAGTCATTCTCTCGCAAGCCTACTCTTTCTTACAAACCTCCTCCCATAGCAGTATCACCCATAGCTCTTCCTCATACTGCAAAACTCATCCTTCGGTTACCTTCTTGAAGGGACTTTTCTCCAGGAACAGCTGAATATATAGCCAGCCCACCATCTGCTTCCCAAGCCACATGACCCGGGAGGAACTGATATTTTAATAAGTTACTTCTGTGCAAAGTTCTCTCAGAAGGTCTTTCCCTGAGAAGTCAAATGCCCATTGCAAAAGCAGGCTAATCATTCTTCCTCCTAGAGCAGCTTGGACAAGGGCTGCGTGAGCGCCTGGTAGCCCTTTCAGAAATGAGTTGTGGCTAATGTAACTACAAACATGAGACCTCATTAGTTGCGTCCCACTCAGCTCTCTTGCTGCTACTGCCTGGGCACCTGTTTTAGGGAGCTGGAGGGTTTTAAGCTCCAGGAGTGTCAGTGCAGCGCTCTCACCAAACCCAGATTACCTTCTGGAATTCTATTAGAAAGGAAAGAGAGATGAACTTTTCCCAATAACAGTGAGTCATAGAAACAAGTAAGGAAAGACGTAAAGGAGAATCACTTGTAACACAACCTCTGTGGTGTGAACTGAATTCCAGGAGAGTTGTTCACATCACAGAGGCATTAAATCTACTATGGCTGAGCACAGCAGGCAGCTTCTTGACTTCACATTCTCTACAGTGTGCCCTAAGTACTCAGCCAGCTCTCCACAGTTGCCCAGTAGGAAAGACACTGCAAAGACCAATTTTATATGGAGTTATAATTGCTAGGACTGTCTTAAGGGAAAAGAGAAATTCCTCCCTCTCTCCACTCAGCCCCTTGCTCTATTTTTTCTGAGTCAACTCAGAGAAAGATTATTCAATGTCTTTCCTCATAAAAACCACACAGACTCTCCAACAATGACAAGTGGCTGTTTATACTAACCACATGCATCCCCACAGCCCCTACTTTCTAACACACTCTTGGCAAAGCTAAAGGGACACATTGGTTTGTGGTGCTGTGGGGAGTAAATCTCCAATGGAGGCTTGAAGCCCACATCGGTCTAGAATTAGTGAGTGTGGAGTAAATACTGGCTGATGTTCAAATAATCAACCTCAGAGGAGGGCAGAGGTGCAGACATGCAAGAGAAAGATTTTAAGATATCAGTCATAGTTTTCAAAGTATCTTTAAAGGTTCTGCTATAGGGATGGGCATGTGTTGGGTATACATTTGTGAGGCAGAAGAAGTTGGAGCCATCAAAAAATGGGAAATGGTTCAGTCTGAACTGAAATTTCTTCTACCTGAACCAGTTTGGCCAACCCTGGAGATGCTACACAAGATATTACCCTTGCTGAGGTTCCCACCTGACATCTTTCAAGGAGGGCAGAAGGGCTCAAAGAACTCCAGCTCCACCTTGGCTTATAAACTTGCCAAACATGTTTCTTGGCAAGGTAGCAGAGTCATTTCCCCAAAGGCATGGCGGTTTTGCTTTGTCTTTTACCAGGTTCTAGCCCTGTGGTGCTAGCAGTTGTCACTGGGAGACAATCCTAAACCAAGAAAGCAAAGCAGAAAGAAAGGTAAATAAATAAAAAACAACAAAAACGTTGAGACCACAACTACATACAAAAAGCACAGTTGGTTGAGCAGACAAAAGCTAAGATGGATGAAAAAATGACTCACTTCTTTTCAAAAGTTTTTTGCTTGTTCCAAAGCAAAAACAAATGGTGGAATAAGTCATTTCCATTGTGTTTAGTTGCCTCTGTGGTTTCTACCAGTAGCCACAATTGTCTGTGTTGACTTAAGTATTATTTATAAGGTACAAGATTGAGTTGTGGAAAAGCCAACAAGGGATTTGACAACCTGCAAGAAGGAGCGTGGAACTCTTCTTGGTCTTCACTGTGAGTGACACCCATCACCACTGGCCTTTTTCCTTTCTGCCCTTGGTAGGAGAGTGCTGCCATTTTTCTCTCTCCCATCGTACAGGCTGGGAGTACCACTGCAGGAGACTTCCCGACATCAACAGGGACAGGCACTTTCAACAGCGAAGAGAAAAAGTGGACACTCAGTTAAAGAAAATACCATAAGGAAAGGAAAGGGAAAAGTGAGAAAGATGACTAATTGCTTTGTGCAGTAGTGTGGAGAGGATGTGCGTAGTAGTGATGTTCTTCCATACTGCAGAAGCCACCACAGTCACACAAAAGGTGTGCAAAAAAGCTACTGAATGCCACTGCTGTGCTCATACCATCGTTTTGCCCTGAGATGACCCTGCTGCCCAAGGATGAAAGGACATGTGTTAGAGGAGAATGCATCACTCAATTTGACAGAGATTGCCAAAAGGTTCCCCACAGAAAATAACCCCTCACATCCACACCACAATTCTTCCCCTGAGACACTTAAAAACATTGTTTCCATCATGCTCTTTTCAGAGGGAGACACACAACCGTCTGAGCTGGAATGAGATTATGATTCTCCCAAAACACATAACAGATGAAGCGATACACCAACGCAGTAGGTGCAGAGATGCTCAAACAGGCTGTGAGCACGGCAGCCTTGGACTACAAGGACTGATACCTCTGAGCTGATGACCTGCAAACCAGCTCAGGTCTGTAAGCAGTCTGCCCACATTTCCAGGCACTGTTGTGCAAACTCAGTCACTTTGCTCCTGGACCAGGATAGTGTGTTGAAATGTCACTGTTCTACCCTGCATTAACCTACTAGCTCATATCTCCAGTTGACAGATTCCTCTATCATGGCAAAACCACCTGGTTCCTGTCTCCGTCTCTTTTTTCTTGGCTGAAACATAATTTGACTTGAACTTTCTAAGCAAAGCAAAAATGTCCATTTTAAATGAACTTTTCAAAATACTTAAAGCTTAATGTTTTATTTCAATCATCAATATTACAGATTTTTTTGTATGTTTTCAGGTTAACGTATCGTGCTTAGTTGCCATAAACCTCTTTGTTCCATAAATATCTTGATATTATTTCTCCCTCTTGAGATGAAAGCAAACACCTTTAATCTTAAACCTTTACAAGGGACTGAAATATTCTTTTTTGTCCCATTCTGCTAGCCACCTGAATATGTTTGTTGCATATTGGGAGTTTATTTTTTTATTGAGAATCTGGGCATCTTTTTTAAAAGGCACTTTTCATTAGATATGGCGACAAAGTAGTCTAGGATGAGAACAGAAGGACCCTAGTCAATGGCCTGTATAAATGCTCTGAAGATGAACATTTAAACATCACAAACTTATAGAATTTGTGGGACCTTTTCTGGTTTTCATTTGCATGAAACACCCTGACAACTTCCCCTCTCTCTGCTCCTAACATGCCCATTTATTTAAAATCGGGGCAGAAGTCATACAGAAGCAGCATGATTCATGTGCCTCCCTTGGAAAATAAACTGTCATTTATTCCAAAGTTTTATTTTGCTCAAGTCAGCTTTTCTAGAACCGCACTTTGATTTGTTCTGGCATATTTTGGTCTATTCCTGATAACATCTCTCTACAGAATGCAGCAGAGTGGTGATGGGAAGATATTTACTGCAGTGGGACCCTGCTGTCCATGTGCGTTCAACTCAGGCTTGTTTAACACACACCAGAGCAACTCATATCAATTCAAGTATATCACAGCACTGGGACATGAATGGAATCAGAACAGAGCCCCAGATTATGGCAAGTCTTGAAGATCAGCTTGTGATCTATACAGTCTTGTCTCCTGTAGAATGTTTCATCCTGGATGACTTAAGCCAAAAATAAGGGCAGAGCAAACTTGCGTAACCTCACAGTGATCCTTACTCTATATAAGAACTTTGGATAATTTCATCATCTGATAAAGCGAAAAAAAAGGTCTAGATCCAAAGCCAGGGAAATCTGGACCACGTACACGTGGCAACTTCATCTTCCTTGCATCTTGCCATATCCATGCTCACCTTCCCCTAAGAATCCTTGGCAAGTCCAAATTTTAAATATGTCCTTCACTATTCTCTTTCTCTAAAATAAGATAAAATCCCCAGCTTGGTAGCCCCAGGCTACCAATCTCTTTGGTTCTTGCTGGTCATTCATTAGAACACAGCAAACTCCCCATGAATTCCCTGGCTCCCTCAAGACAGCCCTTGATATTATAAATCTTGGACTCTTTAAAATTGCATATGAAATCTTCATTGGCTCAGCCACTGTTAAGCCATGATTAATAATCAAAATAATAAAATGAAAAAGAAAAGTTAATTACACCCATGCTGGTAACTAAAGTGAATAGATCTCTTGCACACAAAACAAATCCCTGTACATTGACTTCCTCTGAGTCACGCCCCTATACACCCAAGCCTCGCCTCACACAGGTATTTCTCATGTCATCATAGCCTAAAGCAAACACCTACACTCTCCTGGAGCCTGCAGAAGAGAGAACCCAACACCTTGTAGCTTTGGGATCAAAGGTGCAAACTCCACCATCTTCCCCAGGATGTCCTGCAATTAGTGGGTGATAACATGGAGATGCTGGCTTGGCCTAGGGTTGTTTTCCTCCAGGCAGGAGGTGTGTGATGACTTCTGCTGTAGAAGCAGGCTTCAGACATTGGGCCAGGTATAACAAAGAGCGAGCCAGCTTCTCTGGCCTGATTCACTGTGGCTTCTCTGAGGACCACAGTTCAGATGGAATGGAATAAGGCTCTGACACAGTATGTCTAATTTCCAGCTGGGGCTTGCAGGGGTGCTTGGAAAAACATTCATGGCTCTGATTCAAAAGAGCATTAAAGAAAAACAGAGAGAAATGGAAGAGAAGACAGATGGAGTGATAAGAGAAGAATGAGGATAGGAAGAAGATGAAAAAAAAGAACAAAAATGAGAAACCTGAGTGTTGAAAATGCTTTCTAGAAAACATGATCTCTTATTCCTTCATGGTTTGTTTTGCTGGCTTTGTGCTTGCAAGCACATCCCCATCTGAGAGCTCCAACTGTGGTGCTACCAAGTGCTTCTGGACTAATACTAGACTAATATCTGCCGGGGCAGAGGGTTTTACAGCTGAATGTTAGTGCAATGACCATCCACAGAGCAACAACACATTCCTTGCATCAGCTCCAGCCCCTGGATAGACAGTTTAATAAACATTCATTTTCTTGGGTTAAGAAGAAGAGCAGGTCACACTATGGTCATGTACTGCACATAGCTTGCTGCAAACCAGTCTGGTTTGAAAGCCTCAGCACATCTCAACCCCCATCAAGTGATCTCAAGTGCCTCTGGGCTGCACCTACTTCACTGCTTTGTCATGCTGCCTCAGCTCCTGGCTAGCCACCTACCTGCCTGCCCGCTGGGGTTGTCCTCCTGTTCCTGCTGTGGCATTGGTTGGACAGCAGTTCCCAAAGCCAACAGCAGAAGCCACGTGCTGGCCCATCACAATTACACTGTGGGCACCCACTGCAGCCTACACTTTCTCCATGATGTCTACAGCCAGTCATCAAGGAGGTTCCCATCTGCAAATACCAAGTCCCCGTACTTCATATCTTCCACCATTCTGTGATTCTGCTCTCCTTGAGGCCACCAGTCATGTTGAGAAGGGTCTTGGTAGATCAACACCACCTGCTTGATGCAGCTACAAACCCCTCAGCTGGTACTGGGCTATTTTGGGCAGCTCAAGTGTTATTTATGTAGACATAGGTTCTTACCTGCAACTTTCAAGCCTGAAGCAATGGCTTTTATGCTAGCAGTCTTACTAGTATAACCAAGGCCAGAACCCAGAGTTTTAGATATAGAAAGGACATTGAATGGTCAGTCTTCACGGCCAATGCATTATCTGTGAGACTTTCCAGTATCAGAAATCAGAAACAAAAGTTAAAATTGAAGGGAAAAAGTGAATGGAGCAAAAGATTTCTTGCATATGCCCTCTCACAGTTGTGGCCAGCAAAGCAAAGGCTGGCACTGAACTGGATTTTCAGCAATAGTGATGGAGAGACAGATGAGTACTAGGGATGGCCCTCACCTCCTTCACATCTCAGTGCAGAAACCTTCTGAATTGCTCCATCATAAATTGTGAATTTCCAATGGCTGAAAATCCCAAGAGATGGGGAAAGATGATTGTGGGAGCAATTACACCCATGTCAGGAACTCTGTGGTGGGTTTTTATACCTGTCCCTGCCAGCAGTGACCCTACCTTTGCGAATTATATGAAAAAGGAATATAATTAGCAGCATGCAGCACACTGATGTATTTCAAAATCCTTACTGGAATACCAACACCCAGCCAAACAAACAGAGCAGAGCGTGCTGCAACGAATATCTGCCCCATCTACAAATAAGAGCGCTCCTGATTTCAGTATTAGTAACCTGCAGTGAAGAATTCTGCCTACACTTCTGTTAGGTATATGCCAAGCACACACACACATCAGGACTTCTCTGCAGCAACCAAGCGCACAGAGACCCATGAAAAGGTGATAGCGATGGCATAGTTGGATAGTCCCGAAATACCAGTTTCCCCATAAATACGCAAATCAATTAAAGGTTACGAAATGCAGTAATTTTCTATGGGTGTAGCTACATGCTTCTGAATTTAATGAGCAACTAAAAGACGTTAGAAGAAAAAAGGCAGAAACATACTTTAGGTTTCTATTGTTTTCTTCATCCTTAAATCCTACACAACTTCACAAGTCATCGTCTACAGCTGGTGACCCTTATAGGACCTTTCTGTCAGCAGCCACTGCTGCCCACCATCCCACTGAACCTGATTACTCCTGGGAGAAGGGAGAAGTAGACATGCTTAGAAAGTTAGACGTAGAAAAGATATAGTCCAATCTGTTTTGCAGATGGTAAGACTGAAACATAGGGAAACAAATAAGGCTAGAAAAAAAGTTCGAAAGCAAAGGAGCATTAGGTCTGGAAATGGAACTCGGTAACTCCCATTATACCCTATTTTCTTTCCTTTTATAACTGTTTTGGCACCTTTCCTTTTGCAAAGACAGATAAAGCACCTTAAGCATCCCGAAGGATTTTATATTCTCTGTAGAAAGATGTCCCTACTGTGACAAAGGGTATAGACATCTCCTCTCACAAAGACCAGGCTGATTTCCTAGATGAACTGCAGTTTAACTGCGTGTTCATAATGTCCCAACATTGTATCTTGGCTTATGACCTGTTTTCCATGGTAGTCTGCCTTTAAAACTAAACATCTCTTTGGTGCTTTAGGTGCAGGTATCCACATATAACTATGAACTTTTCAGCTTGCTTGCCCTGTTTACTGTGCATGCTGAAAATTTCTGCTAATTGTTCTCAGACTCAGAACTTTGCCCTTGTTTTATTCTCTTTACTTTCTTTGTGGTCATCCTTTGCAGGAACCCATTTTTCATGAAGCTGTGATACGGTGAAAGTTCCTCCACCCTGAGTCACTCTGTTGGCTTTGCAAGGTTGGGGGAACAATGGGGACTAGCCCGTGCCTAGACAATACCAGGTCTTCTGAATCATTCTGAATCAGTAATTTCTTGGCATTCAACTTGGGAGATGAGATGCACCTCCAGATTGATCCACTCCCCAAAATAGAAGATATTGCCACTTGGGCACATTTACTAATAAGAAAAGTAGAACAGATCTGCCATTCCTTTAGAGCTGTTCATAGAATTTCTACTTCATCTTCTTGGTATATAGTCCCATATAGTCCCATTTTTGCTAGCAATTTTCAGCTTGCATACCTGCTGAGGGGCCTAGGTTTGTCATGTTGTGTGAGCCTCAATCCTAAATGTTCTGACTGGGTTCAAGAGTTTGGTCCCAAGTACAGGGATTGATGTCCAAAGGCCTGGCCAGTAATCTGGCATTCCTTCCAGGAGAGGGCAGCAACCCTTCCTCACCTCAAGGCATGACCCCAAACTGCCAGAAACCACTGCTTTTTCGTCCCCAGTAATTTTGAGAGTTGAAATAAGACATTTCCAATGTGTTAAGCTGCAAACAGAAGTGTACTGATTTCATTGAACAGCAGATGTGGAGAGCAAGCCCTTTGTTTCTGAACGAAATATTTTGGTTAATTTGGTTCAAACCTAAACTGTAAACTAAAGTAAGAAGAAAAAATGAGATGTTCTATAAGCAAAAAATAAAATAAATAAATAAATAAAATCAGTCGAATTGAACATCAAAAAAACATTTACCAACCAAAGAATATATATTTTTCATTAAAGAATAGCGACAAACTTCTTACCTGGCTCCTCAAACACTCAAACATTAATAAAACAAAGTTTCCCAGCAATAATATACCCGAAACAGGTGTCCAGCTAACATAAGCACCAGTAAGATCAGCATGAACAGCATTCATTTTCCGTATATATTAATTGCTCCTCCTCACAAGACCAGTTCTCAGTAACACTGTGCTCCTTCAAACCAGGGCTTAGTTTTGCACCTCAGACCTCTCCTGAGGTCAATTTACTGCTGTACAGCTGTCCCATTCCTCATTTAATGGGCCAAGGGGAATTCATTTTGCTTCTAATAAGGAACTGTTCCATAACCCTTTTTTAAAATTTGCATTACATAGAAACCTTTAAAAAGAAGGTGTCGTTAGGCCAGAGGAGCTGGCTCTGCAACATGCTTCTTAGGTAATAATATCTTTTGCATTCTGTAACTTCTAAAATATAGGTATGACATAAACCCTACAGAGGCTCGTATCACAGAGATTCTGCTAACTCGAGCGCATCTCATTGGGTCCAGAGGAAAAAACGTGCAACCAATCACTTTCCCATAGCAAGTAAAGATGCTTCGATACTACGCTCTGAAGTCATGTGCTGCCTTCAGTGGTAACCCTAGAATGACTATGTTTTCAGTTGGGCCATTAGATAATTTATAAAAATATCCCATGCTGTGATCCTAGCACAAAGGGCACACGAGAGCACAGGTGGAGCTCTGTCTCCCTTCAGGAGGATGCTACATTAAAAGTCAGTGATGCCAAGCCTGAGTCCTCTGCTTTGAAATAGTTTCTCTTCCAACAAGTGACAGGTAAGATGGGACTTACTGTTTTTGCACGAGAGTGAAATGTTTTGAGGAAAAAAAAACTTGAAGAGTGTGAGATTTTCAGCTATAGTGGTATTACAACCACACAAGGGTGCCTTGAAGTTAGATGGTCTGCCTCCCTTCCTCCTCCCGCCCTGGGCTGCAAGCAGGACTCTGGCGCATGATGGAATTACTGTTGCTTTACGAGTTAACACGTGTTGCCCGATGTGCAAAGTGCCACTGTCCCTTTCTTAACCTTCAGCAAACGCAGCTTAGCNCTGCTTTGAAATAGTTTCTCTTCCAACAAGTGACAGGTAAGATGGGACTTACTGTTTTGGCACCAGAGTGAAATGTATTGAGGAAAAAGCGTGAAGAGTGTGAGATTTTCAGCTATGGTGGTATCACAACCACACGAGGGTACCTTGAAGTTACATGGTCTGCCTCCCTTCCTCCTCCTGCCCTGGGTTGCAAGCAGGACTCTGGCGCATGATGGAATTACTGTTGCTTTACGAGTTAACACGTGTTGCCCGATGTGCAAAGTGCCACTGTCCCTTTCTTAACCTTCAGCAAACGCAGCTTAGCTCTTCCTTACCATTTACATGCTCTTTGCTGCCAAGTCCATGGCTCTGTGATTACCACAGCTCCATTGATAGGTGATAAATCTATGATGCTGTTCTAGCCTGAACACTGCATGTGCCCTTAGCAGCACAGAGAGGCAAACTGGACCTCACAAGCACGTAAGCACAGGCTACCTAACATGCAAACTGGCCAGCTGACGTCAATAAAATGCCTTCCTGACTGTATGCATTGCTTGAACTGGATCATTATGTCAGGGGCACGGCTGTGAAGGTGAAAACACCCTAATTTTCAGTGTGCCAGGTTAAGTTTTATGAGAAATATGACCTGGCAATCATTTCACTGTGAAGCACAAGCCTTGCCTGCTATATAATTTGTAAATAGCTTCTGGATCTAAAAGTAGCATAACTTTTATTTTTTTACATTTCTTTTTTCTTCCAGCTTATTTTAGATAAAGAGGTGAACTGTCCGAAAAATTGCCTTTCTTTTTCTAGGGAGCTGTGCTTGACACAGCAAGTCAGAATTCAGTCTTTTAAATGAAAGCTCTATAAAAACACATAGCTTGTAAAACTGGATGGTTTGGGGCAAAAAGGAGTCATTCCTATGGGGAAAATGAAGCTTGAAATGAGCAATGATTACTTTTTATGACTTGGAAAATGAGAGATCCTGAAAATCCTACAGGCAGTTTCCTACATTTCCTACAGAGCTTCTGAAAATCGTTTGTATATGGAGAATCTTTTTAAATGAGACAACTCTGTGTGTCTGTGCAGCACTCTCACTGGGTTTTGTACTTGGTGTCTGAAATTCAGCACTGGAATTCAGGCTCATGGGTTGCTGTAAATCTTAGCTAAGTCACTCATGATCTCGGTCAAAGAAATGTATTACTGCAAAGCATAGACAAGACTATATGGAAAAATGGGTGCATAAAGCAGGACAGAAGATTGAGCTGCCATTCCTTGGAGGCATTAAAGATAGAAACTCTCTTAGCTTTTAGTTTGTAAAATAATCTAGTAACAAAGAACAACGTGGACTAAATAGTGCCTCAAAATTGGGCTGTCCCTTAAAGGCCATCTCACCACTTTAAAGTCTGACAGACAAACTCCTGCTATCAGAGAATAAGAAATATATGAGGGCTGGATGCCTCTGGGTACTCCTCTGTAGCCTTAGGTACCCAAATAACTGCATTTGTGGCCTTGGATAAAAATGTCAGAGAACTATTTTGCTTCAAGCTCATTCACTTCATGTTTAAGGGGAAATACTTTTCTTTTTTAAAAACGAGCGGGGATTTTTTTTTCATTTGTGAAAGTCTTTAGGGGAAGATAAGAAAGGTCACAAACAACCTTCAGAGAGGCACAGTTACCCCTACAGCGTCTGTGTGGGTATGGTGAAAACGTCGTGGGTTTCAGCTGGTTGGGGCTACCAGCAGCCGACCGATGGGACACTCCTAGTGGCAGCTGGGGACTAGAGAACTAGAGAAGAGGCAGATTAGTCCTGGTGAAGGGTGTCTGACTAACCAGCAGGGTGGGTAGGTGGCCAACAAAGTCTAGGTGAATAATTTCATGCAAACAGATTTCTAAAACTGCCCGTTTGCAACTGGCCACAAGCGTAGCAAGTGTCACAAGGGACTAGCTGAGCATTTCAGAGGGACAAAATACATTTTAGATAGTCTTAGCAATACATGGAGAATTCCTCCCAAATAGATCCAGACAGCTGTGACCCTCATTGAAATTCTGAACCCACATCAAAATATTACAGTTCTTTCTTGTCTCAAAAAAGACCTAATCAAAATCACATACACAATGCAGTCCTAGAAGCCAGATTTAGGTGAGTGGCTACTTTAAAAATGTGGGCAGCTGGGGAGTAAATATTCAGAGAAACAAAAAGCTTATGAATGTGTGAAGGCCGGGACAAAGGTGCAAGAGAAACAGCATCAGGTGCACACAGGGGACAAGCAGGAGAAGAGGCAGACAGTGCTTGGCAGGGGCAGTAGCCTCAGGGACACGGTATGTGATGAAATGAATGTGTCCCTGTGAGACACAGTGCTTTCTAAAGACACAGTGTGCAAGCAGGAAGGAGGATCTCTCCCCCCAACTCTCTTGTCTTCTATATCAGATTAAAGCACATCTGAGAGAGAGACCTCCTTAATCTGCCCTCCAGAACAGCAGTTAGATAGAAGCAGCTTTGAATTGCCCAAGGCAATTACGGCCCTGACCTCCAATGAGTTTTCTTCTCCATCTGTCTCTGAGACTGCATCTCATCATACCATATTTCCCTCCTTGTCATGCACTTTTTGAACCCTTAAGAGGCAGATTCCTTAAAAACCTGCTGCCACACAGTTAGTACTCTTATTTTTTTCTCCAGAATGAAAAGAATTCCCTTAATACATGTCCAAAACCAAGTCTTCCCAGTCTTGAGAGGAAGATAGTCTTTGAGGGAAAAAAAAGGGATGTGGAAAAACGCAAGAGAACTCATTAAAAAATGTGATATGTGTCAAGGGCGCTACAAACTGAAGAGTTACTACTTGTCCAAAAGGACAAGAAGCAAGACAAGGAAATATATAGTGTCCCTAGTGAGAATGTGTGAACACACTTCCAGTTGTTAGCCATAGCCATAGCAGCAGGTTGCCTTCCAGAAGAGAGCAGAAAGGAAATGCATGGACTTGCAAGCAAACACATCTGAACTCGTGGAGCCGGGGTAGTGACATGCATTAGGAGCATCATGCCTGGCTCTTCACCATGGCGACGTCTCCCAACATTTTTGAATGGAAGCTCGAAAGCCTTGGAGATAGCTGTCCTTGCACCTTCATACGAACGCAGAGGTGGACTCCATTCAGACACTGAGGGTGACAAGCTGCAAATCTACATGTAGTGAAAACTTGCTAATCCTTCCAATCACCCTCCTGCAGGAACGCACACTGCCATGCAGGGACAGCCAGGAGAGCACAGTAGCAGGACACACGAATGCCAGGCTTTTCACACAGCTGTGTGCCAAGCACTTCGGTGCATTTTCCTGCTGATCAGTCTCCCAGCCCCTTTAATGAGCTTGTAAAACAATCCACAGGCATAAAAAGCAAAGCCAACGAGAATGAATTCTGAGGGGAGCAGGCCTCCTAGGGACAGCAGGCCTTTTAACACCCTCGAGGGATTGTAATTGTCTCCATTAGTGGGTTTGAGGTTATTTTTTTTCTTTTTTGACAAGGCTGTTTCTGCAAAGGGTCATCCAAGGAACACAGGGAATGACAGCACGGCGTGAAAGATGAGAGCAAAGTAGAAAGGGGTACACGGAGGTGCCTGGGCAACGCTGCCATCCATCAGTCAAGGCAAGCAGCTGCCGGACCCTTGAGCGTTAAGGGAAAGGGCCATGGGTAGCCCATTTGTTTTGCTTTCAGCACATTCTGGGTGCAGACTGTCATGGGCCTGTATTGCCATGTCCCCTCAGCAGTGCTGAGCTCAGCCTGTGGCCCATTCCTGCAGGACACAACCTACCCCTCCACGCTCCATCAAGGCAACTAATTTAGGGCACTTAACACAGATAGAAAGGAGAGCCTCTGAGCCTGAATGGCAGGGCCCAAGGATACCAAACTTAGTATACTCAGGAGGAGAAAATCCTTTCATCCTGCAGAGGCCCTGACCTGTGCCAATTCCTAGAGAGCACAGAGAATCCCACTCCATCCTGAAGAAATGAGTCCAATCTTATGAGTCAATAATACATAGGGACATTCAGTACATAAAACGGTGCATAGAAGCACCCGAATCTTCCAGGGGAAGGCTCAGAGCCAGTTTGTGCAGACTTGGAGTTCACAAAAAACTCACTTTTCTTTGTGGTAAACCCATTTAGACTTGCTTGACAATTCCTCATCTATATGAGGGCCTGTTTTTTCACACAAGCATGGAATCCCTCATCTATACTTGGGTGTTGACCCCTTTTCCCCATCTCTCATATAAAAGCACTTGGTTCCCCATTTTTACTCTCTGAGTGGTAGTGAGCCCTGCTCTGCTCAAAACAGTGTAGCTTCTGCCATGGAAAAGAGTGACCAGAAACTCAGTGAAGTCCAGGCAAACCTTACTGACACCAGATAATGCTGGGGTTTTCTCTCTTTTATATTTTTCAAAATGCCATTTTTTTTTTTCGCCAGATCTAACAAAGAGTTAAAATTCAGCTTTCATAAACCTTTCATTGGGTTAGGCAAGTTTCTAACATCCATGATGGGACTTCTGATTAACTAAAAGAGGGTGAAAACTAAGAAAAACGCAAGCAGACTTTAATGGTGCAGTGATCACACACAAAGCTGGAAACCCAAGACCAGGGTCAACTCACAGAAAAATCATTCTGGTAGCTAAAAGCTTGCACAAGTTGAAGAAGTGACCAAATACACCCATAGAATTTGCAGCTATTAGGGATAAAGTGATAAAGAAAGCATCAGGATGGTCTATGAGCCCTGAGGGTACTCCGAGGGGTAAATGTCACTACTGTCCCATTTTAAAACTTATTCCAAGTCATGAATGAGTTGGGCGCCATCTGAGGCAGGACCTGGGATATACAAATCCCAGAGTCACTACAGACTTTCTTAGTGGCTTATACAAGAGTCTGTGGCCTCCTTCTTCAGTTCACCTGTTGGAACTGCTTCTCCTTCTTCTAAATGCATAAATGTTCATTGGGCTAAATTAAGAGAAATGGATGTTAGACCAGTGTTCAATGCTGGTAGCTGGAGTAGGAAGTTAAAGTTCCCTGATTCTCTCTTGGGCTTTGGTATGTAAAATTATGCTTTCATCACAGTAGGAAATCCTGTAGCCCAATTTGAAAATGGCATTTTGTTTTCCTCCCAGTTGCCTGAATTCTGCAAAAAGCTGCATTCCCAAAAGATGCCACAATACTGACAAGTTGATGATATCAAAGACACTGGCAAAGTGCTCAAAGGTTCCAAGCTAGTCTTACTGGTAACCATGGCACTGCAAATTCTGTTTGCTAAATACTGGTCCTGAAAGGAAAGACAAATACAAGGAGCACACAGAAAGCTGGCTATGGCACACGTTGCTAGGCCACTGAGCAATAACATGTTATGTGTCTCATGGGCGTGATAGCATCAGTCAGAACGAGCATGTGACTCAGACCTTTACCATGAAGAGAACACCACTTGCCCTATGCACACACAATCCTTGAAGGCAGGTACAAAAGCATGACCAAAACATGACCAAAGTTCAACCAAGCCTTGTAAACCACAAGGTTAGATATAATTTCTACTTCTCTTTTCATCTGTAGGTGATACTAGAAGAAGAAGAAGAAGAAAAAGACCTTTTAATTTAATTCGGTTCATAAAGACATCAAAAGACTAAACTGCCAAGCAGGTTAATTTTGCAAGCGCTGGCTACTTCCTTGACGAAAGCTAGCCAGACCTTTCTGAGTTCACCCATCACTACCCAGTCAGCAGCAAAATTAAGTTCCTTGTCTCCAAGAACCACCACTCTCAACCCTCCCACGCTGCGGAAAACAGGATGGTTTTTAATAGAAGTACCAGAAGTGAGCTGGGAATTCAATCCTAGGGGCGTTAGGAGACAACTTTCCACTGATTTTCCACTAAGATATAAAGAGTTTTTATGCTACTTAATAAAACTCAGCACAGAGCTTTCAGCGCTCATGAAATAAACGACTGGAAACGATGTAGCCAGGCTAGCTATCTCTGCTTGCAGAAGATACAACTCTGACCTAGCAAATCTGTGCTGGTGCTGGACGCATGGCAGCAACAGCGGTTGCGCCTGCACTGCTCCAGAAGCACTACTCTTAAGCTGAAACACTTTAATCCCATTGGGACCATGTGCTTTTTGAAAACATTGACCTCCTGACCTCAAGAGATCACAGCAACAGGAGAAAGAGGGGGATGGAAAGAGCTACTCCGGGCTAGAGAGAAGGTGCAGACAGCCAGTCTGCTGAGTCACTCCTGTTCTCTCGAGCCCATGGGGTTTGCACGGATAAGGTGCTCTCTGTCCACCTTTCCTGGCTGCCCTACGCAGGTGTTTCTTGCAAGGATGACTGTTGAAGAGCCTCAAGTGCTTCTGCAAACACTAAGTTGAATGCGGTTAGTCCAAATCATAATTTACCAATGCCAGCTGGCTCCCGGGATGAGCAGAAACATGCTGGGGTCTGGATGTGTAGAGTAACCCTACGAAATTATATTTAGCTGGCTGCCTGCGCTCATGAGTGCAGTTTGAGTGCAGCTCATGGAAGGAGCTACTGCAGGAGCAGTGAGATGAGAATGAGGTTCAGGCTCCCTGTGATCGTGGCAGGGCTGGTCCAGCAAGGACTTTCCTTAGGAGCAACTCCTGAGTGCTGCTCAGAGCAGAGGACATAAGTCAGGAATCCCATTTCTGCTGGGAGATTCACTACCTTACAGCTGGTGATCCTTCAAAAGAGGCAAAGCCAAGGATCAGTGCACAGACCAGAACGAAATAAAATAACCCCTCTGCTCCCTTTTGCCAGCTCCCTGCAGTGCCTTGTCCCACCAAACTGTGCACTTTGAAGAAGTCAAAATTTACTCTGTTCAGTTCCTCTGATTCCTAAACAGCCAGTCCTTCCCCCAACACTGCAAATAAGCACCAAGAACTAAATGCTTTTGGAGAGTCTCGTCTCACAGCATTTTCGACTCAATTTAAGGCACTAACACAACCTGCTCCTCTTCTTGCACCCAAAACTATTAACCAGCAAGCTCTCTACCCCACATCTGTGACAGTTTCAGGGATAGGTCAGCCCAAACCTCTCTTTTGGAAACTTCAGCCTTTTTTTTTTCATAACAAATGGTTCAGACTTAAAGGCCTGCATATAGGATCAAAGTGAAATTTGGCCACATTATGTCAGCAGCAGTATTCTCAGGCTTTATAAAGGTTCCCCCATCCATGAGCCTTTAAATGCAGCTGTATCAGGATACAGTCATCACCCTTTGCATACAACCGCTATCAAGACAAGACTCAATACTCAATCGTAAAAGAAGGCCATTACAAATCTGCTTAGTTTTGCAGCAGGAGTTTTACCTCCTGCTGCAGGACTGCAGGATCCACACCAAATACAGTATGTTTTTCACTAACCACACTAAGCTCTTCTAAAAAATACCCTCGATATGACGAAAGGCTCTAATTAAGCACAGAGGAGCAGAGTCAAATTTGCCATTCTACCTTGTTGAAGGCACACACTGCTAATCCTTGCGGAAAGTCCCCTCGTGTCCCTTGAAGTCTTTATAACATACACACAAGCGTGCGTGCAGGGGTATAAATAAAAAAATGCATCATGGACCTCGGTCACCAAATCTGGCCTTATTTGTAAGCGTTCCCCTTGCTGTAGCCTTTTCTAGCCCTGACAGGATGGAGAGGAGGACGATGTCACCTGTTGGTGCCCTTGACAGATGTGTGAGCATGTGAGGGGTGGCATTTTAGAAATGGGAAAGGAGGCGGCACCACTCTCGGTAGCAGTGAAGGGTCCAGCAGAGTCCCTGGTGAAGGGGTCAATGCTAACAAGAATGAAAGCTACTCAGAATAACAAGAGGACAGGAAAAAAAACAGGACCCTTCTGAGAGAGATGGAGAGTGCTAGTAACCCCAAACATACCAGCATGCAAAACCAGCCTCCTTGGAAACTTGTTCAGCTTGGAGATGATCAGACCTCGCTAAAACATTTCAAAGAAGACATAAGAGAAATATGTTTTTTGGACCACATTCATGATAAAGTTGTCACACAATTGCCCTTCTCCTCCATGGAATGTTTTTGGAATGTCTTTCCCATGTAAGCTGCAAGGTCTGAGCTGCTTCCAAGAGAAATGTGAACCTTTTTTTTTTCTTCATTTCAGCTTTACAAGACTGCAAAAAACCCTCAAGTCTTTTTACCCAAAAGTCTGAAACAGAAATGGGGATTTGTTTCCTTGCTATATTTTCTCTTTTACCTAAAATTACTTAGAGAAAAAAACATCCTTGTATAATTTTACTGATGTCGCTCTCCTCTTTCACCCATTTCATCCTCTTTCATCACCTTGTGTTGTTAGCTCAGATTGAGAATATGCATGTTTGGGGTAAACTCACCATGAACAGCAGTGAGTATGACTAGCCCATCCTGTGGTTTGGGCATTACTGTAATACAGCCATGAGTAGGACTATGCATAGTTTAGCATCTAGGATAACCTGAATTTGGAATGTTAGATCAAATAAGTGCTTCCAAGAGCTATATTAGTTGTTTCTCTGCAGCTATTTCTTCTTTAATCAGAAACAATCAGAAACAATTGTGGTCCCTGAGCATGGTGAAAGAAAACTAAGCTAAAAGTGTGTCTTTATGCTTTCACATACATGCACACACACGTGCATATAGAACATCATACACAACTGCACCGAGGAAGGATACAAACCTCACTTTACCATGAATTAGCAGTGCCAGAAGGCCACAGAGAGAGAAAGGTACTAAGCACTTTGCTGAGAGCTGGGAACCTGTATTTCAAGTCATTTTTGTTTGCAGAACTAAGCTGAACTCCCCAACAACCCAGGTGGGCGGCAGAGCAGCCCCTGCTCTCCCCTCCAGGGACTCCAGCTGGAAAGTCCCGTGTGTCCCCTCTATGCCTTGGATGCAGTGCAAAACACGGCTGTCCCGTAAGAGGAGACACTTCAGAAGCAGAGCGGGACAGAGTATGTACCCATGACACAGAACGCTGACCTGCAAAATGCCACGAAGAGCAGCTCTGCTAACCCGTGATGAGCCGAGGGACAGGGAGATGCTGCTGAGGAAGCTGCCGCTCAGTCACGGCAAGCAGGGATGGGTATTTCAACCTCCAATGCCCAGGGGCACAGAAAGTGCCCAGTGCCTCACTGTTGTTTTAGCAGTGTTTCGGGCAGCCCTGGATGCACTGGCTTGCAGCAAGTTTGGACAAGAGCTCTCCATGCAAGGGATGCCCCATTTTCTACCTAACCACACAGCTGCCATACCAGAACTGGGCAGAACTGGAAAATTATACCAAATATTAATGTGGCATGTGAGAAGGTTGGAGTTTACCTTTTGTTCTTATTTAATGAGAGGGATGGAGAGGAGGGGGTTAAGGGAGGGGTGAGATTATGATAGATGAAGGGAACTTGCTTGGCTAACTCTCCATAGCCTGCAGCTATTGCACTGTTTATGAAAGGGAAGGTGCACCTTAGCAAGTTAACCTACCTGCCTGAAATTGGAAGGTTTCAGATGAAAGGGAAACCCTGCAGAGGAAAACTGAATTGCACTGGAGAGTGCAGCGTGCACTGGAGCGTGGCAGAGAAAGGAAAGCTTTGAATGAGAGCTTCTAAATGCTTCATTTTGACCTGAAAAAATATGAAAGAAAGAAAACCCTGCCAGGCCCAGGCCCACCCCACTGCCCAAGCACCTGAACCGAAGGACTAACAAGCGTCAAACTCCCTCTCCTCTGCGGGGCAGAAGTCCTCAGGCCTGTGCTCTAAACCACGCAGCTGTGCTGCCTGTGACAGTGCAAGGGCCCCATCCTGACCTGGGCCAATTTCTATTGCAGCTGGCTGCATTTGGAGATGATTTGCACAGAAAGGTGGGGCTCTTGGCAGCCCATTACAGGCCTTCTTTTTCAGGAGGAAAGCCTTCAAAATGATGCCGTTATTAATGACATTTCCTGCTTCCTGACTTAGAAAGAAAAAACTCTTAGCATTTGACAGTTATCATTTTTTTAACATTTAACAAATAGTGCGTCAGCATAGGGCTTGGCTTATTTTAGATTAAAAAAAATAGATTTTAAAAAGTATATATGATATAGCCCTGCAAATCTTGATTTCTTTTTAGTACAAGACAAAGAAACGGCTTTGATTTTTTTCAGAAAAAAATCTTTGATATAACATAGATAAATTTAATTAAGATCTTGCCCACGGGCAACCCGCAGCCCTGGCATATCAACTGGTATCTGCATGAGGCACTCCCAGTACCTGCACTCCAGTGGAAGCAGCAGGCTCTGTGCAAGCAGGGATGGGATTTGCCATTTGCTTAACTGTTTCCTCCGAGAGACAGCTCCAAAGCAAGATGAAACCATGAGGGATTCACTTTCCAACTTGGATGAAAAATCAAAACCGTTGCCGTTCTTTTCTCCTCTCCTCCCACCAAAAAGTAGTGTTTCCTCCTGACTGGCTGAGCGACCGGGCTTTCCATTGCTTTCATTTCGTAATTGCAATTTTCCTAATTTTGATCTCAAGCTATCAGTAAACACAAGGCAGCGGTTCGAAAGCTTCAAACGGGAATGATGCGACTTTTCCAACTGTTTTTCCCTTTCGTCCCTGCCTTCCCACGCCGGCCCTGGTTCGGGGGGGAGCGCCTGCCAGGCGGGAGGTTCTCACAGCCCTTGCCTGTCTAGACTGGGGCTACGTCTCATTCTCTACCACCCCAAGGCTACGATTTCCAGTAAGGAAAATATTAAATTCAAAACATTCTGCCCATCTCGGCTCCTTCCGAAAAGTCAAAGCGGGTCGGAGGCCGAATTCCCACGTCTGGCTTTAGAAACCCTCCTTTTAGCCTCCTCCATTTTGGGACCTTCAGGCCTGGTCACTTCAGCCAGCGCATCGCCCACGCGCACAGCGCACCTGGGACAGGGAGTGGCCATTCCCATAAAGCCAGGGTTTTCCTGGGGCACCGCAGAGAGACACGGCACCGAGTCGCATTCCTGGGACCTGGGGAGGATTCAGCCTGTTCACGTTTGCTCCTAAAGGCCTCCTCTGACTCACACCTCCATCCTCCGACCTTGCCCTGCAGGGTTCTTGGGTTCAGGCTTGCCGGCTGCTGACGGGGCCCGGCTTTGGTTGGCCGCATTAATCAGAGCAGCGGCAAGCCGGGGTCAGCGCCCGTGCGCGGCGACGGGCGGAGGAACACGGCGGCTCGCTCACGCCGCTGCCTCGCGTCACGAGTGATTTACGGCCCGCTTCAAACGCCGCCATTGATCTGCTCTGCCTTCCCCAGCGCGCTTGTCAGCGTGTAATAAAGCCAATGGGAATTCCTGTGCGGTGAGTCAAAGAACTTAAGTATGCTCGGGTTTGCTTTTTTATTTCTTGAAAAAAAAAAACACACCTGAAGTCTCCCCGTTTGGGAAGCGGCTCAAGATTTACAGTGCTGTAGAAATTTGCAAGGGTAAGAACAAGAAATACAACCCCAACCAGCCCTGCAGGCAGCCGGCCAATTAATCTTCACTGTCTGTTGCTTGTTGCTCTTTCTGCCTTCAGCAGTTTTCCAAGATCTAAGGGAGGCAGCAGCAGCAGCAGCAACTTCCTCCCGCCTGGCCCGCAGTGAACCCCCGAGAGCCGTCCCAGAGGTGAACTCCAGCGATTCCCCGGGCCGCATCCCCATCAGCTCCTCTCTGAAACCACCCGCTGCTCTCCAGGCCAAGCTCCTGCTTGGGCGAGGGTCTGCACTGACCCTGCAGCTACAGCAAAGCAGCCACAGGCAAAACTGCTTGAGCTCAGACTGCCCTGGACCCCATCTCCCCTAGGGCTTGAAGGTCCTTCTAAGAACCATTCACACATCACCCACGACTGCTGCAAGGAGGAGGCACAGCAGAGAGCCAGGCTGCACAAAGCCTGTCTGTGCCGTGGCCGCTGCAGGGTGGTGTATGCCACGGGACAGCACAGAGTGACAATTTTTCTCCCCTATTATTCCCAAAAGATCACCTCAAACCCTTGCCAACGCGCGCATTTACACCCATGCAGCACTGGTTGCAGAACACAAACTGACAGGCCAAATGCCATGCTCAAAATATGGCTCTTAAGAAACCACTGTCCATGAGGGCATTAATATTGTCCTGCCCTTGCAAGGTTTGCCTTGCAGTTGTAACACTAGTGATTTCTCATTGACATTTCAGAGCAAAAAAAGAATTTATTTTCTGCTTATGTTGGGCCTCCTATTCAAAACCCTGAGAGGGTAACACTGTTTCTGAGTACAGACCATGGGAGAAGATGTTTTGTTTTCCTGCTTGTTTTCCTTTCACTTCATGAAAAAAGTAAAAGGCAGAACAAAACAGAGGAAAAATACTCACATTTTCTCATGCAGCATTTTTAAACAAAAGATTTTACATCCTATATCAGACATATAACTCAATGAAAAATTTCAGTGAACCAAAATCCCACTTGTGTAGAATTTTCAAATTCAAACTTTCTTTGTCCTCTGATCAGAAAATTTTGACTTTTGAAGCTAGTCAGAAAGAAGCTGGTAAGTCCTTTGTAAGCAATTTGTATTCTGACAAAGTATCCACTTTCTCTGCAAAGAAAATTCCCATTAACAATTACTAGACAATAGAATAAATTAGACCATAGAGCAGAGCTTCTCCATCGATCTTATTAAAACTCCTAGCCTGGAAGCAGCTGCAAATGCTCAGATATTCTAGAAAGGCTGCAGTGAACCATTAAAATCAGGTATCTCAAAAAATCACTGAATTCAGTGGCTATTTAGAAGATGTTGGCCCTAGTTCAATGGATTTTAAGTTTCAGCTACTGTACATGTCATAACAATCAAACTGCATGAAAAGAGACACAAGGAAAGCAGCAGGTTCCTAAAAGATATTAATGTCTTGTTGAGAAAAGAAGGAAAATGCTTACCTATGGGACTTTCCACAATTCTTATCAGTTTTCAATCCCTCGCCCAAGAGAAACACATTCTCCAGTCCCGCTTTTATCGAGGGTGAACTTCCCAGCACCCTGGGGAGGGGGAACAGAGTGGGAGTAACAGAAAATCTTTCTTGAACAAAACATTGCAGTAACTGTCATTAAAATGTTGATACTGAAACCCCCACCTACATATGGACAGGCTGGGAAAGTCACTGTGGTCAGTCTGCAGTGATGCCGGATTCTCCAGCTCAATGCATTAAACAGCTCTGGTTTTGCCCAGCTGGACACTATTTCCAATAAAGAGGACCTTCACTATTGTGTCTTTCCATCCCATTGGAAAAGGGGGCATTTTGGGACAGAAATTATGCACTGGGGCAGGAAAGGGGGATATTTTGCTTTTTGCATTTTAGTTTTTACTTGTTTTCTCAATCATAACAGGGTCAAGTAAGTCAGAAAACAGGGTCGCTGCTTTAAAAAAGGCAGAGACATCGCACACCCCAGCACTGCGGGTGCGCACATCTCCAGTGCTGATCGTAACCCCATCCTCCTTTCTGGGGCAGATTTGGGGGCTTTTATTGTCCCATAGGCATGTCTCAGGATAATAAAANCACCCCAGCGCTGCAGGTGTGCACATCTCCAGTGCTGATCGTAACCACTAAATCCTCCTTTCTGGGGCAGATTTGGGGGCTTTTATTGTCCCATAGGCATGTCTCAGGATAATAAAACTGGACAGCCTGTCCTACCAGCAAACAGATGCTGCCTCATCTCTCTAGCAGAGGGAAGCTTTTCACCTGCAGACCTGGCCTGGCTAAATCATATTGTAGCAACCAGCTGGAGTCTGCAAAAGCAGCTGCGCAGTTCGTGTCAATGCTGGCGTCTGCAGTCCAGCACTTCGAGCCTTGCTCAGATAGAAATGTTTTCTCAGTACAGTCACTCCAGAAGGAAGGTCTTAGCTTCGTGACCAAACCCAGGAGTAGCTTTTCTGAGAGGCTGGAGACCTGCACAGATTAAAATAGCTGCGGGAGGAGACTCCACTGGTGCATTGCTGTATCTTTGAGTTCAGCATCCCCCCAGCTGGATGGGAATCATTCAAGAACTATATGGTAGCTTCTCAGTGGGGAAAATAAAGGAGGACAGATTTATGGGGATCTGGAGAGAATGCGTTATATTATCTGAAAATCTGATTTTAAATATCTTATAAAATTTTGTAGAAATCTCTACAGCCCACTGCCAAGAGAGATGCTCCAACCCAGAGCTTTAGAGAAAGGAAAGAGGCTGAATCTGTGTTTTTCCCAAACCACCCAGTAGAGGTTCAGCTAGAGAGGCACTGAATCTGAGGCTGCCTCAGTGTCAGACAAACTTGCCCCTTCAAATGGAGGATTTTTCTTCCACCTCCCAGAACCAGGCATGAACAGATAGTTAATTTAAGGAGGGCAATTTGATTAAATTCAAAATTGCCTGAGGAGAGAAACATCCATTAGTAAATGCAAACTAATGGGAATATGCTTGGTTCCCCCTGGCTTTCTGGTAATATTAATCAGGAGCATGTACGCCAGTGTATTCATCCGAGCTAAAGCTGACAAGTTTAGCATGATTTAGCATGAGACACTGAAAATTCACTCCTTTCAGGCTTCATATAGCAAACAAGCTCAAAATGTCCAAGTCTTCACAACATAGGCAGTGGGATGGGTTGCATCAGCAAATAACCTTCTGGCATCTGCTTATGCCCCCCAGATAGTAGGGCAGGAGTTGCCAGGCTAATGAAATCAGTGCTAAATTGCCTTGAACAGTTGTGAGTATTAAGGTGTCCGTGGAAGGTAGTAGATAACCCCCATCACTGAGCTACAGTTATCTTATCCAACTGATGCAAACATACATAAATCTCATACTCCAGGTGGACTTGGAACATCAGAAACTCCATTTTATTATGTATGTATGTTTTTTACTTCATTATTCTCATTCAAGCCCTAGGTGTAGTTGCTGGAGGAAGACACATGCTGAGATGCAGAAACACTCAGTGCAGGCACAGACCCATGTTTGCCCTGTACTCAGCGATGCTGCAAAATGCTCGGTACAAATAGGCGTGAACTTTCCTACACTATGACTGTGCCTGCATGTCCACCTGGTCATTCACTGCTCTGCAGTGTTTCCTAGACATAGACAGGTGAGCAGCTCAAGTTATCACAGCCTGACACCAAGTACACGCATAGGCAATTAAACTAGAAGCATAAAAAGCAACATCTCTTGGGATGTTCAACCAGATAAGGGGAAAACCTTACCCCAGTCACATGGATGCCTTTCAGAGCATTTGTCAGTATTGGCATAACACAGTATCTGCTGGTTCGTGGGTGAGTGAGGTCAGAGGTGATTAATCACTACGGAAATTCATTTAGCAGTAAATAGGTAATATTTTGAGTAACTCCAGCTGTTTTACCCAAGCATGCAGAGAACACTTCGGTAGTCATGGTATATATTATTATTGCACTGTCCTTTTGTGCTTGAGCTTATGACAGCTCACTCAAGAATAATGTAAAATATTTGCTTATCAGGCAGATTTTAACAACAGCCTTTGTGCCCTCCCTGTGTTGTAACAAAGCGTGTTTAAACCATTCACAACACTGAGTTCCTTGAAGTTGCTAATGGGTTAAAGCTGGGACATCTGGTGAAACACTAGCCTCAGCTGTTCCTCAAGTGACATCTTCTTGGGTCAAATTTATCTCTTCTTGCCAGTCCATCTGCTCGCAGCTTGTCAATGGTAAACACTTGAGAGTCACAGAGCAAGAGACGAGGCAGGCAGCAGTGAAGGACAGCAGTGTGGGGTCTAACTAGATAACGATGCAAGAACAAAAATAGTCCCCCTCCTTCCCCGCCCCCTTCATCTTCCTCCGGCTGTGCTCCCGGGTCAGGGTCAGGCCAGGGAAGCAGCGTGCCAGCCTGCTCTGCAGCTCTGACCACGCCAACCGAGGGCTAAGAGAAGGGACTTGCTCCCTAGGGCAACAAGGAGAAAGCCACCACACCTAACTCAACACACTGCTGTGTTTGCTCATGCTTCAGATGCCCCAGAGGGGTGGTTATGACACAGAAAGGCACAGCCAGGGGACCTTTGTGTCCCCATGAGCTCTCACTGTCAGGAGCTGCTGTCCCTTTGCTCTGCTCCACGAGAGCAGGACACACACTGGCTGGTGGGACTGTGGCAGAATTGCATGGTTCCCGCTCCCATGGATGTGTGCACGCACACTAAGCATCGCTGCCTCTTGATTCCTCTGGGAGTTTGAGCAGTGCAAGCAATGCAGGCGCCAAAACACATTACTAAAAAATGGCAGGAGCATTTCAGTTTACCCAGAGAGTTTCCAAGCTCTCTAGCACTTTCTCATCAGGAGCATGAAGCAAGGATCCTTTCTCTGATTCCTTATCCAGGCTACTCAGCGAATGTGCTTTACTGTCTAATAACTGTGGGAATGACACATGTTCCAAAATCCATCCAAGAAAAGAGATATTCCAAGGATTCTTGAGGATACCTTGCCAGGGAATCACCTCACAATAACAGTCGTCAGGGAAAAGTGGGTTATATTGCTCTTGGACTTAGCTGACCAGCAAGTCCCTCTGAAGATGCATTAACCCAAGGATTTTATCTAGCAAATAAGTCTTTTGGCGTAAAAAATCTCGGGCAGACACAGAGCAATGACCACAGTTTATCCCAAGGGTTGCAAGGATATATTCATGGTTAAAAATGTGCTCTGCTGTTGCATCTTGCTGCCACGGTGGTCATGTCCAGTGATTAATGAGGACCAGTTTCAAAATGGTCCTTTTCTTTATGATGAGAAAGTTTTATCTAAGTTATTTGTACTCTTTCACGACAGTGCCATAACACTACACTGTGAAATTGCAGGGCACCTGCTCGTGTCCAGATGCTGCCCAAGATAACATCATTGCGACCCCAGAGAAGCAACGAGGCTTCTTAGCGTGCTACAAATACCCTTGAAGGAAAAAGCTCTTTCAGCCTGCCAGTGCTATGCAATTGCTCTAATGAGCCACACGACTGCAAGAAAAGCATTTGCTTTCTCCTTTGCAGACTTCTCCATATCCCCCATTAACTACATTAACATCATAACTAACCCCTTGTCCCTGGCGCGTGCTGGCAACTGGCAAAGCCCACGTTTCAAGACATTCTTGATGCATTACTGTGCAGCGGATCAGGAGACAGACATTTTAGCGTGCGTCAGACACCGCATTTCTCCATCCTCGAAACTGATCCTGCCGGAGTGTGCTCTCTGCAGAGCCAGGACTTGAACCCGAGAGCGCAGCTGCATTTTTAGGTGTCATGTTAATCCAGTGTCCTGGTGGGGATTTTGTTCAGGGGAGGATGGCTCCACGCTGACCTTTGGCTCCAGCGGCATGCTTTAAAATTAAAACCCTGCTTCTTGAGTCACCCAGCGCTCATTTCTCTCCATTCATACAGTAGCGTGATTTTAAGAACTCATCGTATTCTTGCATGCTAGCATTCATGGCACTCTGTACGTGCCAGCAGAGGCCAAGAGAGGAGCAGTACGTACTCTAGTATTTCAGACAACAGTATTTTTAACTCAAGAACTGAATGATAGATGTGTTAACTCAGAAAACAAAGAACGCCATACTGTCCATCTGATGTGCTGATAACCCAGGTCTTAGCTTGGATTCACAGTGCAAAGAATGATATTACAGTCAGCAGTAGAGCCAAGGTGCCCTGAAGGGTCCAGACCCACAAGAAGAGTGAGCAAAAGTAGTGGTCAGGAAGCAGGAGCAGCACTAGGATCCCTGGGGTGATCCTGCTCTGCCATGTGCTCCTCCTTCATCCCAGGAAAACCTTCCCTCATCCTGGGTCCACTTCTCCTCCTCCTCAGCGCTGTCCAGGGGGACAGCAGGTAGTGTAGAGGCACCCTCACGCAGAGGGCTGAGCATCCTGCTGCACGTCCTCTCGCATTACCAGGCGGGCTCCAAGAAAGGAGACTTCCTTATGCTTTTAATTGTGCTACCCTCTAGTGGCCAACCCCATCCCCTTGAAGATCAGATCATTGCTTTTGGCAAAGAGGTGTTGGGCTGCAAACCTCTGAGACCAGAAACCAGCTTGGTGCTGCATGCACAAAGATGACTTTTCTCCTTCAACAGGATAGCAAGACCTGGAGAGCTCAAGCACCAGCCTAGGCAGAGGACGGTGCAACCCAGTCTATGCTGTGGCCTTAGGAAGGGAAGGTAACACGGCTCAGACTGATAGGTCTTGACAGGAGCAGGGTGTAGCTAGTTCAGTATCAAGTGCAATGCGAAAACCACCACCAAATTTGGTCTTCTGGCAGGATCTCCAAGAGAACACTCTTCCTTCCTCCTCTCCACCCATTTCCCCTCCTATCGCACCAGGCACTCCAGCAGCTTAGATGTGGAACAGAAGCTCTACCTACATGTGGAGCAGAAACTCTCTGCACATCAATAAAAATGGGTTAGAATTCAAGGAACGTCCTTGCAATTACACAGATAATTGCTACATTTCAGAACCAAACATTACTTAATGGTGCCCAATTATCCTATGGCAGGCCCTGCAATGGCAGCAACTAATTGCTTAACTAAAGACTTTCTTCTTTCCACCCTGTGTCAACACGTACACATGCAATTAGGCCATTGGTGCAGGGAGGAGAGGAGATATCTCTTACAAAAAGAGGAATTATGCAGCAGCCACAGTCACACTTCTACACTCAAAGCACAGATATCTTGCCTTAGATGCTACCAGGATGCAAAGCAGAGCTGGAAAGGCCCATGGAGAAACCAAAATATGTTTTTGCTTCCCATCTCTGAACAGGGGACTCAAACAGCTGCGTAACGTGCCTGGTGTCACAGATATAAGCCTTACCCAGACTCAGCTGCATTTCAATAGTCTTTAGTAGTAGTTTATCAATCTGGGGAGTACTTACAAAATATTAATTGCTTAACAAGCTAAGAGAAGGCATGGTTTTGTTTACTTTCAAACTTATGCTCTGTATGTTTCTCTCAAATGAAAGAAAAGCAAAAGGCAAATAGCAGTAGTTTCCACATGATTGATTTAGTATTTCACCCTTACATCCTTTTTACTGTCTCTGTAAACCCCTATAAGTAAGAATTCTTTCACTCTGCCTTGATGCACAATATTCCCTATCCTCCAAACCATCGTCTGCTCTATCTGCCTTTCTTAGACTGTCTGCTACCCAAGGAGAAAAATAAGAATCCAGATCAAGATGTTGCCCTCATAAAAACCTCAGATCCAGGTTTTTACTCCTTCCTGTTATGTTTTTTTTTCTTCTGATCACAGTTTATCACAGAGCTATTCCAGGCCATGTCTCCTGGGCGCAGCTGGTACTCTAGAAGCCAGGCTGTGCCTGTTCGGCACTACTTGTCCTTTCCAGACTCATATTTCCCAGGCCTGGATTCACAAAACCTTTCTGTTGACCAACTATCAACTCAGCTCCTACCTTTGAAACCATTCTTCACTGCTTTTGCTGCTACTCTTTCTACAGTTTGACAATAGTTTCCACAGTACTAGCAAATAAAATTAGGTTGACTACCAGGCTCAGAGCTTTCCCTGGGGACTTTATGAAAAAGTGTCTTTTTATCCTGTTTTTATTTTGTTTGTTTGTTTTTGTGGTTTTTTTTTTTGTGTATCTAGACAGTTTCAAGTCATGACTTTAGTTTACTCTCATCATTCTAGTTAGTTAATGGCCCTATAAAGATCTAAGACAAAAGCTTCAAGATTTCCAAATTACACCTTTCAAGCATGTTTTTTCCCCTCCCTTTGCTACATTACCAACTCGCATAGGCTAAAGAACACCATTTCCTCTCCTGAAAGCCAAGCTAGTGTGTTCCCAGGGTTTTCTCCCCATCACTTAAGTTCTGTCCTTGAGCCTTGGATTTATATTTCAAGTACAAGCTTAAGAAAGGGAAAAGAGTTAGTTGCATGACAGTTTTTGCAGACTCAGGTTGCTCACTTACAAGATTCATAAGTTGGTGAGGGAATAGTTAACATCCCTTAAGACTGACAGCAGTTTTAGATCAGACATTTAAGTTTGCTAGCAATGCACCTTCTCCATTTTCACATGCGTGCACATAGGCTAATTGTTTCACAGTAGCAACCTCACCTGCAATTAGACACGGTTTAAGGCTTTGATCTTTGTAACTCTCCAGAGGACAGCAAGATTCCCACATAAAAGCCTTTTATTATTCTATACCGCATGTGGGAGTGACCCTGTATTCCCAAATTTATTAAAAAGGAAAGTTCTTACCTGATCTCAGAGATTAACATTGAGGTCAGTGAGGCTGTGGCTGGCGTTAGATCTCACTTTTGAGGATGACTGGCACAGGTGCTAAGAGGAGGCAATTGCAGCCCCTACCTGATAGCCCTCATCTGCCCCCAGAGCAGATAGCCTCATCTGCTGCCCTGCCTGGGCAGGTGCCATCAGGTCCACCCTGGGAATGGGTTTCTTAGGAATAGACCTCATCTTGCTCATTCACTTCCCATGGTTATTGTTCTTTGTTTATGCTGGTGCGCAATTTACAGTTAAGGATCAGCACACATTGTCGCTTTACAGAGCCTTGGAGACCTTGGCTATGCTCCATGGAAGAGCTGCCTTCTCCTCTCTGAGAGCCAAGGCAGGAGGGAGCGTGCGGCTCCTGGAGAACCACTTGGTGGACTTTGATCTTCAGAGCAGGGGTTGGAGCAGAACAGGTCGCTCAGAGGCACAAGTCAAAGTTATGGTCCCAAAGAAAATAAAACTTCAAGGCCTCGAGGCGCCTAATTAACTCTATTAGAGTGATAATGAAGGCCTGCCCTGCCCCAGAGGAATGGAAAAAAAAAAAAAAAACTCTAATGTGAGAAGGTACTGGACTGAAACATGAATATTTTTACCCACTGTTAGTGGTTAGAAGGCAGTGAGAGTGAGGGCGGATGGAAAAAGAGGAGAAGAAAATAACCTCAGCTCAAGCACCTTCTGCTTTAGTGCCAATATGTAGGAAATAACTTAGAAACAATAGCACAGCGGATACTTTTCTGTGAAATGCATTTACTTTTTCCTGGGCTGCTTTCGAAACATCTGAAGAGTTTAGACTCTGTATTCTTTACAGTTCATTAGTGCACAGGAAAATATGCCATTAACCACTTCCTTTTTGTCTTTTTTTTTTTTTTTAATTAGATTTGGCTTTAAAATTAGTCTTCTTGCAAAAGGGCTGATGGGATGGTGCTCTAGGAGAGCCAGCTTTGCTCCTTTGTCTCTTTGCCAGAGATGGGCTCCATTGACATGCCATTTTTTGCACTTCCAAAGAAGTGCTTCTGTGTGCTGGTCTGAGGGAACTGGAGACGTGCTTGGGTCTGGAGGCCACCAGGTCCAACTTGTCATTAATAATGGCAGCTTCTGACACTTTCTAGAAAATTGCCTCTCACTAGAGCCAGCTGATAGGCAGATTTAACTCTGGGAAAATGACAGCAACTCTGTTGAATTTCTCTTACACAGCTTCCTGCTGAAGACATACATGAGGAAGAATCTTTTGCACAGTTTTGCATTGCGTGGATTCCCATAGCTCTACTAGCCACCTGCTGCAGTGGTAGGCACTTCTGTGCCACTTGGGTGCCTCTTCATCAGATTCTGGCTGTGAAGGGTCTTGACATGAACTAGGGAGAAGCCTCTTTGTAACAGGAGGGCTATGAGTCTGATGCAAGAGAACCCTCTATCTGACAGGCTGTAGGAAGTAGGAAATACTCATATCACTCAAACTGTGCGGGTTTGGGGTTTCAGAGGCAACCCTGACAAAGATGCCTTATTTAGAGCTGCTTTTAGAATCATAGAATTGTTAAGGTTGGAAGGGACCTTTAGAGATGACCTAGTCCAACCCCCCTGCACACACAGGGTCACCTGGAGCAAATGGCACAGGCTTGTGTCCAGGTGAGTTTTGAAGATCTCCAGAGAAGGAGACTCCACAACCTCTCTTGGCAGCCTGTTCCAGGGCTCTGTCACCTTCACTGTCAGGAAATTTTTCCTTAAGTTCCTGTGGAACTTTTGGTGCTTCAGTTTGTGGCTGTTTCCTCTTGTCCTATTGCTGGCCACCACTGAAAAGAGGCCAGCCTCATCCTCCTCACTCCCTCCCTTTAGGTGTTTATATACACTGATCAGGTCCCCTCTCAGCCATCTCTTCTTCAGGCTGAAGAGGCTTTAAATTATTAAATCTGCTTAATTTGTCTCTGTCTGTGGAAGGAAGAAAAGCTGCCTTTCTCCATCTGAGTCTATGGATAGCAGGTGTTGTCCTGTGCCTTCCAGTAGGATCAGCAGTGTTTTCCCCTGCCCTTTACAGTTGTGTACCACTCCCATACATGCTGACAGGGAACTTTTTAGAAGACAGGCTGACATTTAGTGCTTTTGGGATGCAGACATAGCCAGCCTCCCTGGCAGCAGTGCCTCCCACCAGCTGTCCAGCAGCACAGTGGCTGTTGTGCTTAAACACGTTGCAAATAAATGCTGCTGAATTCAGAAACTTTTCACCAACTAAGCACACAGCTCAGACCAGAGACTGATCCCTGAGATGTTTCTTTTGTCTTCTTTAATTGAAACCCTACTATATTAGCTCACGGTGCAGGAAATTTCTTGTATCACAAAGTCTCCCTGAGGTATCGTTTGTCTCACTTCTCAAACTCAGTGGCAAATAATGCACATAAAAAAATCATCAGCTAAAGGTTTCCTTTGTTTTATGGTTTCTTCACTTTCAGGCAACACAAGCTTCACCCTTTCAAACTTCCCTTTGCAAAGCTGNACTAAGCACGCAGCTCAGACCAGAGACTGATCCCTCAGATGTTTGTCTTCTTTAATTGAAACCCTATTATATTAGCTCACGGTGCAGGAAATTTCTTGTATCACAAAGTCTCCCTGAGGTATCGTTTGTCTCACTTCTCAAACTCAGTGGCAAATAATGCACATAAAAAAATCATCAGCTAAAGGTTTCCTTTGTTTTATGGTTTCTTCACTTTCAGGCAACACAAGCTTCACCCTTTCAAACTTCCCTTTGCAAAGCTGAGAGCTAGAAACTCACTTTGATCTTAGTGAATACTGAAGTGGCAGAGAAGTGCAAGTGATCGTCTGGCCCTGGCTTAATGCATAGCTGTTCCCCAGCTGGTGAACCACAGCTCACCACTGTCCCACTGCTATCCCACCCTGGCTGCAAAGTGATGGTCTGGTGCAGCCAAGGCTCTCTGTGCTGTGTTGGGGGAAGCAAGAGCTCGTATGTCTGCAGTTACGACTGTCCTTACCCCGAGGATCTGAACTGGTCTGCTGGGGAAAAATAAATGAATAAAATAATAGAAGTCAAGTAACATGAATTTCCCAATTAAAGTCACTGAACAGTAACACTGGAACTCAAAGTTCAGTTTTATTTTCAGCCTCGACTCCAAAACCCTTTGGCTGTGAAATAGGTAAGGACAAAAGTGGAACATTTTCTGTGGGAGTAGCTCAGCAAAGGGACTGTCTTTCACCGTGAAAACCTGGAAGTGCAGTGGAAACATGCTTGGACACGGGTTCATCTGCTTTGCTTGTGCTGTTAGCAGATCTCGTAGAGGGCAGCGCTGCCAGCGGTTTCGTTGTCTCTCGGCTTCTGCTGTGCTGGCCCCTTCCTTTCGCACCGACTGGAACAAGATGCTATCAGCAGGGTCCTTGCTTTGCCGGTACCTGCGGGCAGAATTCAGCAATAGGTGCCCTGAGCCCAGAGCTGCTCTGCCCTGACCCTCGTGCCAGAAACCTGTCAAGCAGCTGCACTGTCTAAACCATACTCTGCTTAACAGAGCACTGTGCCTTCTTCTTCCCCCCCATCCTTCACCGCCTCTGGGAGCTCATATTTCTCACCTCCCACTCTAGCACTTATCGTAAAGTATATCCTTCACCTCTGGTCCCCTTCCCCAGCCTGGAAAGCCACAGAGGATGGGGGAGGAGGGTGGCAGCTTGTTCTCAGCTCATCAATCTATCAAATGTGTCACAAACCTCAGCAGAGTCAAGCTGGCTCTGACCCTCATTTATTTTCGAGTACAGAGGATGTTTGTGTTTGATTGGATATGCTGGATCCCATGGATTTCGTTTCATCACTAATCACAGGCATGGGATGAAATCCTGTTCATGAAATCAACAGCTCAACTTCCTTCCACCTGACTTCGCTGTCAAGGTGGGACATTATTATTTATCTCATAATAGCCAATGTAAGTTAAAGCAAGGGGACCACAGGATGGGGACATGCAAGAGCAGCATATTGGTATCACCCTAAACTTTGCTCCTGGTCTTTGGATTGACACATTTACCTTCTTGTATTGTTAGTAGTGCCTCAATATGTGAAGCAGAAACAGATCATTAGAGAACCTCACCATACCAGCCAACATAAACCTCAGGAGCTTCTTAACAAACCCCAAGATGCTCTTAGAACAACAATCAGACCTTTTAGCTTAGCTCATAGCTCTGTTAGCTATTGCTATCTCATCTGGCTTCAGAGAAGACTCCAATCACTCCTGTGGAAATCCTTCCAGGACCCCCTCCATCCTGCTGAATGTTGACAACTTCAGGAGGTCTGGAGCACCTGGGCTGCTATCAGGCCCCCTCAGAGCAGCACCAAGACAGAAGTCCAAGCAATGGCTGGTGGCAGAGCTATTTACCTTCAGTGTCATCTACTTCCACTTTGCTCAGAGTCAGCAGAGGAGATGATTTGACCTACCCTTCTATGCACGTGAAGTCTTCCCCTCCAAACGGTTAAGTGATTTATGTGCCCAACATGGAAATCTCCCCAGGAATACAGCTCTCCAGAAGTGCTGCAGAATTATTTCAGTTCTTACTCTGTTTTTTGAAATGCGAGTGACCATGCAATAAGAGCCATTTATGAACACTTGGCTCTACCACAGACACCCTAGATCTCCAAGTCAGGTCAAGAAATCCATTTCAAATTATATTTCTGCACTCCCTCTATGCCCAAGCAGGCTAGACCAAGAGTTGTTCAGCAACCTGCATGGAACAAGTCAGTGAGTTCTCAACCCAGCTCTTGAGTAGAGTCATCTCTGAATAAAGCCTAAGTATCAGACATAACATCACAAGGGAGAGACAGAGGGAGAAAAGAAGAAACAAGGTAAATGGGTAGGAGAAGGAACAGAGCAGACAGAAGAGCAAGGCAAAAATCATGATCAGAGCTTACTGTTAGTGTACAACATGTATCAGCATTGTATTAACGTGTAGTCTATGCTGTAGAGCTGCTGCTCTAAAGGCCCTCTCCATCCAACAAACCTTGCCTTTTCCTGTGCACAGTAGATCTGGGAGAGAGTCTTTAGAGAACCACTCCAGCACTAGTCATAATTCCTACATTCAGCAGGCATTGCCTTTCTGTCTTTACAAAGGGCAGAACTCAGCCTTGAAACGGCCAGGAACAAGCGCACTTCGCTGGCTTCCAGAGCCCAATTCCTGAAATTAAATACTAGGGCAGAGGTTTTCAGTTTCCCAAACAGACAACATGCTGGAGAGTAGCCAGAGGCTGTGGGTACACTCAGCAAGGGTGGGGTAATTTGGAGGAGGGGGAAAAGCTTTCTGCCTACAGGGAGAGCAGAATGCGTGAGAGCAGGTCTATAGCGCTCAGCTGGAGCAACATTACCAACAGATCATCAGCTTGATAGCAGGACTTAGTGCAGGAAGGGCTGGGCTCAGTGAGTCACGACACTGCTGCTGCAAATTGATGTGTCAATGAATGCAGATCTGGGTCTGGCAGGGAGATCACCAGGTTAGTTATGCAGCCAGGCACCCCTGAATCCTGGCAACTCTTGGTCATGTCTGTGCCCCTCACCCTTTGCAGCACCTGGCCCCCTGGAAAGGGCAGAGAACAAGCAAATGAGACCTGCCAAACTTTGCCACCCGTTACTTGCATGGGCAGCACCCTGCATGTGGCATGGCTGGTCCTCTCCAAGGAAGCAGATGAGGAAGCAAGTTTTGCTTCCCCGCAAGCTCCTCCTCTGGGAGGCATTCAAGAAGATGAACTGTGACCAACCTTGGTGTTGCAACAGCTGATCCTCGCTCGCTGAGCAATGGTCAAGCATGAGGGATATATCTCCAGCTAATTTTCTAGACAAATCCAGACCAAGATTCTGAAAGAATTAGAAAAAAAAGAAAACAAAACAAACATTATAAGCAATCACCTTTTTCTAGAGCACCAAGCCCTAGTAGGAAAGATGCTCCTGGGCTCTACTGTCTTCAGACCTGTCAACTGCTTGCTATAACAGATGAATGTGTTCAGATACTTGCTCATCACTTCACATCCTGCCTTCTCAGCCCTCTCCTCACCCCAGCAGGTACCTTCACAGCAGCTATCATTCTGACACGAGGGTATTTTACCCTTTTTTATGAGGGTCTAAAAAGTACTGGGATGGGCTCCCAGTCAGACTCGGTCTCTTAATCAGGGATCACATCGTACCAGAGGGTGTGGAGAGGCCCTTGACACCAAAATGTTTTGACAATCAAACAAACATCCCCAAGCAACTCTAGGCAGTGAGTACAGCTGATGCACGGGTAGCCAAAGCCACATAACAGAGAGCTCAGCAAATCCTCATTGAGAAGCCATGTGAACTCTTGGTTTACTGCAGCACGTTAAGGCAGCTGTCCTGTCTGCACACTTAGCACTACCTATGCTGGTTAGTCTGACCCTAGTTGCAAGTTAGCTGTGCAAGCTGAAGCCCTAGTGCAGGCCAGTGCTGCTCCCTGCATGGTCTTAAGGAATCATACTGACCTTAAGGAGTAGAGCAGAGTCATCATCATCTGCGTGCCCTCCCGCATGGTCAGCACTGCTCTGCAAAGGAGAAAATGGGCTCACGCTGCTCAAACACATCTGCAAGCACAAGACTACACAGACTGACTCCAATAGCCAATAAGCCATGGGTAGAGTTTAGATTCCTTGGCTAGCAGCACTCCAACTCTTTTTTAAGGACAGAGGCAACCAGTTCCTCTACTTCGCAATCAGGGTCTCTGCCCCACAGCTGCAGACTGAGCACAAATGCATGACCTGCCTCTAGCTGGAGCTAACAGCTTCCCTTCACTCCAGGTGGAAGTGGTTACTGGATGCAGTGAGGTGGTACTTGGGCTGCAAAGGCTGTAGATGCTGCAACTGGGTGCACAGAGGCTGCAGCTGGACTAAATTAAGTTAGAGTGGACTAACCAACTAACCAGAGGGATTTTTGCAGGGTTTCTCCAGCACGATGTTAACCACAAATCATGAAGTTGCTAGAGAACTAAAGAAAACATTCACATCTGAAATGCTTTCTCACTGAGCAGGTACAAAAAAATAAAAAATCCCATGAGGTCAAAACAGAAATGAAAAGTAATCGTTGGGGTCTGAGGTTCTATGACATGCTGAGTATTGAAATGACTCATCCAGCCACATTTGAGCTACTAGATTGCGTGTTTGTTCAGTCTTGGGTGTTTTTTAGCAACTGGCACTATGAATTAAACTGTTACACTAGAAAACAACTGGTGGTAACGGAGGTGGGGTAATTTTATTAGATAACTATGACACACCAATGTGAGAAGGCCTGTGATCCAAGTTTTGGGTTAAATTTGGAGACTAAAGTTCACTTCAGTCCTTATTTTACCCAAATGGCTTATTCAGTCACGTACATATTTTGCATCCCTATTTCCCCTGCTGCGCGATGGAATATGATTCCACGCACTCGGGTTGTCATAACTCAGATCCTGTCTTGCATTTCTCTAATGCCTTGCATTCTGGAGGGTCTTGGCGTGTTTCACGAGCTGTTGTATACATAGCCAGAATCAAACATGCGGCCACATCTAGGGGGAAAGATGGCAATAACTGCATGCACTGCACAAGCAGGAATAAAATTCTGTCCCGGAAGAGATACTTTTGCATAATATGTCATTAATGTCAATCTATGAGCATCCCAACAAGCTGCTAGCTACAAGTTTAGCTGCATCTGAAGGACTCAAAATACTACTGCCGGGATACAAACCTAGAGTTCCAGTCAATCTATTTCTGCCTAACCTACTACACTGTCAGCAGTTGTTTTCATTACTTAGGTACCCTGTAGAGCAATAATAGGTAAGTATCAAAGTAGATCACAATTTTCCATGCCCTCTGGGAAGAGCAATGCTCAAAGGATGCTTTCAAGAAAGGATCCAACATCATCTGGAAAAGAGATGGCATTGCTAAACCTGTCACCTTCCCTCTCCCTTTCCCATCAGCTGCTGGCCACTGCTCCTCACTGTCTCACTTTCCTATTCCCAACATCGATGCCAGATTCCAGGTAACTTTACTAACACCTACGTGGAGCCAGTCCCTACAACTTATCCTCTTTGTCCCCTTTCCCTCTCCCAAGACCCGGGAGCCAGGAGCATGTCCTTCTGGCAGTCCTACTGAGATACCAGCTAGCTGTCCTCTAGCACTTGGGACAGTGCCAACCAAAAGACAAGTGATGCTCAGCAGACAGGAGGTGGCCAAGGGCACTTGTGACCTCCTCCCAACACGGCTACTAACTCCTTCCACAACCTAGACTCAGTTTACTCGCATTTCTGATTTTTCACAAATGAACAAACCTATTCTTAGCAGAGGAGAAAGAAAGGAAAATATCCTTTTCTCAGTGCCAGCATCTCAAAATGTCATTCTTGAGCAGAAGAGCAGCAGGTGGACTTCCTTTCTCCTGCACCCCAAGCACGTGCAGAGGGAAGAGCAGTTCCTGCAGCCACGGGCACTGCCCAGGGCAGTGCCAAGCAGCCACAGAGGGTCTGGTTTACAGCCGCTCGGCCAGCTGTTGTGGTGTGCCCTTACCTCAGCCTGAAGCACAGCTGCTGTCGGGAGGGAACACCCTGCTATGCAGGGGAACGCTGCCTTCCGCTGCACCCCGCTCTTGGCTTTCAGGAAACCTCACCCCGTTTTGGTGTTGTAGCTGGAACACGGGTGAGTATCTTCAAGCAGACTCACAGCTGGTATACTACAGCTGCTTTTTAGAAAGCGTTTGCATTTTGTTGGAATAAGTATAGAAAAGCAGAATCACAGAACAGTTGAAGTTGGAAGGGACTGTAAAGATTATCTATTCCAACCGTCCTGCTTAAGCAGGGTCACCTATAGAAGGTTTCCAAGGATTGTGTCCAGATGGCTTTGAATATCTCCAAGGAAGGAGACTCCACAGCCTCTCTGTGCAACCTGTTGCTGTTCTCTGTCATCTTCACAATAAAGGAGTTTTTCTTCATGTTCAGATGGATCTTCCCGTGTTCCAGTTTGTGCCTGATGCCTCTCATCTTACTGTTGGCCACCCTTGAGAAGAGTCTCGCTTCATCCTTTTTACATGCCCTGTTTCAGCAGCACGAGTCCATATTGTCTCTATATAAGGGGAGGAAAAAAAAAAGTCTGTCATATAGAAAAACTGATTGCTGCTGACATCCAGTAGTCTTAGGCCAGTAAGTTCATCTTTGAGTCCCAATGGAGATGTGGCCACAACAGCCTATCAGAGCAACCTCCTGAATGGGATACTGGACACTAAACACATGGAGTCTTATGGAGCCCTAATTCAGCTTCCTTGAATACATACAGAGGAACATGAGGTTCTTTAATGAGCCTAGTCCTCTGATTACTCTTGTCTGCAAGTATGATAAATAACTTGAACCACGTGTTCATCAGGAAGAGCAACGCCAGTCTCACACACATATGACAGGGGCCACTGAGCACCCTGGACATTGACCAGGACTTTGTCCCACACATCCATTCCGTGACATGGCACAAGCACCTGTGCAACACACAGCCTTGCTTGAGTTGTGATTGATCCTGAGGCCCAGTGCAGGGTGGACAACTGAGGTAGAAGTTAAGAACAGATGATCCAATTCTGCATCCACCGGTGAGTTTTGACTTAGTCTATTCATACCAGTACCACACAAGACCTCATGAAAAGGCAGAAAGGGCATTGTGCTAGTCAGCACCAGTCAATGGCAAGGACTCATTTTGTTAGACACTGGATGCTTAACAGCTCTTCCTGTTCCCGTCCAACCTTAAATCATAGTTATGGTCATCACAGGCCCAGACTGTTGCCCTTATGCCAAGGTGAGGTTTGAGCTGATCTGGGAATGACAGATCCAATCAAGCTCGTGGACCAGTCCCTCCCTGTAGGATGCTATAGCTAAACAGGGCTGATTTGCTCCCTGAGGAGTCATTTCCACTAAATCCTGTATCCAAGTCTGAAGTCAACAGAGAAAGAAAGACAGAGAGATTCATTCCTGACTCCACCTTTGTTTCCCACTGCATTATTCTAGATGCTTCCTGCACTTCAGCAGCATTTTCCAATGTGTGACACCGAAATCATTCCCTCTCATCTTAAAAAACGGCTCCTGCGGCTCCAAAACAGCTAAGCTCTTGCGTGATATCTCACAACTATCTTTGTGGTTTGTGCATTTCTTTGCCAAAAGATGCTGGCACAGACAGCCTGGGATATCTCTCTCCTTCAGCTCTGGGATCTTCTGCCCAACTACAAGTAAATCCATCACCAATGCAGGGCCAGGTGTCTGCACCAGCACTCGACACTGTCATTTCTTCCATTGCCCGGGACCTGTTGTTTTCAAAGGAGCAAAGGGCCAAGGATATATTTGTTGATGGTTGTATGTTGGTTACTACCAGGATTGGCAGTTTTAAGGATTTTCCACGTATCGTCTGTCCCTCCAGGTTGCAACGCACGGACCCAGACACAACACTGACAGCTGCAGGGTAAATAAATAAAAACAGAGTATTTTGATCTTGGAAGGGGAGGTGGTTGGGAAGAGAAGGGGGGGCTGGGAGCGTCAGACAGACAGAACACGATGGCCACAGCTGTGGTAGGAACAGATGCGGCACAGGGAGCGGGGAAATAAAGTTCTGCAAATGTAAGCAATGCTGGAAAGTCTTGGAGAATGGCACGCATATTTGGGACAGGTGGGAAGTGTTTACGTAGAAATAAGAAGGACAACGGCCTGAAAGAACACTGGTCACGTTACCTGTGACCCAAACTGACCGATCACAAATCCCGTGGGCCAAAACTTCTTGGATCACCATTTCTCTGGCTTAGAAGAACCCACTTAACACAGGTAAGATTTACCTGGTGCCCAGCACAGCTCGTAAGCACTATGTTCCTCTCAAAAAGGACTCTAAACCAGTCCTTATAGCTATCTTGGTTGTAACAGGCCTCACTGTAGCACCACAGCCTGGTTCTTGGGCCCATGAGTATGGAGCAGCGTGGAGACCAGGCTCATTCTGCAGGCAGCAGATCTGCCAGCGTCAGCTCTGGCACAGCTGGAGCACAGCTGGCAACACATCAGCACAGCCCCCGTGCTGTCCAGGGAGATTCCCAAGCTTGATCAATGCTGTAGACACACACACAATATATCTATCTATCTATACACACACACACAGATTAGAAGATGCTAATTCTCCACTGGTATTTACACTGTAAAATGACTACAGAGTTGTATGCTCTGTTTTAGTTCCCTGAAGCTGCCTTGCTGCTGCGAGGAGCTTTGCCAGGCTCCTGCAGGGCAGGTAGCCTGTGGCTAGCTCGCTCCCCAAGCCTCTGAGCCACTGGCCCCATGAGCCAGCTACAAAGCTGTTGGAGCACGTTTGCACTCTCTTTGCCAATGGTGGTTAAAGAGGAGAAATTGTGTGGCTTGTTCTGGGGGATCTTTGCTGTGCTTGAGGGAGCTGCCCCTTTAGAGAAAGGGCTAATCAAAACCAGCAATATTAACAAAATCAGTTTTTTCCTCCTGTCTCATTTCATAAATCATTAAGGGTTAGATTTTTCAAGGACCCTAGGGCATCTGCATCCACATTTTAAATTAATTGAGCGTTAGGAACCTGCCTCCCTAAGGCACTATTGAAACCCCACTGCAACGAGCTTAGCTGAGCCCAGCAAAGGTGCATCGTGCAGCTCTGGATTGATGCAGGATGAACGCCTACATCACCCCGGCATTACCCAGCAGTGCTGAGAAGACTTGTCCAAGGTCATTTTGTGGGTCAGTGTCACAGTGAAAAATAGAAATCAGGATCTCCACCTTCTAAGCCTCAGGTCTGTCTCCCAGTTCTGGTCTCCTGGATGATCCGTGCTTCATGGGGCCCTCTGGAGAGTAAATCCTTCTCGGCTGCAACTGTGTCACCAAAGGATGCTCAGAGGCAGCTTGCAAGAAAGTTTGAGCATTTCTAATCTAGTTAAAAGGAAGGCTTATGAACACAAAGTCATGCTGAGAGACATTCTCTGAATTTATTCACACCCTATTCCCTAGATAAAAATAGCTTTATATGTTAAGTTTAGGACCCCAGAAAGCCCAAAGGATAGCAGGGGATTATCACAAAAGGGCAGCAAGCAGTCAGAAAGAGCCCAGGGGACATCTTGTACAATTTCCATGAAGAAAATAATTAATTCAAACTTTATACAGACTTCTATGGGAACGTCCACTCTAGAGATGTTCAAAGAACCCTTTGCTGCTTTGGGCTCACTTTAAATCAAGTGTCCTAAAAAAACACTTCTGCTATGCATTTCATTTCAGTTATACATGGTGTTTAAATGCCAAGGGATCAGGGAAAATACGGTTATTAAAGGGCTGCAAGACTTTAATAAGGCACACAGTCATTAGAAAGTTGTTGAGTCATGAAAATATTCTCAATAATTTGAAATTAATGTTTAGAGCACGCTGTACCATAAAATTCTCAGATGTTGTGGCCATGGATACTAAGGCAAAAACCTTAAGGCCATGACTACACGAGCAAGTTACCGCAAGGTAAGCTAGGGTGTAATTGTGGAGCACACGCTCCAGAGCGTTGTCAGGTAACCTCCCGTTTGCCAGCTGCCATCCCCAGCGCAGCGGAGGCTCCTTGCGCAGTGTGGCACCCACCTTCCTCCGAGCGCTGCTACTGCAAGAGTGCCTATTCCCCAGCGACTTTGTGCTCCAGCGGAGATACAAGGGTGGCTCGGCCACGTGTGGCAGCTGATGCAATAGAAAACGACACGGAATTAGATAACCAAAAAGCTCAATGCAAAGGGCTAAAACTTTATGTAGAGATTCTACTTCATCAAGTAAATATATTACCAATAAATGTTTGCAACTAGCAATCAGAGCTCTTGCTCCCCATACCATTAGCTGTGCTGAGGAGTTGGGGTAGGATGTTTACCCAGAACTCTCTCCTCGTTTTGGGAAAAAAAAACAAAAACACAAGAATTGGAATTCAATCAGCTTCTGCTGTTTGATCTGCCCTTTCTTTCCCATTGCTGGATCTTGCTGCATCCTGCCAGCAAAATTCATTGAGCTTTGCTTATAACTTTAGTAAAAACAGAATTTCTGGATGTAATTATGGTGGACTTATCCTGGTACATGGTAGAAAACCAGGACACCAGGGTTCCTACCCCAGACCAGGCATTCATCCCAAAGCTTGCCCTGAGCCTGTCGAACACCAGGAGAAAAAAATCAGTCTTTCTAGTCCCAGTAGCTTTTAGGGACATCCTAAAAGTTGAAGAACTTTTTTTTTTAGACTCAATAATAATCACTGCAGGACTTTCTCCTTTCTCTGCTCCCACTAGTCAGTGGAAGGAATGAAGAGCCGTAAGTATTTTTACCCTCCACATTTTGGAAACTGCTTACATCTACTATTTAGAAAAGGGGATTGGAGCTGACAGCAAGACCTCTCCTACCACTACAGGATGCAGTAGGCTGCAGGAGTTACCTGAGTCTATCAGACTGGCCCCACTCCTGAAATCCAGACTGTCTTCACAGTCCTTGCTTCTGTCCAGGCAGATATGATAAACCTTGAAGAGGCAGTTTGAGATTACGGAAGAGTTCACAGAGTTCAGCAATTAAATTTCGCTGTCCCAGATAAAGCCAGGATTTCACCAGGTGAGAGTGCAGCTTCCCAGGGTGACTTTGAGGGGTGCCTTACAGCCAGCAGCTGCACCTATTCATCCTGCACATCCGCTGTTTCAGAAGTAAGGATTAACAGTCCCATAATCCCGGTCTGTCTGCTTCCCTTGTGGGCTGGCCCACAGATCAGGGCTGTTGCTACCTTATCAGTTCCCCAATAATGTACCTAACTCAAGGCAGCAGCATAAATATATCCTGCTTATATACCCCAACACAGGAGAGAACTAAGGAGCTTGGTCTCAGCCTCTGTAAAGTCTATGCTAAAAAGTTTTTCAGGCACCATATATCACTTTGTGTCTTTTAGGTGAGGAGAGAAGGAGATGATGATTGGGAAGAGGAGGGAAGGTGGGCTTTCCACATTGGTTATTTTTCTTCTCACAATCTAAGTCCCCCTTCTTAGCATGAGGAGCAGAAATGGTCATTACTATGAGTCTTCCTCTTGCTCCAAGGGGAGGCAGGGGACAGGACACAGCTCTCATTCTGGAATGCTGCACTCAATAGAAAACTATGACTGCCTTGCTAGTAAAGCATAACCCATGTATTTCTTCTTTTGCCCACCTCTACAACGAAGTGTCATTCTGATAGAGTGGGAAATACTCCACATGTTCACCAACCTGTAGCTACCTGTTTTAGGAACTCACTGTATCAGTGTCTCAGGAGTTAAACTACCTGGAAGAAGGGGATTTCAGCAGAAGATCCGGAACTGCAAACATTATCAGCAGTATTAATCTGTCACATCTTTCCTGGACTGTACATATCGTGCTCCATCACCCTGGCATGCCATGGCCTGCACTGTTACAAGACGTACTGAAGCTGTAGCCAGCCATAATTTGGCATCTCAGTGAACCTTCTGATCCAAGGGAAAACAGGAAGAAAAAAAATACATTGAAAAAGGCAAACAAAAACAATCCACAAACTTCTAAGCAAGTGCTGAAACATAATTCTTCAAACAAAAATACTTTAAAATAACTCTGAATTAAGAAAGAGACATACTCTTGAATACATACCCCTTACGGGATGATCCAGAACCCCAAAACTTAGAGCTTTTCTTTGTAATAGCTCTCTCTTACTCAAATACATACAAAAAATCCCACATTTGTTTTCCTGGTTCCTGTTTTCCTCATCCTGGTCAAAACATGGCCAGTAGCCATGTCTCATATTGAAAATGTCCCATGTCCCATATATTGAAAATGTCTCAGCGCCACTGGGGTGCCCCGAGCCCAGGGCTCTGCCATGGAGCACACACAGACCTGCAGCCACTGGGACACAGGGGAGGCTCCTGGCTCTGTTGTTGTTGTTGAGCTGCTGGAAGGGAGCTAGGGAGAGGGAAAGATGTTCCGGATAGGTCAAAAAAAAACCTCACAGGAATGGATGATCTCACTTGTCAACACACACACACACGCCCAGATGTACAAATATATATAATCAACTGGAAAATACTGTGTGGTATAAAAGTTTCTTCAGCTCAAGCTCATCGCAGTTGGGATAGTCAAGGCTAAGAGTACTTTGCAAACACCTCCTACTAAAAGCCCTCCTAGCTAGCTGTGAAGTATGGTACTTTATTATGCATTTATAGTTTTGGATAGGTACATATATATTTTTCACACACACAGAAATCTAGATACGATACAACTAAAGGCATATGTAAGACCCTATATAGTCATTAATATAATATGTAAGTTCTCTATACACAAACTTTTATACAGATTTTTTTAAATCCCTTTAAATTGCCCCAAGCCTGCATGAGGAGCAGGAGGTAAGAGGAACATCCCATTCAAATAGCAGAAAGATGACAATCCAAAATAAACAAACAAACAAACAAAAATCATTGAACGGGGCCTCTCCATCTGCTTGTGCCCCTCTGCAGGGCATGTATGGGGAAACAGAGAGGGAGTTATTCTAGAAGCCAGCACGGTGGAGTTTTTGTGTCCCTGGTTTGTCACAAACCAGGGACACAAAATTCCTTCTGCATCATTTTCCTCATTTTCTGGACTGTGCCACCTAATGGACATACACAAAAAAATAAAGTGCTCCTAACTTAGAGTCTTTCCAGCATGCCAAAGCTGTGAAGCTACTTCCATGCATTGCTGCAATGACGTATTGTGTGATGTAAGGTCCTTTGCTCTATTTCGTTTCCAAAGAGAATTTTGAACTGGGCTTCATTACTGTAAATAAAACACATGGCTTCAAACACAAGTTTTTTTTTTTTTTTTTTAATCCTGTTACGCATTACATACTTTCCCCTTCAGCCTGTGCATGAGGTTGGGTCTCTGGCACTGCTGGCCGTCCCTTTTTCTTCCACATGGGCATCCTGAGCTGGCCAGGGCGTACTCAGTACAGTACTCGGGAGCCACAGACAGCAAAAACAGCCCTTTGCTTAGCCAGGTCTTAATAAAACCAGTGAATGAATGACAGACAAAGGAGTTCTTCTGCTTCTTGTGCAAGAAGCCAGCACAAGGTTGTAGCATTAAATAGCTAACTGCCTCCGCGGCCCCGCTAGAATAGGAGTTGGTATGTTGTTTGCCTTTGCCTCCGAAGAAGCAGGCCAGTGTTTCCCAACAGGAAGGCCTGTCTGGATTCCAGACAAAGAGGGCTCAGGAACACCAGCCCTCAAATAACCTACCCAGTAGGTCATCCTGACACTTAGATATTCATGAAAATTTGCCACCACAGTCACAAATTTGCTGCCAGCTTCCCCACAAAATTTAACTGAATCCTCAAGCAGAGATACTAATGAGAGAAGCCAAAACTAGTTATTTTTTAGGCAACAAGAATGCCCCAAACCTTACTGTCCTTACATGACTTTTAGTTTCTTGTTCCAAAACTCAAGCCACTAAACTCATCTGTTTTATTTATTTATTTTAAAGACTCGAGGTCATTCCTTTCTGTGTCCAAGCCCTTCTTCCAATATCTTTTTAAATAGTCTGCTTGATTCCAGTAAGTGGACTCTGAGCAACAGGAAAAATTCTGTAAGAGAAATTATCTTCTTGCATATAAATCTAGCTTTGAAAGGAGATGGCATTTTTAGAATTCAAGGCCTGGTTTTGGGGTTTTTTTTTTGATAATTTTTGTTCTGCTGCTTATAGGAACCCTGTGTCTCAAGAAGCAGCAGCTTGTTCAACTCTAACCTGAAACAAGAAGCACAAAAAAAAAAACCCTCCTTTTTCTAAACACGTTTTCTAGATGAAAGAAGCATTTCCTTTTAGTCTGTTCAGGACTATCTTCCTTTGCCTAAAAACAGGTATACTGAGTCCCAGGATTCCTGGAAGGGAATATGTCTCATGCCTTATGCTCCAAAATACAATCCAGCATGGGGCTGTTTCACTTGTGGGTTTTTTTTTTTGGAGGAGGATTTTTTTTAAATTTTGTCTACACCGCCCGATCTGTGCAGTGGTTCCCCTACCCGTAAATCACAACTAATGGCACATTGCACAGATAACTCAAAGGTGTGTTGAAGTTCAGCTACAAGTTTTAAGATCCTTGACTTAAAAAATGACTAAAAGCATTATTTATTGCTGGTTACTCCCAACAACAACAATATATAAACTTGCAAGAATGAGCCAGGAGTGTCAAAGAAAGCAAAGCTCTGCCCTGAAGGCACATGCTTTAAACAATTCTGATGGATGGAAAGGGCAGAGCACAGACCTGAAGGAAGAGCAGCTCAAAAAAGGGCTTGCTTAGCATCACTAGTGGTGCACAGATCTCAAATCCATGCATCCTCGGGCACTAAAGCAAGGTCCTCTCCACTGACATCTCGAGGCCATCCCTCAGCCTGCGCTTGGCTGCCCTGACCCACCGGAACAGTCTCTGCTGAACACTTAGCTCTTTCCCATGGGCTCTGGAAGCAGGACAGATACCATTGCACATTTGAAAGATTTTTGTGAAACTGATAGTTTCTACCAATAAAGGCTGAGAGATCATGGCTCAGTACTGTAACCAGCCTGTTGCGCTGATTGTTCAGGTACCTTTTTCAGAAAACTTCAGCCACACCAGTAAATTCCTTATAAAGCAAAGAGGGAGGTATAAAAAATGAACTTAAATCACTGTTTAATGCCTGGCTATTCCTGCTTCATGCCCAAAAATACTGGAAAAGCTGGAAACCAAAGATAAGGTCAGAACCAAGCAACTTTCTCACTCCCTATGGAGAACAGAGAGAGTCCCAGGCTGCATTACAGTGCGGGCGTCTCCATCTCACCCGTGTTATGGGTTCCTGCCATAGCTGTTCAAGCAAAAAAGGCATTTTTAGGGGGTGACTAGCAAGGCACATTGAGGCTGTCAGGTTAAGGGGGAATGACTCATCCCCTAAACACACCTCGCGCTCTCTGTTTAGACAGCTCACACACAGGCGTTGCCACGTCCACCTTTGGTCAGATGAAACCCCCTCTGCGAGGAGCATAGTCCCACCAGCATCACCCTTGAGAAGCAGGACAGTGTGCTGCTCGCAGGAAAGGGAGGTCTAGACCCCCATGGGGGTTTATCAGTCTTGCTCCTTAGCAGAGCTGAAGCCCAGGTGACTTGTAGAGTTATGCATGAAGCCTGGGCTGCTCCGGGAAGGCAGCTCCTAAACCCCAAGCTTTTCTCTGCCACCTTGTTGTTTCAGCAGCTCTGCAGCACCCCTCCTGAGGCTGTACAGGAAGAGCAAGGAGCCTTCGAGTCTGGTGGAAAGGTGCTGAGGAAGCTCCCAATTAACCCACCTGGTGGCTGAGCTTTTCCAAGCAGCCCCCGGTGCCAGGGTGCAGCCTGGCGTGCCACCCTCCCGCTGCCCTGGTCTCCAGGACAACCTCCGCGTGTGTGTACACAACGGGGCAGTCAGGTAACTACTTGCATGCCACCGAGAATCACAATTTCCTTTTATTCTTGGCGTCTGGCTCTGAAAGATGAATGAGGCTGATATGAAAAATGACACCACCCTGCTATAACCTCCAGGGTCATTCTGAAAAGCTGATTACATATCTATATACATACGCACGTACACACCTCACTGGCCCTTTTCACCACTCAGGTCTTCCAGCACTGCTCACCTTAAAAGGACTTGAGAAAACCCCAAAGCTATATGCAACACATTTTAAGACTCCATAGTCTCTTATGTGTTTTTATTTTATTTTCACTATTCAAAGCCTAATCTTAATGGTGGCCTTCTGTATCAAAGGGCCTTATTTATGTTTGTCCTTTAAGAGTAATCTCAGCTGGCTAGTGACTGTACACTGTTGAGTGAACAGTTTTCATAATGATATTTAGCATCTCAATGCAGTCAAAAAATTGCAATCTAGTCCTGCTCCTACTTGCAATCAATTTCTTGGTCAGAGAGGTCAAACAGTAAAATTCTGGAAACATCTCTAGTGATAGGGGTCTGAAAGATCCTGCAGACAAGCTTCCTATCCCAAATGCCACAAGGACAATGAAGGAGAGGATTTAATTAATGAGATACCCTGCCTCCCAATACAAGCACTTATATAAAGAACTACATTGTCTATGTACCAGGTGCAGCAATTTTAGTCCATACCCAGGCACTCCTGCCCAATGAGCTGTAGGTTTTCAGTCCTCCAGCCCTTGGGAAGCACTGTTAAAACAGCACTTTTTTTTTTCCTCTGCTCTTTTTTGCCTTTACCACCTCCACCGAGGGTCAGATAGCCAAGCCTTCTTTCATAAAGGTCTACGATGACTAAGACCGCAAACTTAATCCAAGGACTTTTCCACCATTAGACACTTTCCTACATGCACAAAATAAAGGACAGCACTGGAAGCCAAGAGACATGAACCCACTGCCAAGTAGACAGACAGGATTCATGTACAAATAACTGTTTGTGCATGTGTGAGGGAAAGAGACAAAGTTGAACTGATCCTTTCCCTTGAGGCTATGTCTTTACTCTTTCAGACGGGCACGTGTCTCTTTTGTTTTCAATAATAAAAGCAACTATATCTGAAGTGCCCAACCATAAATCCATCACACAATTAAGGGAATGCTGCATAGAACTATGGGAACATATAAGGACAGATAGTGGAAAAATTCTGAAAAAAAATCATAGTCCATGGTTTCCATTGCTCGACTCAGACATAGGCAGCTCACTGCTGTCTGCAGGCACTTATATTGCCACCACAAGATCTAGGCACCACAGACTGATTCCGGTGGGGCTCACTGGTGTGCAGTGGTGGAAGACAAAAAGCCTTTAGAGAGATGCATGATTTGGATTTCTTTAATTTTTTTGACCTTTCTTATCATTAAGCAAAAGCTTGTGGTCTTTTCTAGATCATGTGCAATTAAACTCTTATAAAACCACATGCCTGGATAAAGCTCATCTTACGCAACTTGGATGAAGCATTTTCCCCATTGTAATTATTATTCAAGAAATCTATTATTATATTTTACAGGGAAGCCTGAAGTGTGCAACACTTGTTTAAAAATACAGGCAATCCAGTGTATTTTCAAGTCCTCCTACCTTATACCATGTATACTTAAAAACAAAGACAAAGAATTCTGCGAAGAGGAGAGTCATTCCTTGCTCATAGATATTCATGATTGCAGGCAGTAAAACTGGGTGCGCCCAAGCTTACCTGAGAGTTTTGTCCGAGTGCAAGCGCTTCCAGTTCAATAGTAGAATGATGGTACTGGTGAAAATGAGGGTCCAAGAGAGGCTTAAGCACAGGGTCTGGCATCCTCAGCGCCAATATTGATGGCTCCTCTCCTTGTTCAGACCTGGGGCATCACTACATGGGTAAGAAGAGTGAGCTTGGACTGCCAGCTGCTGGCCTGAGCTGCCCAGGCCCGGAGGGAAAATCCGGCCTTTCCTGGGCACCGTGCTTCCCCTCATGGAAACGAGGCTGCTCTTGGGTGCTTGGTTGTAGGAAAGACAGGAGAGGCTGATTTGGGTGCACCCTCAGACTTGAGCAGAGACAGAGACCAAGAACTTACTTTAGCCTGACAGGATCTCTGATGGCTGTTGGTTAGCAGGTGGGCTGTACCTAACATGGAGAGCAGGGACAACAGTCATTGGCACCTTTCTTCCCAGTGGTTCTTCCTCCTTTTGAACAGATAGTTATTTTGGGGGGTAATTTTGGGGTAAGGAATGCAATTCCTTATACCACAGTCACTTGGGATAATATTTATTACTGATAGCCTTCTGCAGGGCAAGCTTGGGCAAGATAGATCAAATCTTTGCTTCAGGGCCTTCGTTGACTTACAATGGCAGAAATGCCAACAACAAAAAAAATCATGTGCAAAGTGGAACATGAGTGTACAGGGGTTGACTCAGAAGCCACAAGGTTTGGGATTTTTTTTTCCCCCTGTGCTTTGGGTGTACTTGGGTCACATTGTACATAGAGAGCTAGCTGTTTTCCTTTAATGAAAACTGAATTTATTGGAAAATCACTTTCTTCCCCCCTGCTAAAAGCATTACAAAATTCATGATAAAATTATAACAAATGACTACATAGTAAATGTTACTTCCATTTTTGCATACAGCATTGCACAAATGTTTAGTTGATTGAAACTATATAAGTTTCTTTCACTATCCACATTTGGGTCATTAAACAAATCAAATATCTTCATACTTTGAGTATCACCCAATATTACTTGAAACTTTTTGGCTAGCCTGGGTTTGCTTCTTTGCTGGCATGAACTGGACAAGTACTCCACCCTTCCTTTTAAATAGATTTAAGCTGTATCACTTAGATTACTTGGAACAGGGCACAGAGACCATAAGTGAAGGATTAAGCGTAATAGAATCCTTGTGAGGTTAAAAACTGGACAAGCTGGCCTTTAAAACTTTGTGATGGACCATTTGTCTGTAGTAAACCAACCTTCCAAAATGAAACTACTTCATTACATGCATCTGTATTAAGGTGATGCATGAGAATTTCCATTGTTACTGGAGGATGCTCCAATGGAAATGCCTCCATGAAGATTTAAGAAGCCACTTAATCGGATGGAGTAGACGAGCGGAGTACACCAGGGTTTAATGACAGAGAGGCGTGAAAAGCCAACAATCCAGCCCAGCATTCCCGGGATTTCATCTCTGGCACAGGAAGGGTTTGCATGTTCCCCGCTTGTGGTTTCTATTTTAGAACGTATTCATTGCTGAGATGCTTCAGCACAGCTGTGCTGGTTCATTAACTGCCCAGCATGTCACTCAGCCCAAGCAAATGGCTTTGGGGCAGTGTCTTCCAAGGGCCTGAGGGATGGGTAGACCTCTGTGAGGAAAGGAAGGTGTTGGTGTAGGAAATATTTGGGAATCTCTAGAGATAGATTAGAAAAACAAGCCCAGAGAGAAAGAATCCAGTAGGAGAAAGACAGTTCCGCACAGCACAAGGCGGAACACTCAAATGGAGGTTTCTAGAGCAGTTCTCATGCATCAAAATCCCATCAAGGCACCAGTGATCAACAGAACAAGATGTCCTTTTAGTTGGAGTAAACAGCTAATAGCCTTAACCTGGAGTCTCTACTTCTTCAGACTTTTCCATAGGTGCAGAAGAGCCTTATACAGGTACCAGAAAAAAAGAGAACTTTTTCACTACATCCCCACCTTCTCCTGCATCCCACTCTGGAGCAAGAGCCACATGCAAAATTAGAGCATGATTAAGGCTTGCCCTTGAATGGGTTTGTTAAGAAGGTGCTGTGCCCACCCCAGGAGCCGCGTCAGAGATGTGCTGAGCGGTGCAGCTGCTAGCTGGGCCTTGTTTCCAAAGAAACAGGGTCCATGTTGTGCTGCGAGTGACTCATGCAGAGATCATTCCTGTCAGGAGGAGATGGGAGGAATTGTCCCAACCTTCTCTGGGGTGGGCCTGGAGATCTTGGAGCACAAAGGCCGACGCAGGTGCTATGAACAAGGAGAGTCAGGGCTTCCCAGGCCTTGCCCATCGATTTTGGACAGGGCTTCGGCTCTCCATTTTGTTCAAGTGAGAGGGGAATGTACCCAGGGAAGGAGGACAGGCCATTGGGAACATGCCGTCCCCAGCACTGCCATCCCGCTGCCAGGAGCGGCTCAGGTCATCCCACACTGTGGCATCCATCACAGTGACAGTCCCTGGCCATCCCCAGCCTCAGAGGAGCTGCTCCCAGCTCCCACAGCCCTGGCATGCCGGCTGCTTTCCACTCCCTCTCCAGGCCCTGCTGTAACCTCTGCACTGCCTGGCCATGAGGCCAAAATCTACCTCCTCCTGCGTACCGCAGTCAATAACGTAAACCCTCATAACTTCTTTGTGCTCGGCACAGGTTAACATCCAGAATGCGACTGCAGGCCCATGTGGAATAACAGTCTGGAAAAATCTGGCTTTAAAGCCATTATTAAATCTACATGCTGTCATGAGCAGTAGTAACCTTAACTTGATACCTAAATGTAGAGTCTTAAGTTCAAAGCATTTCTAAAAATATATAAAATTAGTGTTTTCTTCTAAAAACATGATTCAGGCTCACACGGCTAAGCAAAGATGGAGCTCAGTGACCCTAGTGCTCCATTTCCAGAAGAAAGACCATTTCAGAAAATAAGGACTCTACCATGTTATTTTTCAGTCCATCCTGATTTGTTTTTCACTGGGTTGCTCTTTGACCTGTTCTTTCCAAGTGGGTATCCCTTAGCAGGCAGTTGCCTTAGTTCACATATTGGCAGCATGTAAGGTGCTTACATCTGCCTTCCCAAGCAATCTTTGCCATTCGAATTGCCCATTAGAAAGTCAGCTTGGCCTCAAAACTAGATTGACAAAAACACATTTTTCTGCTCTTCCTGCAAAACTCTTGAACTCCTGAAAGTTGAACACATGAAAGCAATCTGAGGTTAGCGTGTAATACACAAACCACATAAAAGAGATAATTTAGGATTAGACATATGTTACCAGAAACAGGTTGAAACTAATACAGATTTTGCATTCAGGTCATAAAAGACAGCACTTGCACAGTTCTGTGAGGCATCCCTACTTGGGGTGCCTTACTGGGGAAATAACTAACACTGCTCTGATGTCAATGAGAACCAAAACCAAAAAACATCCTTCACCCCTCTCCACCCTAGCATGGGAAGGATGTCCACATCTGCAGACTCCTGAAAGCCGACAGACACACCAGGAAAAAGACGAGTCAAAGCTCTCCTCTACTTTTCTTTTCCTGTTGCAAACCTACTTCCCAGGTCACGTCAACATGCGGGTCACGTCAATGCCTCGCATTGTATCAGCCATGGAGAAGGCCTTGGTCTCCATGCAGAACAGACAAGAGCAACTCTCTTCACTGGAGCTTGGGCCCAGTCTCCTGGAAAGCCTCCGGAAAGACTCCTTTGGTCATCTTATAATATAAGTTGGAACACTGCCATAACGTGCCTTAAACATCAATGCCAATGATCTAGTCAGAGCACTACTGGATATGGTATGGACTTCTCAGGAGAGGATACTCACATGGAGGAACAAGTGCAGAAATTCAGTTTCCAAACAGTATTAAGGAATTCATGGTGTACTGCATGTAAGAATTGCTCTTAATACTGGAAGTAGCCACAACCAATATAATACTAACAACTTATCTGTTGCTTTGTGTAGGGTTTAATGAAGTTACCAGTATTTTTGAGGTCTTGAATTTAAATCTCTCACTGTAAGCCAGAAACAATAAATTCAATACATTTCTAACAAGACAGACATTTAAAAATAGAGCTGTCTTGCTCCTTTAAAAAGTATGCTGGCAAAGGAACTAGGTTTACTTTTAAAAGTAGTTTGGTATGAAAGAGCTACACAGCAAAATGCTAAATCCCTCTAGAGAAGAGAATGAAATAAACTCAGATATTTCTTCTCTTAACACCTTGTCAGCAAAATTCTGTTTTTCGGGCAAGTTTTTTTTTTTATTTTTTATTTTTATTTCCCTCCCCACCCCCCATCCCAAATTACTGTACTTGTTTGCCAACACTGCTTTTCTAAGAACAACCACCTAAGCAACACAGCGGCTTTCTCATTGTGCCTCTTCCAACACTTCAGTGTTCCCTCCTGCAGCCTTGGGGGCTGCAGTGATACTGATAAAAATTATTGGGAGAAAATGTGGTAATGATGAAGTGTGTGCCTATATATATATATATAGGTATACATACACACACACACACACACACACACACACACACTTATATAAAAAAGTTCCTGACCTGGACTTCCAGCCGCTGTTCCAGCTAGAGCCTGAGAAATTGGTTTGATCTGAAACATTTCTACAGAAGTATTTTTGTCTCAGACAGATCCAGTAAGTGGCACCAAAAAATATAGGGATCTAAGAACTCAGAGTTACCTTAAAAAAGCTTCCAGTGTGACCAAGGGGCTGGACTCCTTTCTGTTCCTAATGACCTACTAGGCACACCGCAGGCTGCAACTAACTTTGTGCTCCACATTCAGCTTTTCAAGGAAAACCCTGAACAACAGTGATAGCAATCAAAGCATGCAGTCGCTGAAAGTGTTTAAAACTTGCCCAACATCTGGAGGGGGTCACCAAAAACTGATTCTGTGTCATATTTTTCTCTTTTTAATTCATCACCCTAGAATAGCTGGAAGAATAGCAAAGATATCACACACTGACCTTAATTAAGATGATGATTCACCCTTTGCTCTATGAACACAAACAGAATAGCTCAGTGTGGAAGCCTTACTGGCAGAAGAGTTTGGGAAGAGAGGAAAATACCCATCATGCCAGGACTCTTGTGGGTGTCAGGGAAAGAGCAAAATCAGGCTCCTGAAAGACCCGTTATCCTAGAAAACAAACACAGTCTTATCTTCCCAGTTTTATCATCGGGTTGTTCCAGAGACTTCACAACTGATCCAAACCAAATTTCAAGCAAAGTACATCTTTAAAGAACAAGAGATGCCTCAAAAGATATTGTTAATGATATTTCAATAATTGATCCACAGACTTATTAAATGTAGCCATGACAAAATCTTTAGTATCTGTAAACTTATGATAATCTAAACGATCAGTTCAGAGTCACAATAGTAAATGCTTTAAGTATGCCTTAGTAAATGCCATCAGTAAATGCAGATGAACTAGGCAGCTCTATCTCTTTACTCACAGCAATCATGCAGTGCCTAAGGTTGCTAAAGAGGATTTCCTTACCCAATTGAAAAGTTCCTGGATCTGCGCTTTAAGGTAGATTTCAAAACAAAACTGAAGGACAGATAATTTGGTGTATAGCCCAGTTTCTGCAATCCAGGAGCAAATAGTTTTAAACAATACTGTTCCAGTGATGGCATCAACAGCAGACACAATTGGTAGAAATGGCAAACATCTAGTTCTAGGGGCTGAACCTCCCCAAAACTTTGGGGGCATGGGCAGAATTGCCAAACTGGGCTCATGATTTGGACTAATTTCTATGAAGAGAGGATGGAAATGTTATAGCTGACAAATACTTGCAGACATTAGTGACAAAAATGAGTTGAAGGAGTGAAATTCAACTCTGGTTGAGGGCTGGCTGAGGACGGCCAGCACAATGCTTACCACTGATTCAGTATGGAGCTTTTCCAACACTATCCAACTTTGGTGTCAAAAAGGTTGCCCTTTGAATAGGGATAGATGCTCTCCATAGACATTTACAGAAAATTTCACAGTAAAATATGCTATATTTGGAATATTTGCTATATTCTAGAATTTAAAGACCAAAAAGAAGGTCGAGGCAGGGATAGTCTTCAGAGCTCCCCAGTGGGCAGGGTATCAGAAACACAAGCAATCAAATTGTTGACACCTATGCAGGAGCCCTGCAGAGGTGTCAGTGTGGAGGAGGTGGTCTGGGACCACAACTCTGCCAGCACGGCCAGGGGCCGTGTTTTGCTCTCTCTGTAGCCTGCTCCAGCTGTACAGAGGTGCAGACATCTGTGGGAAAGCAGATGACAAGACCACCAAGCTCATGGAGATTTGAGGAACACACAGTGTTTCTGGCTTGTTCCTCCCTTCCAGTTCAGCTGCTGAAAGAAAAAACACCTGCCTAGTAAGAGCCATGAGCAACCAACAAACAGCCTTTGTAAACGAATCACTGCCTTGCTGTGGATCAGGCAGGCTGGCATTTCCCCTTGTCCCTCAGCCACCTCTCTCCCCCAAGCCAGGGCTGACAAATAACATTTCAGTACAAAGTGGAAAGATGGCAGCAGCCCAGAGGTCAAAGACTCTAATTCCCACTTTCAGGTGTCAAGCTCCAGGGATCTGTTTCCCATGCGTGTAAATGACGGAGGACCTTTCTGTGCTGAGTTGAGGATCAAGGACCAGAATGTGCAGGAAACTGACTCTGCAGCCGCTGAAGCAAGGAAGATGCATGACGAACAAAGCGGCAGCATGGCAAACTGCTCCAGTGAGCTAAAATGAGAAATGGAAATAATCAATGGCAGTGGTTAAGAGGTTGTCCAGGAGAAACATTGAAAACTCAAAATACAGTCAACTCTATACAACACTGTAGAATTTGTGTCTTATGAAGAGGTCTCTGAAGAAAGGATATCAATGTAAAAATGAGAAAAGGCCTTGAAATAAATCATTTCGGACTGAAGCTCCAAAAAAGTTTGTTTCATATCATCCTGGTGACAACGCCTTTCTGCAGAAGAAGGCAAAGTGCTGTATTTTGGGAAAACTCAGTTTATTCAAAGAAGCCCAGCAGGGAAGCACGGTGAAAGCCAGAGGCTTTGAAGATATTTAAGTGGTCCTAGTCCCAGAGAAACAAATCAGAAAGTAGTGTTTCCAATGTGGAAAGAAGCAAAATCCAAGTCTCAATCATCCAAACTTCAAGGTCTGATCATATTCAAAGGATATTTGGATTCAATCCTAAATTCAATAAACAGTGAGAAGCCCATTCCTATTTTAAGGCTGGGGAAGATTTCAGGCAGCAGCTCTCTCATGGGCAGACTTTCTTCTCCCAGGGCATGTACAGTATAAAGCAAAGCAGACACCCTCACCGCATCCTGGCCAACACGCTTCTGTGCTGCGCAGGAGAGAGCTTCTCCATGGCCAGGAAGGCAGGATAACTGCCCGGGCACAGGCCACTGCATAGACTGCCCAGGAGCTGGAACTGCCACTACAAGCTTTCTTGGAGGGAATTAGAGGTGAGGACCTGGCTCTTCTCCCTGCAGTCCCTGCTCTGTTCCAGAAGCATCAGTGAATCCTTCTGACAGACAGTGACTTTAGAGCCTTAAGAAGAGGACTTTGGCTCTAGCCAGCCATTTGAAACCTCCTCACGTGCCCCGTGCCAAAGCTTGTGTTGATATGAGAATTGGAAACTGGAGAAAGTTCAAAAAACAACATCTAGTCTTTGATCTTATCACTGGTTAAAACAAATTCTACAAATACAAATATTTTACAAATATTTTCGCTTCCTATCCAGTCCCATAGTGAGGATAGTTTAGGATTCAGATCACGCAGCAGAAGTTGCCCCTCAAAGATTTCTTGTATTTAGATTACGAAAATGTGTATAGAAAGCTCAGATTTATATGTTAACAAAGCCAGAGAGGACAGCTGTGGTCAGCTAGGTTTGACTTCTGACAGGATGCAGGCAACAAGCCTGCTCTGAATGAATACCTGCATGAACTGCAATGCAACTGATGGAAAAAGGCATCCAGCCCCAGCTTGCCAACATCGCAGCCGTGACTTTTGTTCCAAGAATCATCTCCACTATTAAAAGTTGAGGACTTATATGTGGTATAAGTTGATTCTATTTCTATTAGTTCTTGTTCTACTATTGCCCCAAAAGGTTTCTGTTCTCAAATTTCTGTTCCCTATACAGCTACTTGAAAACAGGCCTTGAGCATTTTTTTATCACGCTTTTTGGTAAACTAAGGAGATGGGCTCCACTCTAAGGCATGTTTTTTTAATCCTTCAGTCATTTTTGTGGCTCTTCTCTGAAACCTCTCCAATTTTTAAACATCCTTCTTTAATTGCGGGTACCACAGCTGGACAGACCATTCCAGAAGCAGCTGCATCCATGCCAAACACAGCAGTAAAGTGATCCCTGGGTATACAAACAGGGAATATCAAGTAGTAGTTAAAAATGATCATTTTAGCTCCTTTGGCCACTGCAATGGAGTGAGGAATTATATTCAGGTAATTATCCATTCCAAGCCTCAATCTTTTTCCAGATTCCTGCTTCCTAGCATCATCTATCTTATCTGGTACATAAATCCTACAGTTTAATTTCCTTTACCTGTGGCATCCTGAAAAGACAAATCATTTACTATTCACATTCACATCCAGATTATACCAAATCCAGTTTTTCTTTCATCTGCTAACTTTAGCAATAATCATGTTTCTTTCCAATCACTTCTAGACTATTAAGCAAATCAGAGGTATGACTGCTAGAATCCCACTGGAAATAAAGCTATTTGGTATTTACTAGCTATAAAATCACACTTTGAATTTTGTACCTTAAATAGTTGGAACCTTTGTTCCATTTCAAATGTGATACTGTACCATCTGAGTTTATGAATAGCTATACTAGAAAGTTAAAAGTTTACAGGAAGTTCTTAGTATAGATTATCATACAGAGATTAAATATTATTGGTAAAATAATCCAAATTTCTATCTTTCTTCTTCAAAATGGAAAAACCCTTGGGTTTACCAGTTACTTTCTATAAATTCATACCAAATATCTTTTCATTTGTTATGCTGCTTTAAAATGTTGATTTATACCACAACTATTCATTGTGTGATTCCAATGTATTTCCAGAGATTTGTATTAATACTAACATTAGCTATTAATGATGATAGTAATCCTTTTAAAATATCAATCTAAACTTAGATATTTCATGTCTCTAGAACTTCTCCACTGTTGTAGGTCTTATTAGAAAACAAAATGAAAGACTTGGGGACTCTTAGGTTTTATAACTCCAGGATTTATAGCTACAAAATCTCATTTATTTACATAGTTAACTTTAGAACCTGATCTTTAATGTACTCCCAAGTACCAATGGTGGCAATATTATTTCACTATCCAGAGGGTGTGTTTATCCCCTGTTTACTCACAAGATATGTTTTTGTGTCATCATTGCCAATTACGCCACAACTAACAAACCTATTGAATTGCTATGGATTCTCTAGACTAAACTCTGTTATTTACTTTGGTTATCTGATTTACTGGTGGCAGTGCTTTAAGCAGACCTTCCTTGGGGCACCACAATTCAGCTCCAACTGGTCATTCACGGGCACTGGATCAAAGGCAGGTTTTATGCTTATGAAAGTGAAGAACTTGAACATCCTGAAAAGATCTGACGCAAAGCATTTTTTTCAGGCCACAACCCTCTCAGGTTCTCCCATATTTCCTTACTCTCCAAAAAGCTGTAGGTTACCTTCTGCCTTGCTGGTATCAGGTTTGCTTCACACCGTTTTGGCTGCTGCGTCCCTCACAAACTTAGACCTTCAGATTACAGCGTCTGGCTGCAAAGGGAGATGCTGTTTTAGAGCTGTTAAATTTGCTATGTTACTGAAGGTCATTTTTTCCCCATCTGTAAGAGAGCACAGCCAACTGGCTCATGTATTAGTATAAACAGATGCTATCAGCACCAGCAACAAATTATCTTCTGAGGCTTCACAATTTCTAGAGAGCGGCAGGTTATGGCAAGTCCATTTACATTTAGGATGAATAGGGAGAAAAAAAGAAACTCTAATAATGCTAGCAAATTAGTAGTTCAGCAGAATTTAAGTGGAACAGTAAATTGATGTACATTGATACTATGAGAGAAATCATTATTTGGACACCAGTAGGTTTTAGTGAGGTGCACAGAACACCAGGCATGGACACAGGGAGGTTTCACACTAAAAGGAAAAAAAAAATGTATTTTGCAGTGAACTGGTAAACGCCCAGAGAAAGCATGTGCGTAAGCATAGAAACACTCCTCTGAGATGCAGCCATTTGCATGACACACTTCCCTGCACCGGAACTCGGGGCTTGCTTCTTGCTGCAGCTAGAGGAGAGGACCCATCACTTGCTGCCTCTTTTCTGTTTGACATCTCAGTCCCCAAACGAGAAAGTCATCTTTGGTGGACTAGGCAAATTCAGGAATCCTTTCATGGCTCCTCTGGAGAGTGGGACAGAACACATTCCTATCCACCTTCAATGAATAGTTTAGCCTAGAGTATTGTACCTATCTGCTCATACCCTCAGATGCACAGAGGACTGGCTGCCTACACAGTCTTTCTGTATTCTAAACCAGGAGTGCAACAGGAAGACTGAAGCTTCCCAAGGGTCCTGAAGAGCAAACTGGCCCCATTATTTAGGCCAGGAAGCCTGAACTGATCCAGAGTTTTCTTTTCCCCTTGTTACCTACCATAGAAGCCCACAGATACGAACAGAGTAAGGAAATATCATGCCATGTGATTAGGTAAGAAACTGAGGTCTCATTAGAGAGATGGGTCTGTGTCTGGGCAGGCTCTGCACCCAGACACTCCAGCTGAGAACAAGGGATCGCACCTCTCTGTTCCCCGTCTACCATGAGCACCTCAGAGAGCAGAGTGGTGCTTCAAAAACATGTTGGAATCCAGTGTTTTCTCTCTTACCAATTTGAAAAGCTAGTCTCTCAGCTCTAGCCATTACCCAATCACACATAATACGCTGAAAGTCATGAAAGAACTTTTTAACAAGTCCCATGATCCTCAAATATTCTAGGTAGACATTTCAGAACTAGACTGTTTTTGTTACCAAGGTCAAATATGCTATCTCGGCATTCCTCTGTCCTGTCAGAACAGAAACGCAAAGCTTCCACACATCTCCATGCAGGCATCTGCTCTTGCCTCTGGATCAAGATGTCCTGCACTTTACCTCTCTTCCCATATGGGCTGGCAACATGCTTGTGCCATTAACTTGTGGCTTCAGTCACGCTGCTCAACGGCCATCACAAAATCATCTTCAGATACTGATTGTTACTGATTGTTCACTCAGGACAGCCCAGAGCTGCCTACACAGTCTGGCCTTGGCTTTCATTTCCCCAAGCCCAAAATAGAAAACTAATCTTACTATTCTATAAAAGTAACACACTCATACAATTCATAAAGATACAGAAATTTCTCTGATTTTTCTACAATATCACACATCTCTATTTTAGAGAAATACTAAAGTTGAGACCATTGGTGACCTTTGCAGGCTACATCAAGGCAAAAGGCAAAATTTTCAAGTTAAAAAGGGGCCATTTCTATGGTATTTCCCATAGGATTCTGTGATTTCTCTCAATTCATGTACTTTCTGTTCACATGACTAATGAACCTTATAACCATATAATGATGATCATAAATAAACTCTCTGAATTAGTTTTTATATCACTGAACACAGAAGATAACACATAGGACAGTTCAGCAACTCAGTTTGAGACAGAATCCTCATCCCTTAAGCCCTTCCAGTTTTCACTTGCCAGCCTAGGACCCATTTCCTTTACCTGGCAGGCAGCGTTGAACCTATTACTGCAATTCTCGTCAATAAAATGACTTAAAACTGAAGTGTTCCCAACTGTTTCAAACATTATTCTTTCATATTCCAGCACAGTAATTCATGTAAAACTGAAAACAATAGGTAGAAAACAAATTATTCTATGACTAGCCATAGCAGTCATAGCAACAAAGTAATGAACTGTAGAAGATATGAAGCAAACTCAGGCAGGTCATTTTATGATTTAACAAAATCCAACACCAGAAGCCAGAGAACCCTATTGCCTGTCCCATCTACATGCCTCAGGACTGCTACCAAACCTGAGGTGTAGCACCACATCTTGCTAGGAAAACACTGTATTCTTCTAATTCCCTCTCCAATTCCCTTCTCCAATTCCCAGCTCACCAGTGGGTGAGATTCCTTGATTTTCAACTCATTTCAAAATAGTAACAGTATGTTTTCTTCCTCTTTTATAATATCTGTTTGTATTTTAGGTAAATCCTATTTTGTTATTAGCTTTCAAGGGATGGGTGTATAGATTTTAATGTAGGCAAATCACTGGATTTCTCAATATTTTAAATGATGCTGAAAAATATCAGACCAAAAGAAGAAGTCCAAATATCTCAAGAATACCGTGCTAGCACAGAAAAAGTACAAAAGTTTCCACAGCCAAAAACCCTCACATCTGGATGCTCTTAACTTTGTCAGCATGGTCAGACACCCGCTTGCATCTGGGTGTTGAGCAGCTCCGGCACGCAACTCAAACTGATACTATGATCTAGAAGAGGAGGGCTAACATGCTGCCATCACATCCTTTCTTATAAATCTTTGGTCCTAGAGAATTCCTTCCAACTCTAGGGCTTTAAATAATTTGTTTTTAGACCAAAGTTGTCTTCTCCAAACCAAGTCCTGAATCCTGGCTGAGTTAGCTGGAGGTGGATCAGCATAAAACTAAAATAGCACAATGGAAACATGGGTCTACTGTTAAATCATGCTTCTATTTTTATCTGGCAAAGCACTAAAACATGTGCTCGAGATCTGCAGAATATAAGCATATGCTTAAAGTTAGTCCCACATTTACAAGAATTGCTAAATTAGGGCTTATAAATCAACTAATATTTTGAATCAAGATGAAATTTTGTGACTTTTAAAAGAAAAATATATAACACTGGTCTTCACATCTGAAAAGGTTTTGAGAGAGAAACCTGAAAATCAGTCAGGAAAAGCTGAGGACTTTCAGCCAAGCTGAAAGCTCACATGGACGTTGATAAAAGAAAAGGAACATGTTGGAGAGAAGTGTGAGATAGCACGGCACAAGGGAGAAAGGAAGATTAGAATTTTGTCAAGTTCAACCTTAGTAGCAAAGGAATACAATGGTGGTGCATGGCAGGTTACCTACAGCACTGTCCAAAAATAAATACAGATATCCCACAGGCCACGCTCATAACGGTCCTTTCTGATTACAGCCCTGCAATTTCTCAACTCAATTAAGAGCTGACAACACCTTCAAGCTCCCATAGGACTTTGCATTTAGTAGTCTATGATGGACGATGGGATTTTGATGGATATCATTTTAAATTTATTTTAGTTTTGTCATTCACAATATTTTCTGTTACTTCTGCATTACAGTCACAAAAAAGTACCCTTCATTTTATAATACTATTTCGTTCCTTGAGGACCACTAGGTTCCTCTGTCACAAGGAACAGGGAATGATCATCTCACTTTCACCTCTCCCATATTGCTCCTTCCACTTTCAAGGCTGAAGAGCATTACTTTTAGATATCTCAGTAAAGGAAAGAAAGAAGAAAAAAGTTGACATTCCAGACCTCTGACTGCTTTTATTGCTCTTTTCTGGCTTTTCTACTTCTTGGAAATACGATGAGCTGTCCTATGTGCAGCAACCAAGATACAGGAATGCTGTGGGGAGATTTCAGTGGTATAAGCTTTCTGTTTTGTTCTCAGTTCCTCCTAATAACTCCAAATAATTTTCTTCAGGATTTATATGACTTCTAGCATTAGGCTGATATTTCTGGACAATCAGCAACAATAACCTTATCATTTTCCTGAATATAAGCTAGCTGAATATAAAGCTAACTTAGAAAACATAGAGCCATAGTCAGTCAAGATCCCTTTGCTTGTATTATATTTGTTGACATTGAATCTCATCTCATCTTATGGCCAAATCTATTGAAATCTCAAGATTCTTTCACAAAGGAGAAAAAACTTTTAGTTACCAGTTTTTCCATTTCTTTCATTGCGATGGACAAGACAAAATTCTTTCTTATGTCATGACTTAGTTTTTTAAAATTTTTTTTAAAAGTCTTTGGTGAGATCATTTCAAAATCCATTCAAAAATACAATACAGTATATTAAGTACCTCATGTTTCTCCAGATGCTTATTCATTGCTTCAAAGAACTCCAGGTTTTGTGATGCATGCATTTAATTTATGAAGTCTGTGTTAACACATCCTCAATATATCATATTTATGTATTCAGCCACTAACTCAGTTATAATTTCCTCCCAATTTTTCCTGGTACAGAAGCCAGACTTCACAGTAGCCTGTAGTTTTTTTAAATCCCTTCAGGAACCTTTTCCAAGACTGGTGTCACATTATTTACCTCCTCTGTGATAGAGGCTGACTGAACCCAGATGTCTCATACCAGAGTAATTTAGAACATTTGAGTGAATAACATTTGTCCTGGTGACTTGCTATTGTTCATTTCATTTGTCTGTTTTTAAAATTCTTCTATTAACAATTCAATTAGAGATCGCTCCTTGGGCTCAAAGCTTAGGGAGGACTTCTTATTTGCTGTGCAGTAAGTGCCTTCTGCTGCCTGCTATAGTGCAGCCTTCTTGACCTCAACTGCTCATTTTGCACTGTGATCATGTGATCTTCACCCCATGTATCTTAGGGCAAACTTCAGCTATTTTTAGGTCTGAGAGAGCTTTTATTAGTAGTTTTTTGCCTTTAATGAGTCACTCAAACTACTTTACATTAAGCTATGGTTTTACATTTACTTGCTAGAATTCATGCTCCTTTCCACTTTCTTTGTTTAGGTATGATTTCACTTTTTAAAGGACACCTTTAATTTATAAAAGTCCCCCTTTCCTTCTCTTTAACTGCACTAACTTTTTGTTTTGTTTTGTTTTGAGAGAGAGAGAGAGGAGGGATAAAGAAGTGAGGGGAAAAGGAGCTGGGGTTGTTAATTTGGGAACTGGCCCACAGAGAGACACGTGCTCTTGTAAGTAGCAAGGATGCTACTTACCCTCTTAGCTCCATTGCTTCCTCCATTAATTGCTGTTTAAACTATTTTTTTAGAGATAAATATTGCCATGGTGGTGTTAATGTTATCCTGACAAAAATAGTGAATTTAACCATGTAACTGTCAGTTTTGTAGAGTAACTTCTCAGTGCAATAGCTATACTTGAAACCTGGTTCTCAGTCAAGGGTCTCTTTTTTTAATTGATTCATCCGTTTCTCCAGGAATCACTTTAAAATTTTTGACCTACTTTGTGTGTATTATTGAGCACAAATATTCTCCAGGTCCAACTATTCTTGCATACTACTTTCGCATTGTCTCTAATATTTCTTAGCACTGTCACTGCTACAGTCAGCTATTTAAAAGGGTAACCTTATTGCAATATTTTTCTTTATTTGGCATGGCAAATTTGAGTCCATACAGAGTGGGTGGTAAATGATGATACAGGTAACTGATTTATCTTATTGGACTCTTATTTCCAACATACTATGAGTCACTCCTCCAACGGCAAAATCTGTTCTTGTCATTTCTACATAATAATTATCTCAATAATAAGGCTTCATATTATTTAGTTTCCTTCAGTAGGATATCTGGGAGGCCAACATACTCAATTCACATATTTTCCTTCTATATACACTTACTATTTATAGAAAAGTACAGATACTTTTGTTCTTGGTCCGTCTCTGTATCTGTGTATCTCTTGTTTAACTCTGAGTTTGTTTTGTCTGCTCTACATTATTTATGTAGACGAACAGTGTCTTTCACACTGTTCACTGTTTCACAGTCTGAAACATGATAGCACAACTTCTACATAAATTATAACTTATAATTTATAAACTGCTTCAATTCCAGCAGCAACATCAAAAAGTGCTCTCAACCAAATACAACCGTTATAATTTCAGCATCTAGATAACAGAAGGCATCTTAAAGTAGCACAAAAACAGGTCAATATCTTTACATCCATTTATAAAATGAAACTTGTGTTTTCCAGAGAGAAAAATCTGATGTTTGTACTTATTATCATCACAGGCCTCTCCTGTGCTTAAGAGTTTCTTCTATTTACAGGCCAGTGTTTTAGGGAAGATATCATAGTTTTCACATTTGTTTTATTTTCTAAGAATTGACTCTGGACTTAATGCAGACAATGCACAGCATAGAATATATCGGGGAATGTGGCACAGAGACAGGCATTACCTTCACCCTCTGGACATGTGAAATGTAAAACCCACAAGTTTTGCATTTAATCCTCACCTCACCCATCACTCCCCTGGTAAAGATTAGAAATCCTTCTCAAAAAAAAAAAAAAAGAAAAAAAAAAGAAAAAAAGAGATTTCAGAACATGATCAACTCCTTCCTTCAGCCCTCAATACTGGCAGTTTTATCCCTATACACAAAGCTTCTCCCCCCTTCTCCAGCTTGGCAACAAAACCCAAGCTCAATGAATATTTTATGTGTGTGTGTGGTTACTGGAGCATTCTGGCTTCGGTCCATTAAGAGCCTTACACAACGGTGTATTAACTGCTTCTCAATGTAACATTTTAAGTCTGTCCAAAAGGGATGTGCGTTTGCCAGTTTAGCCAACACTATTATTGTCTTGTCAGCCTAGTTCCTCTCCTTGATCAAGAGCAGGGTTTCCTTGCACAATGTTTTACCATGGTTGTGCTCCCAGCAACGGCCAGAGAAGATGAGTCCAGCTCAAAGCTCTGTTCTTTCACTTTTGAGGTCTAAATCTCAGGTGGGGTGGGGAATGCCTACAGTTTATCTTCTCCAAAGATATACACTCAGATAAGCAATCACATCCCAGATTAAGACAAGGGAAAATATAAAGCAGCTGAGATCTTTAATTTTGAGGGAGAGCAGACCTTCATACTCTAGCTTCACTAGCTTTGAAATTTTGGTCTTGAAATCCACCCGGTTAAAAAACTGACAGTAGAACCGTGATGTCTGGCAGAGCCCTTATCAACTTCTCGCTTTGAGAATCTCCCTTGTTCTTCAGCTAAATGAGGGCTGTCATGGGCAGAATATCATTGCTATCAAAATCAAAACAAAGTCTTCTTACCAAAGAGATGGGCACAGATCTCTCTCCTCTCTACCAAAAAAATGCAACATTACACTGCACAAGAGGAGAAACATCAGTGCCAAATGGGGTGAAGATGATTGCTGCTTGATTTCTTAGGTCAAAGAGCCCTCTGAGAGTTGGGGGTCCTGCCTAAGCCACCCACCTACACGTTCCTGATGGCTCATGGAGAGCACAGCGCTTCCAAAGCATGAATCACCCCAACCTAAGGCAGGTTTCTAGGACGGGTAAGATAGATGGCAAGGGCTGTTTATCACTCTGCACTGACTGGAGAGAGAGCGCCTAGATGACAATCTTGCACTTTAATTCTAAGTTTCAGATAAATGAAATCAGGTGAGACAATTCCCAACCCCAAGGTTTGCAGACTTGTTTTCAGATGAGCCACAGACCCTGACAGACTTAGCAAGGCAGAAAACAACAAGATAAAGGAAAGTGCTGATATGGAAGAACTGATCTCATTTCTTCCCTGCCTGAAAGCAGAATGAGTTTACATTTCAGAAGGCAAACCCCAGCCTTTGCTTTCTTTCTGAAGCACAGTGGAAGAAACATTTCACATGTCCCCTGCTGTTTTACTTTGCAGGACCCCATAGTGCTTTCTGCACCATCTCATGAGATAATCACCAGGCATAAAGTACTTGGGTATTAGATGGCAGTGAGTAAGGTCCAGAGGACCCAGGGAGAGACTAACTAGTGAGCACAGAATGGACCATGAGCTTTTCAGCAGACAAGCATTGCCTTGACCACAAGCCGGGCTCCTTACCCAGCAGTGCTTGGTCCCCCAGTACATGCCCAAGTGGATAGTGCTGGCAGGAACTGGAGCTGAGGGATGTGGGGAAAGGGCTCAGAAATGACTGAAGAGTAAGGGAAGGAGAGCTCCTTGAAAACATTGAAGGAATTTCCCATTGCAAGGACTTTGAGGAGAAAGCAACAGCTTCCCCAAGGGCATTGACAGGGTCACAACACCTCAAATAATGCTTGAGACTGGACCAATACAGCAGAAATATCAAAAACTGTAAATCTGAATGAACAGGAGATCAACTACTCTGAATACAGCTCTACAGTCAGGTTGCTTCTCTCTCCCAAAGGCACAGGCAGCAAATCAGTCATTCTATCAATAGTTAATCCAGTTACCAGTCAACTTTCTTTTCAATCCCAGATCCCTCTCCTCCCCTAAGCAAGTAGGTAGGTTTCCCCACCCTTCAGAGCAGAGCTATCATCAATGGAAAGTTTTGAGAATTAGCTGAAAACAACTAAAGTGCCTAATTGACTGAAGAAGGGAAATGGCAACTTCCATCATCTCAAAAAGCTGCACCTTTCTCCTACTCATCTCAAAGCTGAATAAAGGAATTAAAAACATAGCCTGGGGCAGCCAACAGAGATTTACAAGAAGCAGACATTAGTTCTCACTCTAAAGGCTGGGTGTGTGCGTGTGAGCTAGAAGGAGCAAACACAGAAAGGGAGCAGAAACAGAGTCTTTGCATTGAGGAAGAGGAAGGAGAGGAAAAAAAAAAAAGACTTTAAACCCTTCCTAATAAAACAAAGATCATCCTGGCAACATGAAATGCTACCCTACTTTGTTTATTTATCGACACAAAGAAAGAAGCAAGTTGGCACCTCAGAGGGTATTAAATGCTGTTTTTTTTGCTGACTGAATGACCTCAGCTGAAATATTTTCCATGACAAGAGCCCAGAAGACGCTGGCACAGAGTCAGACAATAAGATTTTCAGAGTGTATTTACATTCTATCCATGGCCCCAGGCTGTTCCAAACCCATAGGCAGGTGCTGCCTTTATCTGTTCTTTGCTCACCTGGCTCCCTAGCAAAATGTTCTGAGGCCTGCGGCTCACCTTCCTTAACTATTTGCTGACTAGTTCTCAGAAGAGCTGGGGAGCTTCACAGACATCTGGGAGCCTGGCAAATAGAGATGGTGATGCTGGTCACCCCTCAAAACTGATCAGTGAAGGGCACATAAGGAGTTTTCATCAAGCAGATCAAATCAAGTGGTTATACAGTGACAAAAGACAAGTAAAAGCTAGAAGAGTTAATGTTGGGGAAAAAGAAAGGAATGCTTTTTAAAACAGGAGGGGAGAAGGACATCCCTGAAAGAAGTACCTATGTTTTCCATCACACAGGATCTTTAAGCTGAATCTGGACAGCTCTTTAGAAAGAAAGTTTCAGGATCCTGCAGAAAAAAAGACTAGAGAGTCACAGTTATCTCTTCTAGCTTTGAAAGCTATGCAGATAGCAGAGGATGTACACCAAACCACATCCCTACACCAAGGGACAAAAGGGATGGAGTCAGGCTAAGCCACAAAGAATAAACAAATCTCATCTCGCCGTCCTGCAGGACAAGCTCCCTACATCACGGCCGTTCCAGATGTACGTGCTCCCCACCAAACAACTCCTGAACTGATCTTCTGCAAAGTGATCTGCTCCATCCTTGCGGTGGAAACAGCCTTCTCTTTGCTCAGTTTAATTTGGCTTCCAGTGCACAACTCCTCTCTTGAGTAATAAGCCTCGAGGAGATGCTGCAAGAGGATACGCCCTTAATACGGCGCAACCAGGAAGAATGATAATTGCACTTTTAACAGCACTGTGTACAAGGCAGCCACCAAAGCAGAGGAAACATGAATTAAAGCAGGATAAAAAGGAGGGGCTTTACCATCTACCTAATAAGGTGCTATTCATGCTTTTGGAAAGCTTCCTTGCAGAGAGATAGCAAGAGACACAATGGGAAGTCAGAAACAACCATCTGGAAAAGCACAGACTTTTCTGCCATCTTGCAGCTCCCCTGTCCTGCTGGACTCAGCTTCTACCTTCCCAGCCTTAGTTCCCTTATTACCCTTTTTGTCATGTGTCCCACTCTAACCCATTTCTTACTCAGTTCAGCTCACCCGTACTCACAAGAGTGACTCAAGTCTTGCCCACTCACACACACATCCAACCTTCACACCCATTCCCTCCAGACCCACTATCCTCACCTAACTAAAGTCTTTTTTATTTTTTTTTCTTTCCTTTCTTCCTCATTTCCTTTGGTCCATGTCCTTCTGAAGTGTTTTTATACTGAAATTCTTCCTGGCTCTGGGCAAAGCCTATACTCAAGATCCCAGAACACTGAATAATTTTAAGCATCTTCCCTCAACTACATTAATCACTGCTCACTTGTATAATAGGTCTTCTTCAATCCTGTCCATTTGGGTATGACAATTTATAAGAATCTTCAGCCTCTGCCATTTCTAAAGCTGTTTCTACACATGTTCCATGGCAGAGCTGGAGCTACCTCCTTTTCTAGCTAGCAGAAAAACAAAACTACATCTTCCTGTTACCAGGAAGATCATATTTCCTAAGATTCCTAGGTGCACAACAGTGCACCTAGTGCAACAGCGGGGACTCAGAGGATCCTAGCAGAGTTAAGCCATTCAACCCCATCAAAATCACAGCAATTTGGATATCCAAGCAGTTGAGGCTCTGTGAAAGCTCAGGAACAAAATCACCTTTGGAACATGGAACTGGGTGAAGGGGTTGGAGAGATGAGCAAACTGAGTACGTGCCCGGCTCCTGGGTGCCTATTCCTAAACCAGATTGGATATCCATGTGTGCTAGATAAGACCACTGCACAAGCAGCTGTGCAGCAAACACCTTCTCAAAGGAGTCAGCTCAAAGGGGGCCCCTTCCCCTAGTTCTGTACTCCTAACATAGTATCATTAAAAAATGGCCTTTAAAAAACTACAAACAAGTGATCTGTGGTCCTTCCTGGGATGAAATAACAGCTATGAAAAGGTCCCCTTAGGTGAAATACTGAAAACAAAACTGGAAGAAAACGTGGCACTAGCCAGGCACTGCACATAGTGTCTGCAGTCTCCCAGTGCTAACAGGAACTTCGAGCAATGCCTGCACACAGCGTAGCTGCGACTCTCCAACCCAAGGACATCCTCTAAACAATGCCTCACTGTGATAATCCTGTAAGGATTTTCAGCTCTGTCCTGTATAGCATTTTAATTGCTCGCAACGTTTCAGGAGCTCAATCATTTATAGAAGGTATTTTCATCCCACTAACTGTAGGTTTCCCAGAGGACTCAGTACAGTATTTCACATCTTCAGTGCTATTAAATGTTTTAGGAAAGCATCCAGGCTTCTAGAAGGTGTTTGTGTGTGTGTGTGTGTGGACTGGTTCTGAGGAAGAAGCAGGCAAATCAGCAAATAGAAGATTTTAGGCCTTAAACAGAAGAGCCTGTCAACTTACAGGGAAAAAGAAAGTTTAAAACCTCAATATTTGGACAATATTTATAAGATAATCTTATAACAGCTTAATCTAAGTCATCAGCAGAGCTGTCATTTCTAATGTTAATAACATGCAGCTCTACTTCTGCACCTGGAAAAGTAATTTCATTTACTGGTAGCTAAAGGTTATGTCTATATTACTAATGGTATTCACCTTAGTGATTGCCAGCCTTCCTGGTCAAGCAGTGCAGAACATCTCATGCCAACACTGCCTGGGGCTAGCTTGGCTCTGGAGCAGGCTGACCGTGCCCACAGTGCACAGCCCTCGGCCTCGTGGTTGTTCCAGATAATAGTTACTTGTGGGAGTGCTTCAAGTCAACATGCCTAAAATAATACGAGTTGTGCTGCAGGTCATAAGGGCAGTATTTTTACAGTTTGATGTTGAAGGGAAGTGTTGCATGCCCTGCACGAGGGGGCCTGCACCTGTGGGGGTGCAGGACCTGAGGCAGTATGGAAGGACTGAGGGAAGAGAGAAAAACTGGGAAGCTGAGGCATCTGGCAGTGCAGACATATCTAGAGCAGGCTCTGAGCAGGCAAAATATTAGAGACTTGGGGACCTGCAGCCTCTGGAGCATTACCTACAGCTGTATAGTTTGAAGGTAGCAAAAAATAGAGATTTCTAAGTGTATCTGTATAGCACATCTGAAAAATGATAATTGTTCACAACTGCACTTCCCTGGAGTGGTGGCAACATCATCCATTCCCTCTATGCCAAGGAAATTTAGACACAGCCCAAGGAGAGAGAGAGAGAGAGAGAAAAAAAAATAAAAAGAAAAAAAAGAGGCGATTCCAGTGAAGAAAAGGCTGAGACCTGCCAAGTCCCTGTAGCTCCCAGCACTGGAAAGGAAATGAAGAAGTAGGGGGTCTGTAGCTCAAAGGGAAGCTCTTCTCTAGCCCCTTCCTGCTAGGTACAAAACACTTTAAAGCAAAGGTAGCATTCAATCTCATTTGCCACAATCCTCTTGTGGAAGAAAAGGGTCAGGCTCACAGGTGCTGGGTCACAAATTAAGACATTGTTCTGCATCAGCTGAGCCATGGGAATCTTTTGTATACATGTTCTTAGTTGTAGCGGGGGTAAGTTTGGCACTTTGGCCTATAACAGGGGCTGAAAGCTGATCAGAGATAACTTTTTAGCTTGCCGTACCTTGACTTTGACCCTGAGTTTTCAGGAAAAACTGTTCATGTTTATGATCTCTGGATTGTTGTGCTATGCAGATCCAAGGATTCAAGTCTGGTTTATTCTGGTAAACAGTAATCTGCATTTTTTTATATATATATATTTTATATATATCATATATATATATATGATAATTGGCATCCTCCAGGTAGCATCTTACAGCTAACTATTTCTGCAAAAATACTCAGTCACAGAATGGCCTGTGCAGGACAAAAGATCCCTGCCTCCATGAGAAATGGCTACACTAATGTGAATTGGCTGGTCAGGACATGAGAACACGCAGCATCGCTGCCAGCTTTGAAGGGGCTTCCTTCACCAGCTCCTCTTGTAGCTCACTGTGTGTTTTCCTATGAAGATTAAAGGTGAGAGCATTAATTGTGAACTGATCTCACCAGCCAAAAATAAAAATAAGGACAAGGCACGCCCTAGGGAACTGCAGTGATACTAGGGTTTTGAGTTGGTTTGCACTCAAAAGGATGACAAAGCTTGAGAAGACAGCACTACTGATCCAGTTACCTCAAGTAGTGACCCGTAGGTCCTGTTTCCACAGACAGAAATTTCATCTGGAAAGAATTCACAGGTACTATCAGCAGCCCTAGCAGAGCCCCAGTACCCTAGTAATCTTACTTGGCATCTCTGATAGGGAGAACTAAAAGATATCCCCAAAATGGAACATTTAAAACCCCCACAGGGGTACAAACACAGAGCTAGTGGCATGACTCAGACACTGCCTGAAACATATAATGAGGATATTAAACTGGATCGTCATTTTATAGGTTACTTTATTTTTAATTGGGAAGAAAAAAAAATATCAGCAGCCAACCAACCTACATATTTGGCCTTCAGATGAATTTTTGGTTTTACGTGACAGCTTTTTCCCCTACTTAAAAAATTTGCATAAATACTGTCAAGACAGGACACGCATGGTAAAGAATATGCAAAAGCCAGAGCTAAGCCTGGCTGCCTGCCTCTCCGAGCGCGCTGTGCCAGGACAGCGGAGAGCAGATGGGGCTGGGGCGAGAGCAGGCCCTAGTGCTGATTGCCACAGCGTCGGGGACCCGACCCTCCCAGCAAACAGCCTTCCTCTCGGTGATTCTTTCTCAAGTAAATAGAGCCTCAGTTTGGAGCACAGCTTAGGTTCACTCAGCCCTTTCCCTGTGCAGTCACAGCGGCAGCGGGAGTGTTTGCTCATTTTTCTGCAGGAGCTGAGAAGAATAATGTGAACTTTGCATCAAGAAGCTGCCAAGAGGGGAGAGATGGAGCCGTGGAGCAGGGAAAGAACAAGAGGGTAGAAGGGAGGCGTTGATGCCAGGTTGTGTTTACACACAGACAACGGTGCCCCTCCAACTCACGGTGACTTCACACAAATTTCCTTCAATCGGTGCAAGCTCTGGTACAGACACTTACTGGGGGGGATCAAACAGGTTTATTTCCGCTAACATAATTAGGAAAGGTTTAAGCTAAACCAAAAGAGAGGAATCCACACAAGCGCCTTCACCACTTACGAAAACAAACACAGAGCAAATCTGCCTTTAGACATTGGCCAAAGCAACCAGAGCTCCCTTCCCAGCAGTCCTGCTCACAGAGAGGATTTTATCTAATGCCATCCTGTTGGCTGCCTTTCCTTCTGCAACCCTGCCTTGCCACCCACTCAGTACACAATTACTGCACTCTACACCTACATACTGCTAAATAACTTACATCACTCCAGAACTGGCCTCAAGTAGCCACAATGGCACATGAAGAAATGTGCAAAACAGCTAAGCAAATGTTTTCTGTCCTTCTAAGACAGCAGTGGGCAGCAGAGCATGCCTATGCTTTCAGCCTAGCAGCACATTGCTGTAGGAAGAGCCAAAAGCAAAGGGAGCTGCTGTGCAGCATGCAGCACAAGGCAGCTATTGCCCAAGTCAGGCCCCACTGAGGCTTCCAGAAGGGAGGAGGAAAACACTTCCCATTTAAACAGCCCCTTTTCACAAGAACACTTGCACAAGTTACTTGAAAGAGCATTTGTTACTGTCTGAACAATACTGCTGCCATCCGTACTGAACTCTTCAGTTCAGCTGGAGGTGCAACCTGACCCAGTGGTGAAAGCAGAGTTTACTGCATCCTCCTGAAAGGGCAGGGTGGATCTCCATCTGCAGGGTGTGGTTGCCGAGATGGAATTTGGTTGGGGTTCGGGGTAATAGCAGGAGTCCCGTGATGTTCAGCCTCAAGAGGTGAGGATGTTGGTTTTACATTTCTTCCAGAAGGTTAGGAGTTGTGGTGAGGCTAACCATTCCGGCATGCCAGCCTATGCTATCCAGGGGGAAGAGCACCACCTTCTGAATTACCAAGTCAAATTGACTGCAACAATCAACTTTTCCTTCTAAGTCCTCCATCCAAAAACAAACAGGCCCAACCCTGCTTAACTTATGAGATCATAGCCCAGGGCACTGTAGCTCTCTGGGACATCACTGCCTCACCCATTATCTACCAGCATCAGATGTGCAGTGATGGTACAGATCTCTCCCAAATTCTACTTACACAAAGATCTCTGACCAATGACATAAGTCCATTAAAAAGTGCCTGAAGCACCTCTCCAAGGTGGTAGATAACCAGCAGCACCATGGAAATCAGGACAAAGTAGTGGAGTCATCAGGAACATGTACTGCACAGAGCTCTAACCTCTGCTGGTTGGCACCCCATGAAAGCCTCTTGCCCAAGCTGGTACTTGTCACTCAAAAGCTGCCTTTTGTGAACCCTCCTGCACTAACCCTTTGCTGCTGCTCAGCTCTGCTCTAGCATATTCATTTTCCCAGCATCACTTCAGAACCAATTTGCATTGTTAAATCACTGAGATTGTTTTCCCCTTGATATCTTAAAACAAAGCTGCTCGAGCTAGAAATCTACCTTTTGTTAAAGCATGTTACTATGCATAGTGGGTTTCTCAGATGTACACACCTTCTACTTCAGAAGCCAAAAAGTCTTATTGTCCTGAGCTTGAGGCCTGACCCAACTTCTTCTGAAGTGAATGCAAAAGGTGCTCATTGCCTTTTTCTTGGGTCTGGCCTTTAAGTAGTATCAGTTCCCTGATCTCAGTGGAGAAACCTTCGTCACTGCTTAAAGGAGTAGCTTTTCTCATCCATACATGTGACAAAACAGATTTTACAAGCTACAGAGGTCTGTGAAAGGTAAGGTTGTGAGATCTCACTCTATGCAGAGATCAGAAAGACTAAACTCTGGATCCAAGATGTTTCCTCTAACCACTACCTACCATTTTTTATTAGTTGCATTATCATACAGAGAACCACAAAACACAAAAAGAAAAGAAGAAAATATAGCTATTAATCCTCTCCTAGGTAGGGCAAAAAAACTGCCTCAAGTATGCAACCTTTACATTTTATGACCATTTCATAACTTTCAGCACCTTAGGCATTCTGCTTGACATCATTACACTTGAAAAATGCTTCTATACAAAAGCTCCATTAATAAAATCAAATGAAATAAGTAAGGATATGTGCACTACTTCTTCAGGCAAACTACATTCTGCAACAAAGCTGAGAAGTGGTACTATGTAGAGTAATGGGTGAGAAGTCCAAATGATCCTGATAATCTGGAAGAACTGGGTAAGGAGAAGAGTATAATTCAGTAAAAATCAGTGCAAGATACTCCACTTGTGCTGTAGTAACCAACTCCACAAACACAGGATAAAAGATTCAGAGGCTTTATGGCTTGTGAACTGAGCACCACCAATCACACTGGCAGAGACAGCAAGGACAAGGCGGGAGCCACTGAGATGTATAAAGAGCAGCTTAAGCTGTTACTCGTAAGAAAGTCCTTCCTCTGCTCAGCACAGGTAAGGTCTCAGTGCACAGCCTCTAGCCTCAGCCTCACACTTCAAGAGTCATACATGGAGTGGAGACTTTGATTCCTACTCCTATTTCTATAATAGTGGTATGTTGCACGGCTAAGCAGTAAGCTTAAAATATTATTTCAGGGTAAAATGAAGGTTTAAAAAGTTGAAGAAAAAACACTTGAAAAGTTTATCTTGTGTCATGAGTTGGCTCACACTGGATGAGAACATCCAAGACTTTTGATTACCATTTGGCAATACTTGCTTCCCTAAAGGGTTTTAAAATGGCCCCATCGTTGTACCAACAGCCTTATCTCCTCCCCTTGTCTCTTTCATGTCCTGATGAGGATATCTTGAGTCTAGTGCAGTTTTCCAGGGCAGCCAGACTGCAGAGGGGTATGAAGTCCCTCTCTTGGGTGCCTGGCAGCCTAACAGAGTTATTTGTCTGCAGAACTTTCTAGAGCTTCTAAACTTTAGGGTAAGATTTCCACCCAGGTATGAGCTTGGCTCTCTTTCAGAGCAATCACATTTTCCCACCTTCATGCACACTGGTATTTCTCTGAAGAGCTTGAACTCCCATTAAATAGGAGAGTCTAAATGACAAGTGTTAAAATGATTGGTTTAACCTATTCTCCTCTAGTCTCTTCCTTGCACTGTCTCCAGTCTGCTTAGAAAACTATGCCCTTACAGACAGCAACGTCTTCTTATCCTCTTTTTCAGTTCCTTGTAGACAACAGAAAAATAGCAACTTGTGTGGATCACATCTTAAACCATGTGCATAAGTTCAAAGATAATTAGCCCTTTAGTTGCTAAATGCTGTGCAAAGCACACATTTAACTGCTAAAACTGATTTTAATCTTTGCTTAATTCTTTTGCCAGAGAGTCCCATTCATAGTGAGGCAGCTGTCTAAATATCTGGGCCCCTTGGGGCGAGCAGACAAGGAGCCTCTTTCAATACTCGTGAGTGACCCCAGCTGGCTACTCCCCTAACAGCACTCAAGGGCCACACTCAGGTCACTTTTTAGCAGAGGACACAAGTGGGACTAGACACTGAAAAAGAGGATTTATCTACTACGTGTGAAAATTCTCCTTTTCATCAGTGCCAGTAACACTTCATAAAGCATTTACTGAAAGTAAGGTAGCCAAAGTGGTAAAATTAAAACAAAATTAATGACATAAGTGAGGAAGTATATGGATTTGTACCATATTGCCTTTGCGCCAGCTAAGCACAAAGTCACCAGTCAGTATATCCTGTGCCCTGTATGAGTTACCAGGGACTTCCCCTTTGCTCAAAAAGGCTCTGACAGGCCAGAGCACAACTGTAAATGGTGGGATAGTTGCATCTTCATCGTACTCTAAAACCACATGAGTGATTTTTTTCTTTTCCTGATAGCCTGTGTATGCTCTGCCTTGCTGTGAGCACCTGTTTATAATTACATGCCTTACAAGCAAGTAGATAGATTTTTTTTAAATCATCTGAAACTCTTCTGCAGAATGTGATTAGGCATTAGTGCCTCCTCTATCTAAGCAATGTACACACATCCTCAAAAAGAGATGTATCAAGGACACACACACAGATATAATGAATCTACCCTCTACAACCAGCAGTAGCCTATCAAAAGGTTAATTTACTCCAGTATCCTAATATATTGGAATATTTAGGATATCAAGACATTATGGCGTAACCAGATGATGACCCCTACATGTGGAATATAAGATGGGGGAGAGCTGAAATACGAATGAATGTGTTTTGCTCTTTCTCCAGGTTAGTGCATGCTTCATCTGCAAATGAAGGCTGGCTATCATTTTGATATTAACATGCTCTGTCTTTTTTTGTTTGATCAGTATCTCTGACTGACCTCTCAGTTCCAAAATTTAGGGGTAGCTTAAAAATTACAGCATGCTTAGTATGTTTCTGATATTCAAACAGGCAAGACTTTTGGTTAAAAAGATTTACTAGTTCTTTCCTCACTCAGACATCAGAGGCCTAAATTGACAGTCTTGTGCAAGGCACCAAGACAAGAGCCAGAAATCAAAGCAGGGACAGGGCTTGGATCCCAAAAGATGTTTGGAAACCAAGCAGCCACCACAAAATGACTTTTTATTTCAGACCCATGTTCAGACAGCCTAGATGGTGGATCAGCCCCTCTGCCAAAGCTCTCGGTTGTGCCCTGCTCAGGGCTGTACTTCAGACCCAGAAATGACTCCACAGTGACTGTGCCAATGAGGAATACTAAGGGCTTAGGAGTTCAAATGGCCCGTGCTCTCCAAGTGGCAGGCAGTTTTGTTTACTTAGTCGTTTACCTGAGCTATACAGTTAGCTAATAGCTTGCACAGCACTTTGAAGTTGGAAGGCTCTAGACAGAGGAGCATTACAAGCAGTCAGATAAAACTATCATGAAGAAAAGGCTATTTCTTCACCACATTCTCTATAAAGCAGAAACTCTGGGTCTAAAGAGTGCTCCTGCAGGAATGATAAAAGCATGATCCTGAATCAATAGCTCACTGGTTGAAAACCAGAGTGTCAGAAGTCACACTCAAGAATTTCAGTGAATCTTGCACAGAAGCTAAGATTTAAAAATTAAAAAGCCATTTAAGGATCCTTGAGACTTCTTTCTGAGGTTTTCAGTCATCTTTGCAGGGATCCATACCCTCAGTATACACCTTCTCTTAAAAAAGAAAAAAATGTAGAAAACAAAAACTATCACAAGACAGGTAATAAAAGTGTGATATTGACAGCTAAGCTCTCAGCGTTGCTGCTGTTCCCAGTTTAAAGCATCTTTTCTCCTCTGTCACTTAGAAAATTCTACTCTTTCCTCCTCATGTGAAGCTGATGGGTGCTGAGGGCCTCCTCCAGACCACCAAAGTGCTCAGCACTTGCAGGATCTAGCTTTAGATCAATGTTCTCAGTCTTGTGGATAAAAATACCAATAAATCAAACTGCAACCAAAAAAATCCCTCGGGCAACTCAGAAGAGAGCTAATAGTCATTATATTCATCTGCAGGAAGTGAACTTTCCCTGTCCTTACTGATTTTTCTTATTAAGCAATCATTGAGAACTGATAGGAATTCTTTGCAGGAAATGGGAGTACAATGTGTTCATAAGAAAACACCAATAGAGCAGGCAGCCAATATGAGCCACTTGACATTTCAGGAAATTAAGTTATACCGTGGTCCCAGCTTATAAGTTCAGCAAGGCCCATGAGGGGACTCTTCAGAGACCTGCTGTGCTTTCATTTCAAATATGACTGCCACATGGGCTAATTGAGGGCAGTAGCTGCGTGTGCTCCGTCATAGCCATCCTCTGCCCTTCCCCTCCCCGGCAGCTCCTGCTCCACACAGAGCCCCAGTCAGCGTTGTCCTTTAGACGCCGAGAGTGCTGTTCTGGGGACGAGAAAAGAGAGGATTTGGAAGGTCAAAAAACAATCAAAACAATAATACAATTTCTGAGGAAGCCTCTGAGGCCTTGGCCGAACAGAGATGAATATATTTTACTAGGATGCAAAGTTCAAAGCCTAAAGCATCTTGTCCCTAGACCACACACCACTTGGGGATCACAGGTATTGTAAGTACAATCTGAAGAGCCAGGGTCAAGCACTAAAACTCAGAAACTGAATCGCTTTAAAAGCTGCTTTTGACCACATTATCACTGGTGAGAGGACAGAGATGAGCAACAGCAGGATCTGAGCAAAAGGTGCAAGAGATGGTGAGGTGACCAACCTAAAATGAAGCAAACGGCCAAAGGGCAGTGTTTGTTCGGCTGCATTCCTGGCAGGATGTGTCTGCCAAAGGGCACAGGGATGGGGCTATGCAGCGAGCCACCCTCAGCAGACACATCCACACGAGACAAGGCTGAAGCTGCTGTTGTGAACGCATGGACTGGGAACACACAGGGCTCTCATCACCAGCTAAGGTGGCAAGAGAAAGAGCTACAGTAAGGGCAAAACAGACCTTTCTTTGCAGGGGGAGAAGAGGGAGTGCCAAAAGCTTTGGAGACTGTTTCCAGGCAGACCAGCTCTGATGCAAATGGTACCATCTCCCCTTCGCCTTGGTGAGACCAAGGGTTGAACAGCCACAAACACAACTTACTCCCCAAGGTTGCTCTCTTGGTCTCCCTATGTGAAATGCTTGGAGCATCCAGGTAACTTACAGTTACTCTTTGCTACTTTTACAGTTAAAGGTATCTTTAAGGTACCTTTTAAGAAACTACTTCTTGCTCCTCCTACCACTTGGGCTGGTATTCGAAAATCTTCCTTTCAGCCCAGTGAAGTGGTCAGCACTCACAGGACATGGATTTGGATCAACCTGGGGGAGCCTCACTCTTGCCTCACCAGCAGCCTGCATGCACAGCATGGCTTGCAAGGCCTCTCGGCCATTAATCTCTTCCATGAAGAATATAAAAATGGAGCCCAGAGGAGCTGAAAGGACCTGCCCACAATCATCCAGCTGGGCAAGGGAGAATCAAGAAGCAATCGGCACCATCTCAATCCCCATCAGTCCTGGAGAGCCCTGCTCTTAAAAGAGGAACAGTCAAGGACAAACTCAAACTAGCAAACTTCATGCAAAGAAGCATTTTAAGACTGTAAACCAACACAGGTGCAGACCAACCTGACCCAGGAATAGCCAAAAATTTGGGGGGATGGGATGCTGTGAATCCTATCATCTTCTGTCCTCTATAACATCTGCTCCATCATTTGCACTGGGCTTGTACAGGAAAGTCACAGGAAGGTAAAACACTTAATTAAAACACTAATGCTGAAAACATTCACCTCCATGTAGGCGTGGAAACCTTCAAGTTTCCTTTTTATTATATGGATGGGATCCTGCTTTTCATTGGCATAATAGAAAATAGCCACAAAAATTCCACACACACAGCATCAGACCTTGCAGACCGGCCTCAACACGCAGAGCGTCAGTAATAAAACACACCCCTGCAGGGATTTGGCACTTTGGCTTGTGCTCGACTGCGGGACTTGGGCAGGACTTTCACTCTTCAGACAAAAAAAATATTAATTATAATCTGCTCTGTCATTATTTCTACCCCCACGTTCCCCCCACTTTGCTGTCAGCACAGGGGAAAGGAGCCGTGTGCCAACTGGACCGTGGGTGTTGCATGAAAGAAATGGGGCCAACTGTATGTGTATGCATCCGTCCAAAAAATCAAATGGAAGCTTTGGAAAGGGCATCCTGGGAAGGGCCCCCAGGTGCAAAAGAAGAAATTCAGGGAAATATTCTTTTAAATAAAAGAATTACAACAAGCATTGCATATACTTCCTTATGCGCATACACAAGCCCCTTCCATCAGACATCCCCTCTGCCACATACATGCTTGCACAGAGTAAGCTTTCAACTTAAGTCTGTGCAGGAACCACAGGCTTTTCTCTCATCAAAGACCACAAGTCCTTGGTTTGTATATTCCCTTCATAGCTGCCATTCCCCATCCATGTCCTTCCCCCATCCTTCTCACTAGGGGAAAAAAAATGGGTCTCTACAGCACCCACTCAAGGGGAGGTCTCATAGTGGCACTGCAAAAGGTCCTGCAGCCAGAAGGGCACCCTGGGGGATGTGCAGTGTCTGAAGGAGTAAGGGGTTAGGCCAGCCAAGGCAGGGACCTCCTAAGGACTCCTTATATACGCTCCTTCCTTACTGACTTTTTTTTTCCATAAACTGAAGTCGTGGTGTCCTGCAGCAACCCCTAAGTGATCATTAAGTGAAGAGAAACAAACATACTGAAGCTTGAGACTAGCTCTCTGCCAAACACCTCCATGCTTGTTCCTATGCACAGAAAAATAAACCAACAACAAAATAACAACTCCCCATCAACATGTGCAAAGCTGTTTCCATAGTGCCTGGAAACCTTCTCCCATGGGGTCCTGGTTAGACCGGTTGCAAGGTGCAATTCCTGATTTTCCACTACACCCTTCCCACCTTATTGCCACTTTCTCCATCGAGCTCTACCCCACCCACAGATCTGAGCTATCCTACTTTGGCTTTTTACCTGGTATTTAGAATGGATGTTTGACTAGGGTGGTCTCCTTGTTAGCTGTGAATGTAGCAGCCTGCAAAACAAGGCATTAATCCACATCCAAAGGCTTCAAGGGGCATCCATGAATCTGGAATACTGAAGGGATATGCAGCTGTACTGTCCTCACATGGAAAAGCCTGCAAATAAGTAGGAAAACAACACATAGGGGTGCTTGGTCTTCTTGCATGCACTCTCCACATTTATTTGCCATACAAATGGAATTATGAAAAAGCTCAGGACATCAGTCAGGACTGCTGAACTGGCCAAGCCTTGGGACATTTGCCACCTTGCATCATTCCTATTAGTTCCCCGTAGAGGGCAGCAGGTCTTAGTCTGCAGATTTATTCAGAAGATCACTAGAAAGATGAGACTAGAATACATGATAGATTGAAACAAAGGGGAAGATAATAGGGTTGCAGGGCTGTAGCCTAAGAAAAAACCCATAGCCTAAGACTTCCAGCTTTATTTCACCTTCATTGTTTGGTGCTTACACTTTCACGTGGCTTTGCACCCTGCCATGGCTGAACAGGTACCAGATGTTGCTCTTCAGGTCTGTTCACATAATGCCTCTGCTTTGTGCAGGTGTTGGCAGCCACATATAAATGCAAAGCAGGACAAACTCCAGCCTAGACTGAAGAGCAGTGCTTCAAGGTGATCACTTGAGGCTACATTTCATCTTGCAGGCACCACCCTGCACTGGGGCTATAGCAGATACATTAAACACCTTACTCAAGCAAGGCACTTGGTCTGTAGCTGGTCCATCCATCAGAAAGACACATTCCTATGCATTGCTACTCCAGCATCTCTCTGCATGACAGCCATCACTGTGGCAGGGCATTTTACATAGCATCTTCCCTGTGTCCAGTCCCCTTCCAACCAGGGAGTCAAGTCGGACTCTGAAAAGTCTCTTTGGAAGAAGTATGACCAAAAACAAACCATGGAGTTTTACAAAATGATCAAAGTTATTTCAGCTCTGCGATTTTAGGAAGGGTAAGAACATCTGCAGACTGGCTCATGGCAGGATACATAAGTCTCCTGGAAGCATGACACCTGGCTGGGCAAAATGTTCACACCAGTAAAACGTTTCTGCAGGGGCACAACATTGGCAGCTCAGTCCATTGCCCAAAATAACAAGGTAGTGGCATCTGGGATCCTCCCCACTAGGCCCGCCAGCAAATGCCCCAGCAATCCCAGCACACGTTCACCCCTGTCATCACGCCTCACGGGGCATTAGTGGTGGACAACACCCCACCCTGAGAAAACATGGGGCATTCCTGGCTCTTGGCCACTGAAGGCAAGGTCAGCAGACACTACGATGAATTCTTTGCCTGCCATATGCAGAGTGGCATGCAGGGGAACATGATCCTACCCTGCGCAGGAGCCAAGTTTGATCAGGACTGATCACCCTAAGATCCTTCCTGTGAAGATCTTGGAAAGGGAGTTACTGGCTATGGTGAACAAGCACCAAGACAAAAACACGAAGGCTCACAGGGAGCTTGGCCAAGTCTTCTGGAGATATTAAGCAGAGCTCATGAGAACAGACACTCTGGCCAGAAGTACTGTGGAAATCAGTGCCTCTCCTGATGCCTTACAACCCAACACGCACAAGTCACCGCAAATGGACACAGTAGAGTTACCCAGCAGTCTGTTCCAACTTGGCACTGACTTGGACCTTGGAACGGAGTAGCTCTGGCCTTTTCCAGAATGATTTGCCTGACATGCATCGCAAATGTTTGGCTGGGCAGAGCTGGGATCCACCCTCATTCTCCTTCGGGCACCTTCTGGGGGACCTTGGACAGGTCATCTGGTCTACTCCATGCCTCAGTTCCTCTCTAGGGGCAACAGCCCCTTCTTAGCTCAGAGAGCTGTGATACTAAACTAATTAATACTGAGAGGACATTCTGGTACCACAGTGATGATCTCATCCCACACAGCCAGCTCTGGAGCCCACATCTTGTCACAATTTCCCTCTTTTTTGCTCAGCAGTGGCATAAGAAACACAATCATAATTTCACATAGCCCTATAGGGCTATATAGGAGCCAAGAGGCAAGATCGTACTGACATGCAGAGCCTCTATAGCATCTCTGTACCTCCTCCCACCTGTGGATGAAGAGGGTCCCAGCTAGACAAAGGTGCTCATGAAATGACAGTGCAAGTCCAGACTGTATTCTCTCTGCATGCAAAACATATATAGCCTTTCTTCTCCCTGTGATAGATACCCACCCAGCTTCAGCTTGTAAACAACAAAGGCAATTACAGAAGCAGCAAGCATTAAGAAAACCCATATATTTGCCAATAGGCATCCTGTCCTAGAGTCTTCCCCCACATGCAAGAAAATAAACTCAACAAATCCCCGGTAGCTAAATTCCTTGCATCTCAGAAAACTACACATATGCCGGTGCCAAAGAAAACAATCTCATGGCTAATTTACATCAAAAACGTGCACTACCTAATTTCACCATAAGGAACAACAAAAATTGGTTCAAAGCCTGCCATGTTAGACTCTGCAGCGACTTCACCCAGCTGAAATAGGAGTAAAATGAACATAGTGGGACCTTCAGCACACACTCAGCCTTGCACCCTTATCTCCAAAGCAGCTCAGGAGAAGTAAACCTCCTCAACTTGACTGTCACACAGCTTAAACACTAGCCAGCTGCCTGCTGTCCCTGCGGTGTAGTGGTGGTGCAGTGCAATGGCACAAGAATCATCCACTTAACATAAAGCAAGGGAATACACAGCCTTCTTGGCTGTTGCATGGGTGAGCTAGTTGGAGTCTGAGAGCTGCACGAGCAGCAGGAAGCCATCGGCCATGCAGTGTGCTCACTGTCACCGAGGGCAACATGGTAAAGCAGAGATGGAGAAAAAGGAGGAGGAGAACTGTGCTTTCTTCTCATAGGCCTTCTTTTCCCCTTCCCTCTCCATCCATATTTTCACGAGCAACCCCTGAGCCCTAGGATGTAAAAAAAAAAAAAAAAAAAAAAAACATTGAATCACCTAATCCAAAGTTGATCCTCCGCCAGAGACTGTCACCAGTCAGAGAACAGAAAGGGCAGAGGAACAGAAAAGTGAGTCTCTACACAACAGGTTGAAAATTAGCCTGTTCTTGGCTCTGATGATTCCTGTGTTGAACTGTCCCCTTTGGGCCAAAAAAAGTATTGGAGTCATGGTTTGAGCTGGAGCCTCAGGTTGGGCTGGATGCAGGCTAAAGCCAACTCTGCTTAACCAGGCTGCTCCAGAAATCCCAGCTGTCCTGCAGTTTGGCTTGATGTGCTCAGGATTTCACATCCACTCTTTGAGAGTTTCAACCACCAAATTCAGCCCTTTATGAGGATTCACTTTAGTGCATCCTGACACAGAAGTGCATTCAAGTGAAAACCTAACCTTACACAGAAGGAAGAATACTGAGACAGGCTTTTGCCCTGCTTGAAAGCTGGACTCCAGCTAAACCACTGCCATTTCCCTCCAGGAGTAGCCCTGTGCAGCACAGACTCAACAGCTCATACCAGAGCCCAGAGCCGGGAAATTGATGCACATCAGTCATTAACTGGCTCAAGCATTAACTTCTTTTAAGTCTTCCATGCTCACAGCATGTTTCTGCTACCTGAACCCACGTAAACCAGTCTTTCGAGCTGGGCTATAGAGAGCTGCAACCCAAAAGCATGCCCGCAGAGCAGGAGCGCACCAGTGCCACTGCCGGGAGCGCTGCAGAGGCTGCTCTCCCGGGGAGCAGAAGCAGGCGGCTCTGTGGCTCTCCTGCCACAGATCACTGTGTGTGTGTGTTTTTGTTCTCTTTCCCTCTCCATTGAAGCTTTTGAAAAGAGGAATGAAAAAAAGAAAACAACAACAAAAAAAAACATATAATCATTTCAAAGCACATTGATTGGGAATCAAAATGCAGAGAAGAGATTATTATCACTCACATGCCCCAAATCCTGCAGAGAGCCACGGAAACTCACATGGCACCCTGGGGCTAGCACAGAGACTTGGGAAACAATCTAAATCCCAGGAGCCTTGCTAAATATCACAAACAATCTCATTGGTACCAGTTACAGTGAAGGAATCAGGGAAGATGACACATTAAAGGATAGCAAAAGAAAAATATTTTTCCTCTCATTTCATACTCCTGAAGCTGGCACACTTCAGAGAACGACTGAATTAAGCAAAAGCATTCCAGTGTTTCATAGGTATTGATTATTTGACAGTCTCCTGTCAGATCAGTAGCTTTAAAAGCTCTTATGCAAAGGACACAGCAGAAATACATAGAGACTGAGTTTGGATACTATCAATACTAGCATAAGTCAAAAACAAGTCTGCGGATGAGAACAGAGTTAGGATGGATCCAACAAGTACACAAAAATACTCAAAGCAGCTTATGGATTTAACATGGGGGCAGGGAGGGGAATGGGACAGTATGGGGTATTTGTTTAACACAGGGAGTTTTGGGAGCATACAGAAAAGCAGAAGCAGATAAGGCTAAATCCAAATCCCCCTGCAGTATGATAAAGTTTGCCTATCAGTTTTCTACGGATTGAATGCCTGCCTCTGAAGGCAAAGTTTATATGAATAATGCTCAGGTGGCACTGTACAGTCCCCACTTTGATAATCTTCATGCTGGAGCAGCTAACAAATTGAGAAAGCTAGTTCAGAGGGCAATCAGGAGAGGGATGGAAGCAGCACACGGTTCCCTTGGAGTTATCCAGGGTTATCTACACATCATGCTGAACGCTCCCTGCTTCTCATAATTAGAGTGTCTAGACAGGAGATGATGCTGGTGAAGCAGCAAGTAAAAAGGTTTTGCAGAATTTTTCAGAGGAGCCCAGCAAAAGCAGTGATTGCAACAGAATGAGAGACACAAGGCTAGCAGAACCCAGCTGAGATTAGAGACAGTTTTGACCTGAGTAAAGGTCTTTTCATAACCCTTCACATCCCAGTAAAGCTGTTGAATCAGAGTGCTGATGGCTTAAGCACTCAGGAGGGCTCAGAGCTTTTGAACAAGCCCCAGACTGGAGGTTTCTGTAAAAGTAATTGCAGCTGTGTCTCAGCTTCATCCAGATGCTGGCATTTAGCAGCCTCAACTTGTGTAAACCAGCTTCACTCAACTGAAGTCAACAACAATTGACACCAGCTGAGAATCTGGCTCTTGGTGGGGTTTAAATATAGTCTAAAGAAAGAGAACTTACAGAACGATTGCCCAATTCCTTGTGTCCGTTTTCCCTTAGGGTAGGGCTGAATAAGATGACTTTTTTTTTTTTTCTTTTTAAAGTAGCTTCAGTTATTTTTAACAACAGTATTATGAGCTCACATTTATTACAGCACCTTCCATCCTAAGGAGCCAGAGCACTTTTCAGGTTTCACCAAGAGTCAGAGAGGGACACGGGCCTCATTACAGCACCAAGGCCCAGCCATTGGCACAAGGAAGCACCCCAAATTTCAAGTCCTCACTTGGGCTGGTCAGAAGATGGGCACGATGTTGTTACAGCCAATGCAGGGTGTCGTGGTCATACGCTGCAGCCCTACACACAATAACAAGCTGGATTTCCACACACGAGTGGGGTAAAGCAAACATAGGTGACCTCTCCAAGAGGAAGAGTAGCCTGGTCAGTGCTACTGTGACAGCCAAGGCTCCTCTGGCATCAATACCTGAACACGAACCTCACTGCAAAGCCCAGGAACTGATTAGGGCTCTGCAGCCATACCAGTTACAAGGCAATCTCCATACACAGCATCGCCATGGGTCTGCTGTCCTCGTTTATGAGCAGGTCAGAATGTCACCAGCTATTTTTAAATAGGAAGGAGAAACTGGGAAAATAGAACACGAAAAAAATAAAATTGTCCCATGGGGCTTAAATCTGTGTGGTTATGCTAGCGGTAGAGTGACGCCGACTTATGCCAACAGCAGTATGCTGCTTTTTTGGAGTAGGAAACTAGGCCCTGCTTAGAAGCTACCACAGAGGAACTTCTGGGAAAGAACATCTTTCAGACAGCTCCCCTCAAGCCACCACACAGCGATGGAAAAGCAGCAAATAAAAGCTGCGGCCACCACCCAAATGCTCCATCAAAGACATGAACTCTGGCCTCTTTTTTAAAAAAAAGAGAGGGGGACACCAACACAAACAGAAAAACAAATCCATTAATGAAAAATAAAGCACAAGGCAAGGGGTGATGAAAACAAATAAAACTTAGGCTATAAAATGCCTGGTATGTGAGATGTGTTGAAACTTGCTGCTGACAGCAGCTCAAGCAGACATTCACATGCAGCCATTCATAAGAGGCACAGTAATTACCTTCTCCGGGAGGCTGTGTTATGATGATTTCTTTAAGCAGAGCACAATATCTCCAGCAACAGGATATAATTACAGCAAAGGATATGCCTCTCAACCTCCCTCCGCCCCCCGGGCCTGCTCTAGGAGAGAGCTGGGAGCCAGCAGCTCTGCACGGAGGTGAAAGACATTTACTCTGTGGCACCGCACTCATTACCTGGAGCCGAGCGGGTTTTTGATGCGAGATTGCGGTGGCACCATTCTCGGCAGCAACCCGACCGCTTCCTCCTCAGCTCGGGGCAAAAACATTCCCAACACCACAGGACTTTGACAGAGCTGGCAGCGGCCACCAGGCCACCCGAGGAGTTCGGCACAGGCAGCCTGCTCTAGACTGGCACTGTGGTGGTAAATAAATAAATACCAAAGATAAACAGGCAAGGAGATGACTCAGACCTGGAACACACTGACAGCACTGCGAGGTGGTGGGACTTGACATCTCCAGCCTCTGGACCAGCACCTGACCAGCCCCAAATACCAAGCCGCTCCTGAGACCCAGCGAGGTACAGAAAAGCCTAAGCCTCCCAGATAAGGAGTGGTATCATGCCCCTGCGGGCTGGGTTGTCTCCAGGGGACGGATGCCACCTTCTGGTGCTTACATGGCCCACCTCCAGCAGCTAAACCGCCCGAGCCAATCCTGTTTCCCTGGGGCTGCCTATTCTGTTTAACAATACGCTGCTGTCCTCATGGAGGATATAGTATTGCGCTGTTCTGCAGATGTTGTTCCTCTGCATAAGCACCTTTGGTACTGCCTGCACTTCAGAAGGCTGCAGAACNGCCCGAGCCGATCCTGTCTCCCTGGGGCTGCCTATTCTGTTTAATACGCTGCTTTCCTCATGGAGGATATAGTATTGTGCTGCTCTGCAGATGTTGTTCCTCTGCATAAGCACCTTTGGTACTGCCTGCACTTCAGAAGGCTGCAGAACCACCAAGCAACTCCAAACCTGTCTACCATCCTCCTCTCCAAGAGCCCCAGCGACAGTCTCTGTTTTGCAGCACTAGAATTGTGTGCTCCATCTTCACATCCCATCAGCAAAGAGACACAGCAATGCTCTAAGCCCCTATGGAGTCTGAATGCCCATGAAAGCAATTCCCAGAGCACTTGGCATCAGAGAAACCCCCCAAGCTGGAAAAAGTTGCAGGCAATAACTGTGAGACAACAGCATGTCCTCGGCCAAGGAACCTGGTCCCTCACACTCTGCCTCCATCTGCTCCTGGTACTTACTTGGGCTTGACTAGAAGGCAAAATGACCAGACAAATGTGGCTGATGCTGATCCACAAGATTCACTGCACTTGGAAGCAGCTCAGGGAGCGGTTTGCAGACCAGCAGCTAACAGCTGTGAGCACCACGACGGGCTCCCTCTTCTCGTGTCCATCATTCATCCCAGGCAGAATAGTCTAGTTAACAGTTAAGTCTAGTTAAGGGTCCTGAGCCTAAAATGCAGTGCTGCATCCAACCAAGGGCTCTCTTGTTTTTAGTTCACACAGATGATCTGAAAATCAAAACAGGAGCTGAACTTCATTTTTCAAAACATCCAGAGCAGTATTCATTGGCTTAGGATGTCCATGCCAGACTTGGAGAAGAGAAGGCTTTGGAGTTTTTTTAAGAGTCATTTTTCAAGATTCAGACAGGTTTACTTCCTATTCAAGGGTAGAAGATTTTTTTTTTCCTCAAATGGAAGGAATGAAAAGTTTCTTTTTCTAATATGAAATAACTAAAATTAAAGCATAACCAACATTTTCCATGCTGGCCACAGGAAACTGTGTTGCAAGTTAGAGTCAGCTTGGTGCAAGTTTTCAAGCTGTGATAGCAATAGGAGAATTTCCCTTTCCATTTACAAAAGGAAATGAATTTTACATCCACCGGATGGCAGTGTAGGGAGAGCAATCACATTAGTCGTAGTAGTAGTATTTTCCTTTCAAGCCTCTCAAAAGTGATTGCAGACACAGCATTTCATTGCTTATTAAGATTTCACTGCATTACAAACAGGAAAAAAAATAGGTCTCATTAATAAACCATCTTGTAGGATCTCTATAAGATGACAGGCTCTGATTAGCCAAGATCATTCAATAACTGATTTGGCATGTCTGGCAAAAAGAAGTAATTGAGTGGAAGGGAGTGTACTTAAAATAGTTTACTGTCTAGAATAAAAACAAAGCTTTCAGACAGAAATATAAATAAGAAAAAAAGCAATGCACCAGGCTAGCAGGTGCTGTTGCTGTATAGGAAGTTTGGTCCAAATCCTACAGGTCTGTGAATTATTTTAAGCTTAAAATGGCAACAATAACTCCAGTTTTGTTGCCAAAACATTTTGATTAGTAGGAAAGGAAAAATCTGTTCTGGTCTTAAATGACAGGACATTAGTTATCTACTGCAGGGAGCAAAATTACCTTCCGGCATAGAATAAAGCTCTAAATAATAAAGCTGAGTGCTAAGATCCAGGTAAATCATATTACTGAAATCATATCAACAAGACAATTGCACCAAGGCAGTAAGGGCTGGAAAATTAGAGACATTTATAGGGAAGGCAAGCCAAAGGATTCCCTACTGCCACTAGAGGGCAATGGCAAACAAGCGACCAAAAGCAAAGGCGGGAAGCAGATCGCAAGAAAGTGGAGAAAAAATAAATAAATAAAAATAAATAAATAAAAGTGTTGGGTTGTGTTTGCCAATCCAGGGGTCCCAGCTTCGAGGTGGCCCCGCTCCCGAGTGACAGGGCAGCTCCTGGGCGCAGGTACCCCCAGCCCGGACCCAAGCGCGGGCGGCAGCTCCTGCGCTCCTGGTACAGCAGGCAGGTAGTTCCTGCGGTCGGCTCGGGGCACTTGGGTTCATCTGGGTTAGTCACTGGAAAAAAATTCGCAGATGGTTTTGGTCTCAAAAACAGCCACAAGAAAATGAAGTACTTTTAAAGACGTGTGTTTAAGCATCATGAAATAGAAGGTGGTCAGATGCCGTTCTGAAGAGATGATTGATCCAATGTAACACATCGTTTGATTCCAGATGTTGCAAAGAGCACGGAAGAAAGAAATTTCAGCAGTCTCTGATCTGCTTGGCTTCATAAAGGGAAGGTTTGGAGGTGATTTGGTCTAAATCTATTAATAACTCTCCATGGGGGCTGACAGAGATACTAGAAGGCTTCAAGAACTTAAAATTAACTAGACCCAGAAGCTCAAAGATACATCTGGATTAAAATCAGACTGGAAATAATAAAGGCATTTAAAAATTAAAGCCTGAAATAATGCCAGTAGTTAATCATTTGAACAAATCATGTAGGAGAGAGTTTTATTGTCTAACCTTGGAGTGGTTAAAGCAAGATTTGCTGTCTTTCTAAAATATGTGCTGCAGCTTAACAGTGAATTATTAGCCTCAGTGCAGACATTATGGTACAGGTCTCCCATCTGAATGATGCAAAAGGTGAGACTAGATTAGCAAAATGGTCTTTTCTTGTAATTACTGTCTACACATATCAGCGTTCTTGCAACAGAGAACAGTGTTTCAGTTGCGGGAGCAGATTCCCACCTCTGAACTCCCTTCACAGGTTGTGTCAGAACAGCAGAAATGGGAGGTCAAACAGTCCAGCCACACTGAGAGCAGAGGAGGTCTTTGCTTACTGCCTTGGCTTCTGTTGCTCATCACTAGGAGTGTCTTAAAAATAAATAAAGGAGATAAAGAGAAAAAAGAGTTAGAAAGGTCATGCTGCACGGAGAGATGCTTGAAGTGCCTCCCCCTCCGCCACAACAAGGTTAGGGTCACAAAGAGATATTTATTGAAGGAAAGAACTTATAGTGGGTAAAGCTCCTTGAGAGTTACATAGTGCACAGAGAGGCCAACCTGCAGCTCGAGCATCCAAAAGCATCGTATCCCAGAAAAGCCTTCAGCTCAACCCTTCTCTGCTGCAGGACAGAACAGCAGCAAAAGCTCTGCTTTTCCCACTAAGGACAGAAAGTGGTGCTATTCCCATCTAATCCTGCTCCCAAATGTCAATGCTTTACAGGATGGAACAGTTGCAAAACAGGCAGCACGTGATGACACTACATTGGCCTTTGCAACAGCCTGGGGGCATTTCTCTGTGAATACAGGACAGAAAAGATGCAGGAATGAGGCAGGTAGCGGAGCAGTCAGATGCGCTCAGCACTCACACTCCTCTGCGGAAACAGGGCTTGCGGAGGCTTCCAAGTGTTTTGTCAAGGTTGAAAGGTGCTGTCAGCAACCTGAGAGAGCTTGCACACTCTGCCCAGTGGCACACTGCACTGGGCAGAGAAGGGCTGTCACGTCTGCTAAAGTGGGAGCATTGGGCCAAGGTGACCAAGTCTCTGCCAGCCCTTCAAAAACCTGCCTGTGTACTCCAGCAAGGAGGGTCTCAGTGCATTGGGTTGATGACTCAATTTTCTGAGCTGGAAAAACAAAACCAAAGCAAGAAGATTCTTTGAATAAAAGGAAGGTGGTAAGAATGTGTTTTGGTATTGTACTTTTTCAGAGGATAGGCTATGCCCTTTGTCAACCCCTACAAGCATTCCTCCCCTCCACAACTCCTCCACAGCTCATCTGCAGCAATTCTCCTCTTCCCTTTCTCCCATCAATCTCAGCCCTACATAAAACCATATGGGTGTCACTCCTGTGTTCCTCGGGCTTGAATTCTCACATGTCTGCCTATGTATGTGAGGTTATGTCATCTCTCTAAAGCCTGCAGCCTGCCTCTGGTAAAGAAACCACATCTGAGAGGGACTCCTGCTTAGTTAAAGTGATCAGCAATTAAAACTTACCTGCTAGGACTAGGCTGCAATACAGGCATGTAAGTAGAGCAGCTCTACAAATCATCTAGTTGCAATTTCTCTGTGCAGGCCACCTCCAAGGCAGAAGACCTGGAGAGACAGTGACTCTCCACCTTCCCAGGACCAACAGCACACAGGATGCATCCTGCTGCACTCACACACGCATGCAAAGCAACCAGTGGGGTCTACAAGGCAAATGAGGAGCCAAACCATTCTCCCACACTCTCTCCTACTCAATTCACAGAGCAGGAGGGAGGAGGTTATGGGGCAGTGCGGCTGATACAGGCAGCTGTCAGACTGATGCAGCACTGGAGGATGACAGAAAGCGAAAGCGTCTAGGTGGGAGTGCACAGGCGAATTAGGGGTCGAAGGGTTAAGAGAAGAGAGCTCATTATTCATCACTACCACTGTGTTACAGGCATAAGAAACATTTGGAGCTAATTAGAGGGAGAGCAGAACAATGCACCAGAGAAAGCAACAATGCCCTGGTTCAACCCAGCAGATGAGCTCTGTGCTCAGAGCAAATTGGTATAAAATGAGTATTGCTCCATCTCAAAACCAGGAAGGTGTGACCTACATCTCTGACCCTGGCATCAGCTGGCAGGAGGAAAATTGACAGAATGGTTCTTCATTCCCATCATGTGTGGAGAGCCAGCATATTCAATTCTATTTCAGAAATAAAAGCCAGCAGCTTTTCCAGATGACTTAGGGTTACCAATAACACAGAATTACACTCATTAACTAAGCTAGCCTGTTGCAAAGTGCTCCAAGCCAACAATCAGACAGACTTGGTATAAACAACCACAATAGTGGCTATGTGATTTAGGAGCCTTACTAATAGTCTTACTATTTTCAAATGTAGACTATTGCCAGCCTTAAAAGATTTCTGTGGACCTTTGGTGAGACTTTTGCTCCCAAATAGCAGCAGTTTTCAGAAATGAGACCAAGGCACCCCAATTGCTGCACTATGCAAGATCTGGGAAGCACTTGGGACCCTTTCAGATTAATTATCCCAGTGAAAAATAATTAGCTGTAGTTCTAGAATTTATTTTCAAAGCCACTTGGAAGCTGCAGTGTCAAGGAGCCTTGATTTTATTGCAAGCTCTTCATTTGGGTGTCATCTTTTAGTGAAGTCACTTTAGACACTCAGCTTGCTCAGCACAGGATTCATGCTCTGAAGAAGCAATAAATACTTCAAGTTTTTAAATGTGGGAAAGAAAGGAAGAGTTTGAGGGCTCAAAGGAGACCCATTTATCTGTGGATTTGTGAACTACAAAGCAGTCACATGGAAGGTCACAAAGCAGGTAAACATGGAAGCTCCTGCATCCCAGAGCAAATGCTACATGAACACCAACTCTTTGACTCTAGGTCACCAGGTAGCTTAAAAAAATTCCATCTGTGGGCAGAAATTAAGGCACCAGCATTTGGAAAATACCAACTACTCTTTAGCGAATGCTCTCTGAATATCTTCAGACTTTGCATAAACCACCTTCTCAGGTCAGACTAGCTTGAAAGACACTCACTGGTACATCTTCAAAACATCCAAAGAAGCACTGGACCTGGAGGATGGCAGCAAGGTGTCCAAGAGAAATGAAAATTGTCACATTAGCCAACCCGACATCCTGTACGACTCAGCTAGGCTTCACATGGGAAAGAGGAGATTGCGTTGCGTTTGCTCTAGGCTATGCTCCTTTGCTAGATGGGCTATTTTAAAAACAAAACAAATACACACATTGCCAGGACACACAAGTGCTAACTTGAGTATCATTGCTAAAAGGAGGTATTAACTTCACAGGGTCAGGCCTGACAACAGACGATCACAGCACCATTCCCTACCTATATGGGACCTGCACTTACTGTTGTTTCTGGTTGGCACTTAGCCTATCATTAGGCTAAAAAATCTGCTGCTTTTGCCACGTAATTACACTGCCATGGCAGTGTGCACCCCACCATTACAAGATAATTTCACTGCACTTACCAGTACCCTAGAGGGTTCAGCCTCAGGGCTGCTGCTCGCAAGGGCTAACACCACTACAATATAGTTGCAGTCTAATGTCTTCTTTAAAAAACACACATTCTCTCACCAAAAGAAATAAAAGGACTGGACAAGAAAATAGAAGGCAAAATTGTTGACTAGGATAAAATCCAAAGTGAGAGAAAGCTTGTCTTTGCGCCTGGGGATCGTGAGGAATGCCTACCTCTGCCAGAAACTCCTTGTACCTCTGAGTCTATCCCATACAATGAGAGATGCCACTCTGGTGTGCACGTAAGAGGAGATGCCAGTGCTGAGGATGCTGTATCTTAGAGGGAGACAAGTAGGTTTTCATTTTCACCTGTTTTCTGCCTTCACCCAATCCCCTATGCTTCTTGTGTGAGGTACCACTTCTTGGAAAAGTGGAAAGTGTCATGAGCTCAAAAGCAACCCCAGCAATCAGGTAGTGCATTCCCTGCCACAGTGTTGCCTTTTGCCAATGAATGCTTGGCAGTAACCTAAACTTTCTCTTCCTTTGACAATGTTCGAGTCATCTAATAGCTACAAGAGAGTTCGAGCATAACAAGCTGACTTCTGTAAGTGAAGCTGTCCACCACAGCAGCTATCCATTCCCTTACCGGTATAAAAGGCCACAGTCGCTTTCCTTCCAGGCGCATCAGCTTTCACCAGCTCAAGGATCAGGTGGGGACAACTTCTGTGCCCCTCTTCAGGATAGCAAATAGAAAGATGGCAAGATGTTCAGAAGCATCAAGGGGAAGTAGTGCTTAAGACTTTGAAAATAAGCCTTTTCCCAATGGATGACATTTTATGGATGATGTCTTATACTGATAAACAGCTGCTGTTTAGCACAAAATGGCTTTCAAAAGCACCTAAGCCTGGTCCTCCCAGTATCTACTTCTGGGAATTTCAAATGGCTTTGGGAGACCTCAGAAGTGTCAGGAACAGCAATAGATGTTATTCTTGTCTCTGCTAAATCTAGGGAGCCACCTGCAAAGATCCTTAAGCACAGAACATTTACACTCCCAGACATGAGTGATGTGATACCTATTTGACTGAAGACTTGTCATTTGCCAACTGCTAGGATTTTCTCAACTAGAAATAGGTACTGCAGAGAAGCACTGAGCTCCAGCAAAGACAAGAGCTCTGGCATAAACCTTTATTGTCTCCTTTAAAGAATTTGCTAGCAGAGACTTTTAAAGTTAAATCAATAATGATTCAAGTTCCTCTCTCCCCTTGCCAGCTTTAAGCAGATCAGAGATTCACTGACATTGGCATGTCTGTTATAAAAATCTTGGCTAAACAAAGAAAAAAACAGCTTTAGGAATGCATCTAGAACTTGTAATCAGTAGGTCACCAACTACTTTGCAAGAAGGACAGTGTAATTATCTCCATTTTATAGGTGATTATCTGCATTCTACAGTGAAGTAACTAAGGCACAGGAAGAGGAAATAACTTGCTCAGCTATCCAATGAAACAGCAAGGAAAAGAGCCAGATATCCTGAATCTTCATCAGATTCTCTCCAGAAAACACTCCTACTAATATAATCAATTAGAAATATTATGTATCACACAAATTCACAACCAGTGGACATCACCTGTATTAAATCATATTGTGTCTCTATGTATCCTATTGCCTCACCTGCTTTGATCATCTTTGCTCTGTACATAAAATTCCTGTAATTAATAGGTCCAATTTTAAGAGGAGACAACAGACAAGCAATCATTTCAGAAGAACATTATTGTGTATAGGTCTTGCAGTATAGACAAATACCAACCTCTATATTAACCAGGCCAAGTACCTGCTCCATATATCACCATATACAAAGGCCAGCACAAATTGGCCACTTGGGCACACGTCACATATGTCACGGTGTTGTACCTTGCCCAGGCCTTCCATATCAACAATTCATTGCCTCCAGCACCACCGCAGCCAGACCCCACACGTACCTTCACGGTGACTCAGTTGATGTCTAGAAGCTCTGAAGTTTCCTCTGTACTGTTGTTGATGTGAGTCTGTCTCCTATGGCTTGGTCGAATGCTTCTGGCTAAAGGCAGGAAACACTGAAATAAACAAATTTTGTAAGAAATAACAGTAAGACAGCAAGACAGTAAGAAATAACAGTTAAATACAATAGTTTATGCTTCAAATCCAGGTTTTCAGATCGATATCAAATGTGTAGATGTTGACTTCATTGCAAGTCTCTTAACATTCATTTGCTTTATACTCTGCAGTCCAGAGTATCCGAGTCAAAAATGACTCAGCCTATTATCTATTCTCTGACTGGCTACATACTACAGAAAAATTGCTGTGGCCCAGTATATCTCATGCAGACGGCAACAAGGTAACCATGACATCCTCCTTGACATTCTGTCATAGGATTCACAGCCAGGTGAGATCTATCAACTCTGAACAAGGAAAACCTGGGTTACTAAACAGGAAAAAGTAAAAATCACACTAAAGTAATCTCAAACATCATGATTTGTTCTAGGGTAATCCAGGATGTAAGCACTGAGTATCATGAGTTATCACTCATGTCCTGTTAGGTTATAGATACACATATATACACACAGGCATTTAAGTGGATTCCTTGTTACATGCACGTTTTAGCAATTTTCCTCACACTACTTCAAATTTAAAATAGTCTAAAAAATCTAGCTGATTCTCTATGGGCCATTATCATTTATAATTGACACAAAATAGAGCGCATTGGGGAAAGAGCGAGGATACCGGTGGTCTCATCTGTGATAAAAAAAGATGTAAGATATATGTGAAGGCACCAAGGGCAAAACAAGAACTCCTACAGCTCACATGTACCACTGTAAGAAAGTAAATAAAGATCTCTGCACATGACCGTAAACTTGGGGTTTTAATTGTCTGAATTTTGACCCCTAAATTGTAAGCTCAAGCACATGCGCATTCATACATCCAGTTTCATGCATTGATGAAATTAGACTCACACAAAGTTCTGAGATCTCCAAACTGATTTTGGGAGCATATGGCAAGCCTGAATTGACACAATCCAAACCTAAGTGCATGGCACATGCCATTAGCTTGTTGCTGCTTAATGCATAGCACAGGCCATGGCACAGCAGCAAGAAACCCATCATTAGACAGGAACAGTCCTGCAGGCTTAGCTCCATTCCTGTATACAGCACACATTCTTAAAGGTCAAATTCAGGAATATTGTCCCTTCTCCTTTGTCTTTTGCGTATCATACCTCATGGGCAGCTGTGAGTGCCAGCTTGTAAATATCTCTGTACATGAGCACGGTCCTCCTGAAGTGCTGGTTTTGACAGCAGTCTCCAAGAGAGACCTCAAAAACCACATTCACATCATGTCACAGTTCAGCGAAGCCTTCCAGAAAGGCTCTCTGCCCATCCCTTCGATCAATACACAAATTAAGGATGGAACCTTGCGAAGTGCCGAGCAACTTCCATCTCTGGGAAAAGAGAGGGTATTTAAAGCGCTCAGAGTTAGATTCTTATATTAAATAGCTAACACAATAAAGAGCAGCACTCAACCAGTCACATCCAGTGCCATCCTTGCACACTCCTATGTTACATTCACTCACAAAGAACAAGTCACCTCGTGTTGCAGTTGGTCATTGCAAGGTAAATTCTGCTCTCTACTGAGTTTTACTTGCCAGATGCTAGGGAATAAACTTCTGCTAATACAACAAATTAGACAGCAACACAGGTTAGGAATTTGCTGCAAATCCAGCCCTCAATGACTAGCATGGGTTCAAGTGTAAACAAACAAAAGCTGCAGTTTTTGCCAACAGTTTACTCTGATTTTAAGTCAGGGTTAGCTTTGCCAACACAAATTATGCCTTCCTTTGTCTTCAGGAAAGTTGGCCATGGCTACAGGATTTGAGACAAACCCTTGTTTCATAAGGGATATCTGATTAGAAAGATCCCTTTCCCCTCATCACATTTCTCTATCAATGACCAAAGACTTCACAGAATTTATTATATTCCTTTTCTTCCACCATTACTCACACAGATTTTGCCTGCATCCTCACAAGAAATTAGGAATACAAAGAAATGCATCAGCTGGTACAAATCATAGCATAAATATCAATGAATGAGATCAAACTCCTGGGTACATTTTCTCCCCATTAATGTAAGTTATGAAATTCTAATTTAAAACTGGGATCATTGTAGCAGACTGTATAATTTCCTTGGTCCCATGAGAGCTGAGTATTCCACATGAGATTTCAGGGCCCAAACAATTCCCATCATGGATGAACTAGTAAACGAAGAACTATGGGTTTTACCCATATATATATAATGAAAAACTTCCTCATGATATTTCACTTAGCATAAGGGCTTGGACAGAAGCACATTTTGAAGTCACAGATGAGGATACAGGACTCTCAGTTAAGTTAGAATCTGAAGCTTTCCCATTACCATCTTTGTCATGTTTCTCTTCTAGTTGCCCCATCTGGAACTCTTGCTTGTTTTTACCATCTGACATTTCAACAGCCTAAAAACAAGCAAAACAAGCCTTTTAAACAAGCAAAATGTTTGATCAGATCTTTTACATAAATGAAATGCTAGTGTATGCCAGGCATCTGAACTTGGTAAAAATAAATGAGTGCTTCAAACCCACTATTGTTCTCAAGGTCTCTGACCTTCAAAACATCATTCTATTCTATTTGTAAACAACATAGACATGACAGAACATGTGAATACCACTTTACCCTTTGGTAGTAGCATCTACCCCAAAACCTCAAAGTGTTCTGCAAATATTAGCTAAGACTCATGTGCCTCTAAAGAACTCCTACTCTTCTACAAATATTAGCTGAATCTCACCCCACACTACTCAGCTCATAGGTTACTGCTCTCCTCCATTTCAAGGGCAGAAAGGAGAAATGCTCTGGCTAAAGGTATTCAGGAGTTTGATAGAACTATTCAGGATAGTTTGTGGCACAAAGCATCCCAACTCATTAAGAACTTTAATGTCTTTTACGTATGCCTGAACCCCTCAAAACCTGTTTAGAATATCATCCAAGGTTGCCTTCCTCTTTTGATGATTCCAATAACAGAGAACCCAACTCTAAAACAATCTGGATTTAATTTATGCAAGAGAAATCAGACAGGAAAATTAAAATCTATCTTAACCCACTTGGCAAACACGAATTTAACTATACATATTCTCTCTCCTACCTTAAGTCTCATAGCACTCTTCTCTTTTAAGCACAAGCAAGGTAGCAAACAGAGGCCTCAGCTGCACCTTTAGCAAATGACAAAGTGGCACAGGGGTCCAAGACCAACATGCTGTACAGTTTCCGTGAGAAGCAATGAAAGCCAGTTGAACTCATCTGGCAAACAGCAGCTTAACCTAGTTGTGCTGGTATAGCCAGACTGTTTGCCAGCTACTGATGCATGAACACAGATTTACAGAATACAAGGCCAAGGTAGCATCCACATGATAAACAACAAAACCTAAGAGACCTTGCTGAGGGCAATTCACTTCCAAAGCCCAGAAAATGTGCTTGGCTTTCACTCCTGTCTCATCTGGATCTTTTGTAAAACTGCCGGTCATAAGCACTCGCTTAAAAGGAACTTTTCAAGACATCTTAACAAAAGGCATAATTTCAAGTGCTGGGAGAATTGCTGTTTAGATTGATTTTGATTCCCTCTGTGCTATGCTTCCGAAGGGTAGGAACACCTTTCTGCTGCCATGGAGCAAATTCCACACTTCCAACGTGGCCCTTTGACTTCTGGATAACTGCAAGAAATTGATGGGACTCTCAAAGTTCAAAGCTCACAGCCTGCACACTATGGCTACAGATAATAGGTTGAATTCTACCCCTCTTCAGAAAGGTTCTCTTACACAATCTACAACTTCTTTTGAATCCACAATGGAAGAGCTGAGTGATGATGACAGAAGCAAGCAATAACAGTAGCAAATGGGAGGTTAAAGTCTTCCAGGCGGTTATTTTAATGTTGAAAGGCAAGGTCAGTCCACACAGGTGTTGGCTCTTCACCTTTCTACAATGCTTTTTTTTTTTTTATCTTGCTTTTGGAGTGCATCTGACAATTACACAACTGTTGATAATGAGCATTTCCCAAGCCTTCCAAGCACAGCAGAAGCAAAATAGAAGGTCAAGGGACAACTTCACAGCAGCGTTCAGGCACCATCTGGTTTGTGCTGTACAGAAAATTATCTGTTACTTCAGTGCACTTCAAGCTGCAGGTGAAATTCAGAACAAAAAGCAGTAGCTGCAAACCTGATCCAGCCAGGCAAGTTCAGAAGGAAGATGAGAACTGCACCATTAACTTGGGATTGGGGCAGTTCAAAACAAATGAAGTGATGGAGTGTTTCTCTGAGCATCGCTACTTTGAGGCTTGGTGCCTCTGGGGCAGCACAGACATCACTGGGTTTAGCACAGGGGTAACACAGCAGAATTCGGTGTCTTGCTGTACAGTGAATCAGATTAGATGAGCCAGCCTCAGCTGGTGATTAAGTTCAGCACTGAATAGCTGTGCCTTCAGAGCTGTGATGCAGAGTAAGGGTGGGAGGGAAGGCCCCAAACCCCCCTTCTCACTCTGCTAGGAGGGAGCATTCTTCAGTCAACAGAATTGAGTTATTCATGAATGAGCAGAACTGACACCTAGGCCAAAAATTGTTTCAAAGCTTTTTTGTTATTCACAAGAAGCCTGAAGGTCTATCCTCAGACAGGGCAGCCAGATTCCAAGCAGTATTCTGGAGATGATGCTCACAGACTGGTATGGTGCTCACTATCAGGTGTTTTCACCCTGTCCCCATTCCTTCAGCACCTCTCAAAGTCTGAGGTTAAACAGTCTCCCCTGGATTTGGCAACTAGGTTGCATGCTCTCTCAAGGCCTGAGATGTTTCTGAGGCAATTCCATGTGGCAGAATCTCTAGAAATAGGTTAGGAAAAGGAAACTGCCTCTTCTAGCCTCTCCCCCTTTTGCCTTTTCCCACGCTGGTTTCACAGCATACACTGAAGGCTTCTTTATCTTGTGATTCCCAGCAAATAGGCTGCTCTTAATTATCCTCTTAGCTAAGGCAATACACTGTGCCCACCTTCTTATGGTGCCCCAGTGTGGCGATGACACAGATCTGCCCAGCTAGAACTGGTGTGGCCCAAGGCATGAGGAGAAAGGCAGACGGCAACTGATTGCTGTGGCACACGCACCCCTGGGTCTGCAGAGTTCCCAGTCCGAACTGAACCAATCTGCTGGCTCCAGACAGGCCAAGCAAGTCCCCCATCCTCCCATAGAGGCAGTTCACAATCAGTCCTGCCAAGAGGCCCAATGCCACAAGCAGGCTCCCATCCTGCAGGCTACTGTATGAGTGCAAGCTAAGACGCTCCCTACCCTGAAAAGCTTGATGTTTAAGCAGATAAGAAAAATAAAATATAACAAAAATAAAGGGGCAGTCTTGGCCAGTGTACACAGTTAATTAGAGAACTGAGTTTTTGTTGCAAAGCAATGCAAGGCTTACCACTATTGCTATTTTTCCCCTAAAAGATCAGTGCAGCCACAACACACCTGGATGGCTGGTGTGTCACACAGGTTGCATGTGCATCCAGAGACAGCTTAGAGCTAGGTGACTTTGCCTTTGATGGTGGAATGTCAGGATGAAGAGAAGATGAATCTATCTTCAGTGGTGTCTGTCAATTTTAAACCTGTCAATTTATGACACCGCAGACTTCTTTTGAAGTAAGAGCAGTTGTAGAGTATTCTCATCTTTGCTTTCCTACTGCCCCATACATCTGTCCATGAGGTCACATTCCCTCTAACAACTTCTCTGCTACATAGTTTACTTCTTATTTCAGAAGAGCTGCCAGTGTTATAGTCTTTTCACAGAACCCCAGGGAACTTTAACCTCAAAATTAAGCAAAACAAAGTCATTTGAATATTTTCCAATTAACCTAAGATTGACACTAACTTTTTCCTCTCAGCATTCCCACTATGTGAACAAATGGATGTCTTCTATATGCCCCAGTTGTCTAGCCTTTTGTGGCATCAAAGATTTAAGTAATTCTTTTCCCAGAGATCACTCTGGTTTTAAAATGTACATAGAGACCTTTTTTCTAAGTTCACACGCTGCTCTTCTAGGTTGTGTCATTTCGCTGTAGAGATCAGAGAAGCCTTGCAGCAGTGGAAATCCAGGGACGAGATCAAAGAAGAAACAGCGTGGCAGGTTTCTCATACTCGCAATGAGGGTGAGTTAACACTGCTGAAAGGCTTCAGGGTTGTGTTCTGCTCCCAGTCGCACAGCATAAATATCCAGAGAAAAGTCATGCTGTCATGACAGAGGGTTAGCTCTGAATCTCTGGAACCAGTAGAGAGCATAATTGCAATGCCATAAAAAATGTCAACATTTGTAATTTGTGCAAGAGACTGGAGCTTGCAGGCGCTGTCCCAGTCTGATGCTTGCAAAAGCACACCAGCCTTTGAGAGCCTGCAGGCACTGTGACCCTTCAGCCAAACTCCACTAGAGCTGAGGATGACACTGGAATATGTGACCCTGGGAATCAGACAAACAAACCCTCTCACTTCGCTGAAACGGGTGTTCTGGCAGCAAAGTGGCAACTGGCTTACAGGCACCTAGGGTCAAAAGGAGGAGAAGGCTCCCACCATGCAGTGGAATAGGAACATTCCCTGCAGATACACAGACCACACAGCATGCACCTAGGAAACTGCTAGCAAGTTAGAGACTGCACTTATAGCATTTATTGCCCACCACTTAGGTAAAGCACAACTTAAAAGCTACTGGGCATACTGCCAATGTGTCCCAACTGCCGAGGTGGGGAATTTGAGTGCTATGTCCATTAGTCCCTGCAAGTGTCCCTATGAAACAGGCAAAATAGTTGTCATACACACTTTATAGATTGGGAAAAAAAGTGGCACAAAGCATCCCAACTCTCTCTCTTTTCATTCTAAAGCTATAAACAACCCCTACCCTTTCCCCTGTTACTGAAGCCAAAGGTCTATTCCATGCAAGGGGAACATGCCTTCTGTCTAGGACAGAATGACCCAAAGCAGCTGAGAAATAGAGCTTACGACTCAGGTTTGATGGCAAGTACCTGTACTTTCCTTCGATAAGGATTGTGTTACGTAAGAGACAAAATCAAGAATGAAAACCCACTGTGTCAAACACTCAGACTCTTCTCTTCTTTCCTTCCCAGATGCTCCCACCACAGCTTCCCACCCGAAGTCCATGCACTGCCGGTTGTGATGTCACTCTGCAGGAGCTTTTCGTCCAGCACATTTCTGGGGTCTTTGTTTGTACTCAGGAAAACACACAGTGCTCTGTATGCTCAAGGAGTTCACCTTCAATAAATAATCCAAACAAAGGGAGCCAGGGCTGGCACAGCCGCGCGAGTTGCTGCAGGGAGAGTTTGCAGCAATGTCAAACTCACCTTTGTTGGTGGCTGCTGCCACTTGCTGGNTTCTTTCCTCCCCAGACGCTCCCACCACAGCTTTGAAACCCCAGCAGCCCCCCGAAGTCCATGCACTGCCGGTTGTGATGTCACTCTGCAGGAGCTTTTCGTCCAGCACATTTCTGGGGTCTTTGCTTGTACTCAGGAAAACACACAGTGCTCTGTATGCTCAAGGAGTTCACCTTCAATAAATAATCCAAACAAAGGGAGCCAGGGCTGGCACAGCCGCGCGAGTTGCTGCAGGGAGAGTTTGCAGCAATGTCAAACTCACCTTTGTTGGTGGCTGCTGCCACTTGCTGGGAAGGAATCCAGTCCCCAAAGGGGAACACTTAGGAATATCAAAAGCCAAGAGCAATTTCAACCCCATTAGCTAATATCAAATGTAAAGGACACATGCCAGCACATAAGAAGTAGGCATTGCCTCCTTGGAAACCAGAACTAGGAAAGAACTGGGGTTTAGGACTTAAATGATAAAATGTCAATATACAGGACAATTATTTTCTCCAGAGTGATTCCAAGGACATTATTGCTCAGTAAGTGTCAGAAGTACTCAGCTTTCTGCCTGGAGGAGTTCTGGGTCAGATACAAGTTGTTGGACAATCCAGTGAGGACATATGGAGACCCAGGGATAGTGCTGTGCAGGATATTGGATGACATGGCCATCAGCATCCCCTCCTGGTCTTTATTTAAGCAACATTCATTCTTACTTATCCTTTGAAAACAGAGAGAAGGCAACAGATGACAAGTCATTCTGAAGTAAAAGCAGGATCCAAAATAAAACAAAGCCATGTTAAAGTGTTGCTGAAACTCCCAGGGTTGACAAAGCAGGCACAAGTATGAAGAAGGAATGTGCAAGTTCTGAAGTCCAGATCCCTAGCCCTTAGTCTCCTGAAGCCCAGAGCAGTGTTGTTAGGGCTTTGTCAAGGCACCAACATGCAGCTGGTGTGCAGGCTGCTGGTTACTCTACAGATGTCCTACAACAGGTTTCAACAAGGATGGCACTACCCAACGCTGAATGTGACAAGGCAAAGAACACCCTTTGAAGGCTGTTGCAGCCCTAGAGAAAGCTTAGTCTAACTTACTCTCCAAAAAGTTGCCAACAGGAGCATAAAAAGTCATGGAGCAACCAAGGTCTTTTGCTAAATCCACTTTCCTTTCCCAGCCTCTTCTCCCCCAAAACCCTTTGTGCCTCTACCCGGAAAATATAAGAAAAAAGTATCTCTCTCTCACCGAAGTCAACAAAACACTGACAGCGAACATACAGGGTAAACCAGAACAGCCTGCAAGGGATGGGAAGACAGAAATCCCATGTTCCTGCTGCAGCTTCTAAGCGTAGCCATTCCTAGCAAAATCTGCAACAGAAACCAACTCCACTACTAAAGAAATGCTAGTAGCAATAGGTAAACAGCCTTCCACTCCTTCACACATCCTGGAAGATGGAGTGTGTCTACAAAGGCAGCACAGACTCTACAACCAGTGAATAACCAAGCAGGCAGAGCAAACAATCATTTGAAACTCCACATGGCAGGAACTCTCTTTGGAGGAAGGGGTGAAAGCAGTTTTGTCATAGAAGAGGAAGCTCCCCCTCTACACACACACACACACACTTTTGGCTGCTTCCCTGATCCTTCCTGCCCCTGTTTACTTTGTTTTGCTAATTCTAACCAAATAAAAGAAAATCTAGTATTTAGGGAATGAGGCTCTTTCTGTTAAATCCTGGTGGTGTTCACAGAGTGGCCTGGTAAAGTTTACCCAGTCTGACAAAGTGGGTTTCCTAGTTTGAAATACAACCATAATTATTTTTTACTGAAATGACTAGCCCTTGATAGCCCTTGCAGTCATCTGCAAATTCCAAAGAAACTGTGTGTTGCATAACACAGCACTGTTTCCTCCAATTTCAGCCTCTTTTGATATATGCTAGTCAAGGAAGCATCCAAACAGAAAAACAGCTCAGGGGATTTTTACCTGTCACAGGTGAGGGGCTGCAGGAGCATCATTGTCAGTCTCAGGTCAAGGCAGCAGCAGCACCCAAATTCAGAGAAAAGCTCTTGCCAAGAGATTCTCAGGAGAAGTGAACTCCTGCCATGGTCCTTTGAAAACATGCTTCACCATTAAGTATCTATCCCCTTTTCAGGGTAATATCTGCATACATAGATTCAGAGATCAACAGACAGGCAGGTTGTTTCTTTATGGTTGATTCTAGAGTAGCTGCAATTTTGGGATGCAACACCCAGCTCTTATCAGAAGGGGCCTGCAAGCGTGTTATCCTGTAGCAGGAGGTCTCCTTGGGGAGCAGATGCTTACCTCACCCAGGCTGCAAGAAAATAAATCTCGGCACAAAATGGCAAGACGCCATGAAATGAGAGAGTTTGGGAATGGAAACAAGGGAGAAACCAAAGCTGAAATCCCAGCACTACTAGGAGAGGTGAGGAGGGATAGCTGGAAAGGCTGAGACATGGCTGCACAGGGTTGCTTGAGGGACCAAAGCGCAGGGTGAGGGTCTGAGCAGGGAGAGGGGTCTGCAGCATCTGCAGCAGCCGAGAGTGGCCTCCAGTGCAGCCAGCAAAACCCGTGGGTTCTCACCACCCTGCTCCTGTCTGCCTCCTCACGCAGGTCTGGCGGACAGACTCACCCTTGGGTGCCTGCCCGGGCAGTGCCCAGCGCTGCAAGGGTCTCGTTCTGCTCAATGGGAGGGAAAAAACTTTTGCTAGGAAAGCAGCAAAGACACAGGCATAAGGAAGGTAAGCCCATCTCGTTTTCCTGTCTTTTCAGATTAAAGATTTTGGAAGGAAAGTTTCCCTGGGACCGAGCCTCTGTCTGAGATTAATTCAGCTCAAATTTGTAAGCAGCACAGGCAGAAGGAAAGCTGCAGTAACTCTTAAGAGGACAAGTCAAAGAAGTAAAAGCTGTCAGGGACAAAGAGTTGCCCTTGCCCTTCTCCAAAACCAGAAAGGAGGCAAAAGGAGGCACAAGGATCCAAAAGAAAAAGCAACTATTAGCCACGGAGACTAGTAAGTCACTGTGGGCTGGCCAGCAGCGGGACAAGCGCTCCAGCAGGAGCGGGAGCCAAGGAGCAGCTCTGGCACAGGGAACATGGCACACCCTGCGCACGCAGCCACAGTGCCGCGGCCTGGCCCTGCCGCCGAGGCCGGCTTCACGTGGAGCAGCAAGGGGAGAAGAGGGCTCCTGCTCCCAACCCCACATCGCAGCCCTGACACAAGGGACGGAGATGAGGGACCACGTTCCCTCCCTCCGCAGCTGCTGCCTGCAAGCATGAGGGCTTCTCTGGTGAGGAGGCTAGAGCACCACAAAGCCCAGGAAGAAAAGCCTGCAGGAGGAAACAAGCTGTTGCGTGGCAAAGACAGGAAAATGCAAAGCATCAGCTCCCCAGTGTCATGGAGATGCTAAAATGTCCCCACTGCCGTGGCCCACAGAGCCTCGAGGCCATGAGCCCCTCGGAGGCTACCAGAGGTGTTTGCCATGAGCCCCGCAGTGCTTCCCAGGCTCCCAGCAGGCAGGGAAAGGAGCGGGCGGCTGCTCCCCGCGTGCCGTCGCCCGCTCTGACGGGAGATGGCAGCAGATGGCCGCTGCAGCGGCCCGAGCGGGGCAGAGCCTCCCCAGACACCTCCGGGACACGGGCTGCATGGCCAGGGGCTGTCCCACCTCCCACCACCTCCACCAGGGCAGTGGCTCTGTGCCCATTCTCACTGCATCCATCATCCCTTCCCCCCTCCCACAGCCCAGCAGCGCTTTGCTGCAAATTCCGATGTTTGAAACACTCTGCCCCTATGGGGAAACCAGATGGCAGCAGCTGGGAAGCTCTGACTAGGTTGGCAGCAGGACATTGGCAGTGGGAGCAGCAACACCCAACGTGGACATTAGCAAATGGAGAGGGCAAGAGAGGTAGGAAAAGCATCAGGAAGGAGGGATGCAGATCACCCAGTTATCTCCCTCTCTCAGCAACTGGGAATGATGTTCTGATAACAGCGTGAGCCACAAATGTTTGCATTCTGCATCATTTGTCAGCCCTCACCAGAATAAGACTTCTTAGCCATTTTTGTTTTTAATGTTACTTCAATTATTTTCCAACATTTTTAAAAATTCCATTTCAGTCTGCCAGCTTAGGAAATACCAATGGGCAATTAGACTAACCCAACCAAAACAGGGAGTCCCAGAAATCCCTTCTCTCTGAATTTCTGAGTCTGCCTTCCCCAGACTTCTAACGCCTGAAAAACAGCCGAATATTAGTGTTCCTACAAATCAGCTCCCTGGAGCTACAAAGACTACACATCTGAAGGCCCGTTAAAAACATCTTGAAATAGTGATACAAAACAGCATGGGGACTTGTACCAAGAATGGACGTGGACAACCCCTTGGACAACCACCATTGCTTGGCCCCTTCCTTCCCTCCCTTTTTGGTAGTTCAGCTCCTGGTCACTCCAGTCTCCAATTGCCTTTAGGTGCTGCTAGTTGTTTCACAGCAGTTGGGCTCCAGGCACTGTCCCACTGGCTTAATTTGTTCCTGTAGCACCAAGTGAAACTTTATCTTCTGGAGAAAGATGTGAAATTGCACCTTTAACCATTCCTTCACATTTGTGTGCTGGACCACACATATCTCGGGTAGTATCTGTCCTTCCAACAGGACAGGGTCACACACAGCTGCCCATCAGGAACATTATCAGACAGAAATCACTGAATATAAATCTACTCTTCTCAAAAGAAAGCACTGAGAAACATAAAGGACCACAGAAAACACTGAATAGGATCTAAAGTCCTAAGGCATGATCACCTCCACTTACACAATTTCTGAGCTGTTTTTCTCTCTCTTTTTTTTTAAAAAATATCCAGTAAGGTAAATTCTACAGCTTTCTTCAGAAGTCTATTAAGGGCTAACTCTTGTTACCTTCAGAAAATACTGCCATCTTTTATTTCAAGATAAGCCCAGGACTAGGGTCCTATCCACTGGCAAAATAAAAATTTCTCTTTGCAGTATCAATTTTTGTACTTGATGATTGTCCAATCTTTCACTGCCTCTTCACCTACACAGATCTTCCCGTAGAGCCAGTTTGATAGAATTGCTCCTCAGATCTGCTCCAATTCATTTTGTCTTTCTTACATTTCAAACATTACAAACAAAACAAAAAAAAAAAAGGGGGAAATGGAGGGACAGACCCACAGTTTTTTAGTGGCAATAGTAGTCACATAACCCAAGAGCATGCTGTTTTGTTTTCTTTAACCAGATGTACAGTTAGTTTACTGGAGACTATATCACAATGCAAGACGTAAACTTGCCTGCTTAACAGGTTTCTATGGAGACATCCTTTCATTATTCTGTAAACAGAGACCATATTGCACAGAAGTGAGACATTCTCAGTTTAGACCATTCAAAAATTGCTCATGATAGACCATTTAATGTGCTATGAACTAGCAAACATCTATAGTGAAATAGTTTGTTTCAGCCCAAGTTCTACCAAGGGGAACTTTGATGACTAAGAGAAGAAGGTCAAAAATACATATCATACAGACTAATATTCTTCTTTTGAAGTCCCATCAGAGAACTGATGCCTTCAGCGGCTTCTTAGTTTCCAGAAACTTTGACATCTGTCCACAGAATAACATAGGAAAATCCCACCAGGAATGAATAATTATTCGTTCACCACTCCCTATTCCTCAAGCATGTTTCTAAGGAATTATTGAAAACAACTTTGCACGGGGCTAGAGTGGGTGTAATAGTATCAGACACTTGATCTCACCAGCACTTTCCACAGATTCCAATAACCTTCTGGTCACGCTTAGCATGCTTCTTCCTGTAGATCATTACAAGTGACTGACAGTCCTTTTCTGTAATCACCGTGGCAATGCCATTACCTATGATCTGCATGTCTCTAAAAAATATGCCTTAACTTTCTCTTTTTTTATTTGGCTGACACTCTGTAAGAGTCCAAGATTTAGTATCTGTTATTCCTAATCGTTAATACTCTTCATAGTATCAGCTTTTTGATTTCTTACCGCAACTTACAGAAAGTACATGAAATTTAATCTCTATTATTTATGCCTTTTTTTTTTTTTTTTGGTAAAGTTTTCATAGAAATCAGAACTAGAAGAAGGACACCCAAAGCTGCTGTAATGGGTTAGGATGTACAACAGTATAGGAGACAGGTCAAAAAAGATCAGCAAGGCAAAAGGAGAAATAGAACATGCAATTCATTATGAACATGACTGATGAGAAATTTTGATTTGAATCAACGAAAGTCAAAGCCACCACCCGTGTACCCAGCACCCCTGTCTGACAATCTCCTTTTGGAAAGAGGGCCACAAATAGGGCAGCCACATAACCCTGAGTCATTCCTGCCAACAGCACAAAAAGCCCAAGCATTTTTGGTCACCAGAAATGCTGAGACCACTGAGCTGACCAACTGCAGCAGGATGGAGGAGGCCTCCATTAGACACTGTGAGGACATCATACCTCTGAAACCCACGTGTCTCACTTGCCATGGCTGGAAGAGCATCTGGAGGAGGGAATCCAAGTCATTTGAAATGAACTTTGCCAGACTGAACCCTCAAGCATGTGAGGGCATAGAGCTGTAGGTGTTTCCCCAGTGCACACTGAGGTCATCAACATCAACAAAATGCGGTGCAAAATCCCACAGGCATTGCCTGCCCTTGTCATGGGGAGGCAGAGCACAGGACCAGGGAGAAATCCAGCAAAGCCTAAAGTCTCTGGCCTTCTGATTGAAGAACACAGGCTCAAAATCAAAGAAAATGCTTCTCCAAAAAAATAATCCCTTCTTCCCTCTCCAGATACAGAGAATTTCAGCTAACTTATTTACTTTGTAAAACCACAGTTATTCTGAAGCATTTTTTTTTTCTTACATAGAAATGTGGACGATTACCAAAAAAACAAATAATTGGGATGGAGCCCAGTTGGATAGCACTGAGGCAGCTAAGTGCATTTGCCTTGTGGAAGAGGAGAATAGAGGAGTTACACAGTTAAAAACTGTCTGCTGTCACATTTAGGATAAACATGACAAGCAAGAGCTGCTTGTTCTCCTGCTACTGAGGACAAGCTAACCACTCAACGTCAGAAAAACATTAACATCCAGTTTTTCTCAGGAAAGAGGGTTAAGAACCTGACTCAGGAAGTTACTCAAAGATACATTTCTATCCATGGTCATGTAAGCAAGTAAACACACATGGTTATCTTTAAATTCCAACATCTTTTTCAGATTTTAAACCTGTGCTAAAATGCTCTCTTCAACTGCATTTTTATCTTTCTGGATGAGATTTGGATAAATCACCTCCCACATCTGCTGTTCTGGTCAGTTCTCACAATAGAGATCATTCTCATTTTCATTAACCACAATAAACAAATACTACAGTAACACAGAGCTCAAAATTGAGATCCTTTTAGGTCAATCCTTATGTTCTCATTTAAGTAAGGAAAGCAGAGAAAGACAAGGTTGGGCTCAGCATACCTATTTTCTGTCCCCATGCAAAATACAGCCAAATTTCTCCATGTGAGCACACAAGATATCCTGGCCATCTGGCACTGGGGAAGGACCCAAGGTCTATCTCATCTGCTGGCTCATCCAGGTCTTTCTTCTCTCTGCAGTCATTCTCTGAGAGCAAACTCCTTTATGCAATAGCTTTCCCCCATATTTCTCACAAAACTGCCTGTAGTTCTCCCCAAGAGTGCCACAGTATTATAGGTCAGGACTCATGAAGTGAGTATGAGAATATTCATGAAGTGACAGTGCAAATAGGAATAACGACATAATTAGAGCCTAAGATAGGCGATATATAGTCTTCCATATCTTAGATCTGCCAATAAGTATAGAGAAGTTTAATAAAGAAAGGAGCAGTATATTCAACAGATACATTACTTTTATTTAAACATGTTAGAACCAGGAAGCACTTTGGGATGCTACACTAGGGTTGAATCCTCCAGGATTAGCAAGTAGTCTTTGATCCGCTGCCACCTTTCCCTACTACATCCCAGGACTCCCAGTTGCTGCTATCATACTCCTGAGCAACAGACACTACCATCTATCTCCCCCTTCTCCTGACAGCCAGACATATGGCCTACCTCGAAACAACTTCTAGTCATAAGAAGTTATCAGAGAAACCTCTAAGAAAGAGCAGGTGTTAAGATCAAATGCAGGCAATTGCTTTTACTTCTGATCTTAGCTCACAAGCTTAACTCCACATCTCGGGCACCAAAGGCTCAGGACACCAAAAACAAATTGGTGGTTTTGCAAGTAACAAATAACACAAGTGTGCACAAGTAGAACGGATGTTTGTGGTCCTTAGGGTGGGATTGACCTGAGTGGGCTATGAACAAGACAGTGCTGCAAGCTTATGACTTAGATGCCCAAGCCCCTACTGTGTCACTGCTATCGATTCTTGTTTCAAACACAATATGGATCTGAAGAGAACTAGATCTTTTTCACTGAGGCCAAAAACCTAGGAGCCTCAGGGAAAGAAGACTTCAAGACATCTATCAGAGCAGACAGTGAGAAAACACTCTGAATTATTCATGACACTCAAATAGCAGAATTAAAATTAAAGTACCTTACAAGGCAAATGCAGATATGCTAACACTGAGGAAATTTGAAGGCCACTACTCATATGTACTGTACAACCACCTAAAGCTGGAATGAAATCTTTAATGGCTAAAAGGCTTGTCTGTTTGTTTTCTTTCTGGATGGATATATTTCTTCTTGTTTTGCCCACATTTATATCAAGTCTTTACATAAATGTTGGCTTTATACCTCAAGCTATTTGCCTGAATCAAAATCTCTCTCATATTAGAAGTAGAAGGATAGGCTGCTTTTTAACTTGTTAATAATGAACTTGCTCTTGTCCGATTCTTCTTGTCCCCTAATCCCCGTGTGATATCTGCCTTGGGAAGTACATGGCTTTTGCATCAGTGTGCAAGTCAGTTAGCTGTGTTTGCTTTAGATGGCTCTCAGGGTTAGTGTTTGAGGTAGAGCCTCCCTTCAATAGTGCCTGACAAGCTCTGCTAGAGGGGAGTTCCCAAAATATATTTCTCACTTATTTTTTAGGGTTCTCTGCTCTGCAAGGACTGACAGTGTGGTAATGAGAGGCATTCCAGACTGGATTTAATGCTACCATATGCTAGACAGAATGAGAATCCATACTGCAGGAGACCAGCCGGTACATTTCCATGTTAACAGAAGCCTGATTGCAAATTACATTTAGTCTCAACAGCTCAGTTCACTGCACACAGATGCCATGGGGGACTGTAAAGTTAGCAAGATGTGGGGGAGTATGATTGGGGTTTTTTTTTTTTTTTTTCTTCTTCAGAAAGAGCTTTGGCTGATAGGATGCCACAGACATTTGGAGCTGATGTCACAGAATAAAGTTGCTGTTGCATTTGTTCTGCCAGAAATAAATAATAAGAATAATGTCATGAGCTGTTAGTCAAATTACAAATCCTTGCTAGGCTGGTGATCATCTGGTGATACGAGCAGCAGTATAGGCACTGTCAAATGCTGCTCTTATAAGCTGACATCCAGCATGTAAATGCAGCCAAAGGACAGGAATTTATTCTTTGGAAATAGGGCACTATGAGACAAAATGGGTTTCCACACAGAGCATGCTATCTCCCTGGACTGGCTGCAAAGTGCCCCCATTGCTGCTTACAAGTCACTTCACGCAACTGAAGGTACAAGGTGACTCGGGAAGCGCATTCTCACCAAGCTGGTGCTCCCCCTCCGCATCTGTGGAGGATCAACCAAATCAACCCGCCGTCCAGGGTCTGCGGCACCGTGCTCAGCTCACCCTAATGGGCCTTCTGAGGAGCAGGTTGAGGAGGGAAGGCCACAGATGTAGCTTCCTGGCCTGAGCGTCTGAGGCACGGAGCCAGGACAAGGCAAGGCGGGGAGTTTTGGTGGTATGAGAAGGGAGGATTCACTCTCCAGAGTGATCTGACCAGCACTAATACACAGATAACCTGAGCACTTCTAAATGTGAAATTAAACAGGTATACAAGTATCATTTGCAAATGTAGCCCTTGTATTACTGGATAAATTCTCTGCCCTATGACACTGGGATTAAATCTCTCCTTCCCCTCTTCCATCTCACACATAGGAAAGCATCACTCAGTTTCCAGCATCAAGCCACGGGATGGTTCAGCTGCTGAGATCACTGCTGGTAAGCAAAGCAAACAATATTTCAGGGCTCCTTTTCCAGTCTGACATCTTAATGAGGCATTCCCACATTCCTCAAGAATAAGGAAAAGTCTTCCCCCCACGCACTATACAGTTGGCCTGCAAAATTCACTGTCACTGAAGGTCACCAAGTCAAACATTACAGCTGGGTCATTTTATAGCCATTAATAATCTCAGTAGCTTGGAGAATAAAGATAAAAGTGATCTAAATCCTGCTGTCCAGGACATGAGCCAATCTTCCCAGGGGTCAGGAAGGAATTGCTCCCACACACACACATCACATAAGGGATTGCAGCCTGCCAGGTGCATGGGAGTAGAGGTTCACTTCTCCCTCTTCACTCCCACCAAGTGTTACCAGAAACAGCAGAGGCAAATAAGACTTTGCTTTGTACCACACGTGCCAATCCCATGGTTGAGTGACTACCAGCCAGAGGAACCAGGGCCCTGCGTTGTTCAGACACCAAGGTACTCTCAGAACTTCCTAACACCTCATCACAGCAAGGTGGAAAGAGCTCCCATGTGCAGTGCGCTCCCTCGTACAGTTCCAGAGTAAAGCACTAAGGCTCAAGAGTCCCCTGTGACATTTCTAGGCAACAACATTTTCCACACTCCCCCTCCAAATGCATTAGTGGGTGTAAAACATTCAAAGAGGTCTCCCAGGTGTCTTACCAAAGCCATATCCCACTTCAGGGGATAAGAGAGGTCAGTGAGAAAATTTGGCCTACAGAGGACCTTGGGATTTCAGGTAAAAAGAAATATTAGAACAACTCTCCAAAGAGGCAGGATGGTCACTATAAGCATGTTTGCAGAAGGAACCCTGTCTGTGGAGCAAGAAGGTTTACTTGGGAAGCAAGAAAGATCTACACAGAGTTATTAAACTTTAAAGCCTTTTCCCTCTCTCGAAAAATCTAAATTATGCCGGCCACTTGTCAGAGATGTACAAGATCTCAAAATAAAGCACCAAGCAGGATCCCACAGTGTCTGAGCAGTGAGACTCAGGCACTACAGAGCACCTACCTCCTGCAACACTCAGACATTTGTCTAGGAAATCCTAGACCAAAACACAGAGTCAGGAGGACAAGAGTAGCCTGAGCTGTTTGAAGAGTCTCTGGGCAGCAAGATGCCTGAAGTAGGAAGGAAGTCCACCAGGGAGTCAACTGCTGGGCTGATCTGTAATGAACAGTAGTTCTTACTGCCCCATCAGTGTGCATACAGCTAACAAAACAATTCACACTTGCACAGCAGACATGAAAGCACTGTCTGGTTCCCAGCTGGAGCTGCTGTGTGTTTTCAGGCATCCATGCAGCATTCCATGAAGACAGATAAAATTCCCTTGCTTTTAGGCAGCTATTGGCTTTTATTTTCTACTTCTTTGTTAAATGAATGGGTGGGCTAGAGTCTTCTTCCACTGCTCACACTTTCCATGAGACAATCAACTCCTCTTTGCACTTTACTAATAAGGCCATACAATACTGAGTCTGATGGTCAGTGCTGATCAGCAGCTCTTTCACCTTAGTCAGCACAAAGCTCAAGCCTAAACACAGCTACCACCTCAAGCAAGACACCCAGAAAGATCCTGTGGAATATCAGCATTATCAAGAGCATTAGTGCTAGAAATATGAGTGGAAGGTAAACAGGCTCTTGAGGCTCTTTCAAGCATCCTTGCCCTAAGCAAAGTTGTGAAGTTAATAAATTAACTCAGAAAGTTTAACTTGAAAGACAGACTTTTCTGGTGACTATTAGCAGAGAGAATCAGACACCAGTATTATTTGTGTAATACAGAGATCACCTTTAGTTTACGCCTTTTGAGTAAACGAAGCTATAAAGTCCAATCCTTACCTTTTGCCTGGAAACTCTTCTAGTGATGAAGTCCATGGTCATTTCCTGCACTGAGCCATACCTCCATTCCCTGTCCCATTTGCCACCCTCACCTGCGTTGTTGCCAGTCTTGCTCGGTCTTCCCCCCAACAGGACTTACCATAAAGCTTCTCACAGATATTTTATAGGTTTTGTTCTAGCACCTAGAGAAGAGAATGGCAAATGTATGACCAGAACTGTGTGTTCTCACTGAGACAAGCAGCATAAATCTTATCCCTGTTGCAATAGGAGTCTACAGAAGAACTCACTGTAGACTTCAGGCAGATGTATGTCTAACCAGACCACAGAAAGGGGTTTTATTTTGCAAAATATCTATGAAGAGAACTATGTAGTCCATATATAGTTCTTCCATCCAAGATGTTAAGATACAATTTTTTCACACTTCGGAACAAGGCACTGAAACCTGACTCAAGTGCTGGGCTGTGGGATATCCACAGGGATCACATGGGATAAAAAACACATCCCCATTCTCAGATCCAGAGCCTGACTTCACCATAACTCCCTGCAGCTGAGAACACCAATACTATAGGACCACCTATTTGGTCTCAGCCACATTCTCATCCCCACAGAAGGAATCTCAGAAGGATTTGTTGGCAAACTCCATTAGTGTGTTGAAACAAGGATTTATTTTACATTTTTTATTTTTGAGACATATAATTTGGTAATATATGAGTTCCCACAAATGTGTCACACAAGGCACTACCCTAAAACATGGGGACCATGTGAGCCTTAATGCTCCAAATATGGAATTTCAATAGAGCAGTTAAGATTATTTTTATTATTAGCAGTTTCCAATATTGTTCCTCAAGATAGCTGAATCATTTTAATGGGAACTTTCCAAAGCAAAAATAAAACAGAATTACAGAACAAAAATCAGAATCAGGAAAAAACAGCAGCCTTCAGAGCAGAATCAACTGAAATAATTAAACTCTATTACCTGTGAACTCCTGAAAACAGAATTTCTGATTGAAAAACATAAGCAGTTCTATGGCTCTGCCTATGACATATGTGCTAAGATGACTTGCAGTGCTATCTGTTGAACAGCATGCACAGCAAGGAAAAATTCACATACTCCCAAGCACACAAAGGAAAAATCCCTGGTTCAGGAGCTTTCAGCTGTTGTTTTGGCTGAAGGTACAAGGTTGAATCATGCGAGCAATTCTGCTTCTACCCTGGACAAGGTGGTGCAGTTCTACTATACAGTCATAACCCCCGTATGTTTACGTTGCTCAGAAAAGTCACCCCAGCAGTATGACAGTATGACACCTCTGGGCACTATCAGAGCTTCTTTAGCAGCTGATAGTGGCTGCTGTCACTAAGTCATCTCACTAGCATCACTGCTGATCAGGCATCATGCAAGGATTAGGTACAAGGGTCAACAAGTTCTAAGCATTTGCTTTGCCTCTTTACCAGGTCTCTAGACTTTCTTTAAATATATTTAATACCTATATTTCCCCCCATGTTGCATTAAAGACCACCTTCCCCAGCTCCCTCTCCCCCTACCCAGAGGAAAACAAAAAACCAACACAAACAAGCACACACACACTATATATCACCTATAAAGCTCTGGTATCATCCCAATAAGACAGTAGCTGCCTGCTTTGAGTTTTTGCTATTTGGTAATTACACTCAGCAACTGTATTTCCTCTTTTCTCTTTCCCTCCATACCCAGACACATTGTTGATCAAAAATCAGAGAGACAGAGGAGAGGAAGAAAAACAAAACAAAACAAAACACACAGAAAACAAAGCACAAAAAAGATCATTTGTGTCTGGTTAGCTGGAAGACATTGGTTCAAACATCTCTTCCATGGCATTTCAGGGTGATGTACTTACCATGCTTTGACAGGATAGTACCTTGATATGTTCAAGAGCTTTTTCATTATTGAGGAGGGTAGAGAAGAAATGAACTAACAAAGCAGGAATAAATTAAGACTGTCATGATTTAGGGACTGAACAACTGAAATCTATGAGAGATTCTGATTCAGCACTGTATCTACAGTAACAGTAAGTCACTCAATGTTCAGTGTTTTTTGACTTGGGCCTTTACTTGTAACTTACTACCAAGTAAGCTGCAAGGTTCCACAGCATCAAGTCTTCTTGGGAGCACTAGAAACCATTTTTCCTGCAGAAAATAGACAATCCTTGTTGCTGCAAATGATTGCCTGGAGCACATTCTCTCTTGTTGCTCCCTGACATCTAGCAGCAAGTAAATGGTTCCCTCCTCCCACTCCCCACCTTTGGAGGGTCTCAGTTTTCTTTGTCATCAGCAATCCTTTCATGCAAATTCACATTAATGCAATCCTTTAGTTGAAGGCCTGAGAGTTGTGTGACATGGGGCTGGGAACATGCCCTATCCTCCCTTTGTACCAATCACCAGTCATGCTCAAAAGTACATGTACATGCCTTTCAAGGCGCAAGTCAACCTACCATGCTCTACTCTGAGCTTCATGTAGTGCTGTGATATCAGGTGACATCCTAACAAACAGCAGTTTGCATCATCTGCATCTCCTACATGGACCCAACTCATACTGGGGGAAAAGAGAAGAAAGAGGACATTTCTCCTGAGATACCATGTCTGGTACCACATCAAGTGACAGATCTAACTGCCCTTCGCTTCAACCACACAAACGTTGCAAGCCCTAGCTCCAGAAGCAGCTAGCTAGAAATTCAGTGGACAGCTAAAGGTTAATCTGTACTTGTTTGATTGTCAAGCACCTGTGATATGACGACAACATATTGGCACACTGTAATTTTACCATATTATTAAGTACCTTCGGTCCCCAAGGGCTAAGACACTTCTAAAAAAATAATAAAGCTAATGCACATAATAGCCTATGTCTTGTTATTAAAGGAACCTCTTCCCGGCATCGGACGTCAACAGTATGTGTAAATGTACTTCTGCCAATAGCTATGCACAAGCAGCAGCTCAATGGAGTGCCGGAAAGCAGAATGGCTGTTCTACCTTAGCAGTGTGCAGAAGATGACATGTTCCCTTTAGAACTAATTGCTTTATTCAGAGAGAGCCCTTTACAAAACCCTACCTGGTCTCTTCCCTTGACAGGCAGTTTTAGGCTCTGCATTGGGGCTTTTGTTTGTTGTTAAAAGACAGGGCCAGAAAAACGTTTTGTTAAGTCATTTTAATTTTCATACTTAATGGAAAAGGGTTCAAAAGGGTATTTTTCATTTTATTACTCGAAGACTTGCATTATATATTCAGCTGGCCCTTCCTTTATATGACTTGAAGCTGACAAATTCAGCTGTCAAACATAACCCTTTGCATCAAATATATTAGCGTATACCAAGATCCAGTTATACCTACTAACATAAAATAAACTACACAACTGAAAGTCAGAAAAAATACTCATAATTTCTTTTTTTATTATTGTGCATTCTCTCATTCATCACATTTTCAGAGCTTCAAAATTTACTGTGATCTTAAGTTCAACTGCTTCCCCTCTCCTGCATTAAGAAAAAAAATCAGGAATTCCTTTCCTTGAGCCACCAAGAAAGAAACAGCTGTAATAACTTCATAGACAAATCAATGCCATTTCCAGTAGAATTATTTTTTTCTTCTTTACCTCAAAAAATTAGAACAATTTCACAGTGAGCCCTAGGGAACATGCTCATGAAAATGCATATAGACAGCATGAGAAAAATTCTTTGGTTATATATTTCAGAAGACAGCAAATGGGTTTATCTCCTGTTCTGTGAGCTGTGAGAATAATTATGTATGCATTTGCTGTATCCCATAATCATCATCATCATGGAGATGACATTTCATAGCAGAGTTGGGAATCTGCCTTTCCCAAAATTATTTTTGTTTGGAAGGAGAAATTATTCTAAATAATGTCTTGGGAGGATAGATATAGGAGAGCATAGATTTGAGAGATGGACACTCTAGAGCCATAATCCTATCACTGCCTCTCTAAATAATTCTATTATATCATTAAGTTAATGATTTAACTTACACATTTGCTAAATGGTAATACATCTATTGCAGAGTCCCAGACTACTGAGAATTTCTTAGAATATCTGAGAGATTATAAACCAGTGCATTAACGCAAACTGGTTAGACCCCACATGCATGGCATAACTCCTACAGGCTTCATAAACCTGTGGCCACCTTCAGAGGGGACTTCCTTGATGTTTTGTCCTCCTTCTCTCTCTCCCAAAGATGCTCCAGGACCATGTGGACAGTCCTATTGTCTCTCCAAATGCTATAGGAATCAAGGATACAGATCATCATCAATAGTACTTGTTAAATGTCACATCTCCAAGACCATCTCCACCCCAACAGTCAGTAGTTAGCACTCAAAGCAGCACTAAGGCCGTGTTACCAAGACCCAGTCTGTGGTGAAGGGTCAGGCAGCCGCTCTGGTTGTGCACCCTGACAAGGCCTACAGGCCATTGCCCGTTCCTCTTCTCTAGTATCCTGGCCTGCTTCCTCAGAAAACTAGTCAATCCTGCTGGTTCCACCCTGCGTCAGGTTAAGTGTTCCCAAAAAGCCACATCCTGTCATTTTGTCTTGCTAAGATGGTCTGGGGGTGAGTTTCCCTGCCAATTCTCCAAGCTCGTATAGTGAGGGGTAGGACAACAGGACATTAATTCTGGTAGGACTTCTGCAGTCTTTTCAACAACTTTCCATAATAAAAGGAGTTCTGCACAGGCTGGGAGGACTGGTGTGAATCAGATGGGATCAAATGGGACCTGATCTAGTGTAACTTTGTTTTGAAGAGTCTAGTTAAAAATACATCATGCCTAACTCTGTTGGGAACAGGTATCTGAAAAAGAACTTAGCCTTCAGTGCACTGAAAGTTCAAGCACCAAATTAGTCACAAAAGCACCTAACAAAATTGAGCAGTTCTTGCTTCTATACACCATCTACTTGCAAATGCAAAGCATATTCTTCAGGTGTCCAGTACAGTACATGCTGTGCAGAAAACTGCTCTACCAAACTCAAGCCAGGACAAATTGCTGGCTGGACAAGAGAGCAACATTTACCCAACAACATGATGTCACTTGCGTATATGGAGAAGAAGGAGAAAGTCTTAATTTGCTCTGGCCATAGATGAGGACACAGCTTGAAATTAATTGATTGTGGGTGCATTCAAAGTAACAACCTGATTCAGTTCCAGCAAAATCCCATTGTTGGACTCTAGTCCATGATAATACTGAATGGGCCAGACTTTTCTTCCCAAAGACCTTTTCCTCACACTTCATTATGTAAATAAGTGATCAGTTCCTTTGTTAACTTGCCCAGAGAGTTTCTGCTTAGATACCTGGATGCAGACTCTGTAAAGAGAGAAAAAAAAACAAAACAAAACAAAACAAAAAAAAAACACACACTAAAAGGATTTTTCTTTGTTAAAAGAATATTTTCAAGATACAGAACTAAATTCACTAAGATGAAACTTGTATGACGATCTTTCTTCAGCCAAGAAAGAAGGCTATAGCTTTTTCTTTCTGCCTGTATGATCTCCACTACCCCAATGTCTCACCACTTTACAGCCTTTAATATCTCATTCTCTATCTACTCTGAGGCAGGAAGACAGCCACTGTGCCCTTTCAAGAAATACATCTCTGCAGAATTAGCCTGAGTCCTAACAAAAGTATTCTTCAGGCTAACCTATTTCTCTTGGCTGTCCAGTCCTCATTTACTGTAATGATTCTTCTCTACCATTTGCTTTTCTCCAAAAAGGCCTCACATGATTTGGAAAGCAAAGCTAAGCCAACCTGCTTTACTCCAATTTACAATCAATTTATCTTCTTGGCTCTTGGTACCTTTCATAGTCTTTGAGATCACTGTCGTATACTCATGTTTAAATCCAGAGTAATTTGCTGACATGGTAATTAAATCATCGCTCTTCCAATACCAATAAACTGAGCTGCTGATGATTGAAATGATCCTATCAGCAACAGTCAGGAGTATCCACGTTAGTCATTTCTTGACAACTCCAGATCAAGAGAACACTCAGTTCATACAGAGCCAAAAGATGACTTCTCTAAGTACCAATATCCAAAAATTAGAATCTCAATGAATTTTCTTAGAGCTATTTAATAGACAGAAGTATCTTTATTTAGCACCTGTCATCTCAAGTTCCCAAAATGCTCTCTCAAAAATTAACATTCCCATTAAGCTCACTAGCTGGACATCAGGCTCCAATTTACAAGGGGAAAACTTGCTTAAGGTCACTCAGCATGGGAAAGAGCTGGGAAGCAGCTCCAGGAATCCAGAGAACCACACCCCTCAACTACCCACTAGACCACACAACTGTCCCCAGTTTGCTCGAGTCATTATTAAGCAGGATAGAAGAGCACTGTGGTTTTATTTTATGCTAGCTGAACTCTTGCATTAACATTTTACTGTCCCACTGATGTTTTGCCTAGAACATTCTGTAATCCACAAATTAATATGTGAAGAACATCCAGTACAGTCTGGAGGAATACAAAAAGCTACCCCAATTGCAATAGAGTTTTGATTTTCAGCAGTTTCATAAATCAGAAAAGCTGGAGAAAGAAGGTTCCTTATTTTAATCACACATAGCCTTATGTAGTGTCAGCAAAAAAACACTGCCCTTCCCAAAACCAACCAGGAACCCTATTGTTGCGGCAAACCTAAAATGGTCACATGGAGAATTTAAAACCTAACAAAATTCAAGTAGTTGCCTATTTGGCACAGACCAAAAGGGAGTCTTTTCTCCACATACATGACCAAGGCCAAAAATAAACATGCTCTACCTAAACACACAGTCCAATGTTTATCTGTTCTTATTAATCACTTCATGCTCTCTATGTTCTTACCTAGAGCTTCTAGGTTAAGGGTTTCTCTCTATCGTCCAAACCTTCCTGTGGTATCTCCTTGTTAAACCACCTATTAAGAGGTTCTTCTGGACAAAAGTAGACAGACTTTTCACTTTTACTTGCAGGTCACTGCTGCATTCTGTGCAGTGAAGTATGAATCCAAGGGACAACCTACTCCCTGGTAGAAGATCTTTGAGCACATTAGCATGAAACCCACTCATGATGTTTTGGATTGTGCTTAGGCCCTGCTAGCTAAGCACAGAAGCAGCTGGGGAAGGTGCACCTGACCAGAGATATGCCCAGCTCAAGAACACCTATTGCTGCCACCAGTCAAAATCTGACTGAGTGGAGCTAGGCAGAGTACAAACCCTAATTTGAGCAGAATTATTTAAAATCTGTTCAAGGCAAACTAATTAGCAAACATCTCCCATCTGCCAGATAACATCGGATGTTTCGCTTCAGCAGTGCCTGGGGCTGCGATCCCCGCAGACCTGGCGCGAAGCAGTCCCAAGGCTGGTTCCTGCCCTCTGGAGCTCTCCCGGTGCTGAAGGCGCTCTCTATCCGCAGCCATTCAACAACACCCAGCACTGCAGGCTGCAGCAGAGCATGCCTAAATATTAAGTAGAAGTGAAGCTGTAGGGAAAACCTAGCTGCAGGGTTAAAACAAGACTTAGATCAACTGACAAGGCAGCAAGAGGGAATGCCAGCACAGGACATCTGTATTACCAGAGTTAACTGTTTGGAGGAGAAAGCATGCCATGTGTCAAGGCTTTAGGAGAGGTGTCCTGTGCCTTTAGCCCCCAGGCCCTCTACTCAAAGTAGTATTCTCCCTCTACCTCTCTTCACCAAGGCTAAGCCCAGTGTAAAAATCCTCATCATGATTCCAGTTTAACAAAAAACTTACACTTAAGTTCCTCCGGTCATTAAAGACACCACAGCACTTTGATCAAAACAGCACTACTAACCCTACTATCACAGCCACCTTGCAGTTTAGTGAAAAAAGACCACACCCCTGAATTCAACCTACAGCAGTAATCAGGAAGACTAAACTGTGTTTTTTCCTACAAATAAGTATTACTCAGTATAACAATTCCAGCCAGCAGATCTCTGTACCTGGACATCCAGGATTCAATGGGTTTCAAAATAAGATGATCATCAGAAAGTAAAAGACAAGTACTTTTAGCGCTCCTCTAGTAGGAATGAACACAGCACAGCCTTTGCTGCCTTGGCCAGGGAGCAGAGGGGGCAGGTCTCCACATCTGGAATGACAAGGTGTTCAAGTCATATGTGGTACCTTTCTTAACACAAACAAAATCAATTTTATTCGCTGTCAGGACAACTTACTGACCCTTTATGGCCACCCACACACTGATATAGAAGTGGCCCTCCTGATGCTAACAGTCATTTTCTCAACCCCAGTTGGTAGCTTACCATGTCTTCTATCCTAGGGACCATATTTCCTATCACAACAAGACATCTGTTGGAAGATCAAGAGGTCAACATGAGGCTCGTGTCATAGGATTGCACCCACAACTGGTTCTCCACATAGGAAATTTCATAACAGAAGCAGTTTTAGTAGGGCACAGACCTGAAGACAGCTCTATCGCATTCATCAAAATATCTGCCCAACAGAAGCCAAAACAAAACATACTCCACCTCTAGTTAGAAAGTCTCAAAGCATACACAGCTACCCAAATCATATTCTTATGCCTAGAGTCTGCACCTGAGATACCAGAGGTTTTATAATTAAATCCACTTAATATAGTCAAGTCTGCCCTGTGCATGTTAAGAGTTATTCCACACTAAGCGTCAAACTATACCTGAGAAGAGCAACAGAGCTGACCCCTTTCTCTAAGGGTTTACAGACTAGAAGATGGAGTTAGAACTAAAGGTAGATTGGCTAGAGGAAAAAAATGTAGGAATAGTTATACAAAAATAGCAAGAAGTTGTAGAAGTATGTACTAGCTTTTTTTTTTTTTTTCGTTTGTTTTTGTTTTTTTTTCCAAATTTTTGTTTTTTTTTTGTTTTTTTTTTTTTTAAAAAAAAAAAAAAAAAAAGGGACACACACACACACACACCTTGGGAGCAAGAGCTAAAGACCCATAAGGATAGAGCTAAGAGAAATCACAATCAGGAGATCAAACAACCCAACAAAGCATTATTGCAAAGTGCAGTCACAATCCATCTGGGTGACAGAAGGGGATCTGTCACTGAGGGGGGAGTCCAGTGCCAACAACGTCTGTGCCAATGACTTTGTAAGGACACAACACATTACCTAGATGAGCAACAACTGCTTTGCTTATGGCAGCAGCAAAGACAGCCAGCCTTTGTGGGCACAGTAAATACAAGTGCACAAGTACTTTAAAGAGAAGGGCATGCAGTATGCAGCTATCACCTCCCTATCAGTGTCAAGGACAGAGCTCTTCCCAAGGCCAGTTAAACCAGGCCAAAGGAAACTTCAAAAGGGAACATGTCACCTATAGCACGATCAAGAATCAGACTAATACCTCTTGAGCTCCAGTCCTACTTTCTCTTAGTGAAAACATTCTCTTTAAGAGGCCAGAAATAAGACATTTTGAACTACATTGTTCTACTACATTCCTCCATGGACACTGCCAGGGAGGGTAGCCCTTACTCCTGAGTGCAGGGATCGCACAAGGCAGGTAAACAGCAGGCAGAATAAGGAAGTCTGAGGGGAACAACAAGGGGCACTGCTTTTGGGAAAGACCTGCACAACTAGTGCATTCTGCCCAGATACAGACAGGTAACAGGATATAAATTGCCTGTCACAGGAGGAGCACCGCACCCAAGCGCCTCCACAGTCTTAGACACTGCTGGCTGCTCAAGACTAGTACTCATGCCTGACTACTGCATGAATGTGCCCAAACATGTCCCTAACTGAGATGTTCTCAAAATGAAGCTCAAAACTAATGTCTCTCAACCCAGTGCTAGGGACAGGACACTTAAAACTAGCACTGAAGATGTCATCTTCTGTGGTGGGCATCTCACTGATGAAGAGGAGAGTTCCAGCACAGCCTCACCAAGCACCCCTATCACCCAGCTGAGCCAAGGCTGGAGATGGATGCATGCAGGAATCTGCAGCTCCCACCCAGGTCAAGCCACAGTACATAAGAGCTAAGTAGGACATACAGCCCAATTTAAAGTCACCAAACTTCAACCAAAAGGATCTTGACAGCCTTCTATCAGACCAGCTTTCGTTATCACTGCTTTTGGACTGTTTCCATCACTTGCTAATGCAGAACAGATTAGAGGGTCTATCTATACACTATGATATTCTTCCTGACTCTGTAGGAATGCATTTGAGTAGTTTTTGTAAGTGGCAGGCACTGAAACAGTCTTTCTGATCTTACAATTGCATCCTTGCAAACAAAAAGACAGATGCTGTTCTGATCATCAGCAGTAGGAAAACAGCCCCTGAATGCTGCACTGAAAACAGAACTGTGCTCATATCACCCCCATAGTTGCATACGTAGCAAGCTGGCAGCTTCCCTAACAGAGGGGGCAAGCCAGGGCAAGGAGGAGAAGCAGCAGGAGCACAGTGTTGCCAGCTGCAGTAAGTCAGAGCAGCCTCCAGGCAGCTCGAGGATGAGCTAGGGCAGGGAAGCAAGAAGCCATGATTCATAGTTAATCCTCACTCTGGCTTTTGCTGCTTCTCTCCTCAGTGACTGTCTGAAAACAGTCTTTTTGCTAGGAAAATGCTGAGGAGCTAGTAGCTCTACCTCCTCCACACATAGTGATAGGCAGATCTGTCACACTTCCAAGCCACACAGCAAGGTAAGAATACAGGGCATGTTTATAGTTGTGATGGCTACAAACAACACGCCCTCCCCTCTCTTGGAGAGAAAGTGACTAGGCAGAGGAGTAAGATGGAAGGTGATGGTAGGTGAAATGGTCCTGGGAAAACAACCCACTAAAAATATTTACAAGGGAAAAAAGTTAAATATGCATAACTTCAGAGGCAGTCACTGCTCCCAGAAGACCGAGCAGAATGAAGCTTTGCATCAGGATTGATTGCTAGGGTTAGTAAGCCTTTTGCCAGAGATGCTGGATTCCACAAGGTCTGGATTCACCCAGTTAAAGGTCCCTCTTACAGGTACCAAGCAGTGCTACCACCATCTCCTGTGCACCTACCTGCTCTTCTAGGAGACGGGCCTTTCCCACTGTTCAGTATCATTAGCCAGGATCAGATCCTCCACTTGCCAGTGCTGGAGTCCGGTAGGAAACAAGGACAGCTTTATTCAGGGAAAAGTGCAAAAATGCAACATCATTTTGGGAAGACATGGCAACAATTTTTCTGTCAGAATGATAAATAAAATGCTTTCCCATGTAGCCTTGGCAGGCATTTGTCAGCTCCCTTCCACAACCACTAGTGGTCCAACAGGCAAACAGCCCTCTTCCACATTACCTCCCTCTCTCCCCATCCCATCCACCAAACTCCACTCATGGTTTGGCACCAGGGGTTATCAGTGACCTAGTGTAGCAAGGTCATTCAGGGAATGGCTCAGTACAGCATCTTGCAAAAATATTTTTTGATTAGTCATGAGACTTCCCCACAGTGTCCAACTGGAAAGGGACTCACTGGAGCTAACTGATCTGCCTTCTGCAGTCTCCTCAAAACTTGTCTGTTGAGAGCAGCCTCTGCTTCAGTTTTTGAAGATTGCAGTCAAAGACAAAAATATTTAAAAGGAAAACCTCCAGAACAGCAGTCCTTGCCACTGAGAATCCACATCCTACTTCCCCAAAGCCATTTCCCCACTCTAGTTCCCTCCACCCAAACATTTCTAAGTTTGTAACATGCTACAGTGATTCTCAAGGCATCTCTGGAAGGCTTGTGTGATATCTGCATTTATTTTCCAGAGTTTGTCCTCACAGCACTGTGTATGACAATCATCTGCAGAAGCAGTTCTGTGCTTTTCCTTCTTCCAGCTGAAGAACAGATGTGAGCAGAAAGCTCCTTGCTTTCTCCTGCAGCACAGGCTCAATATTGTGACTACAAGCAGCATTGATATGCTGTCATGATGGGGCTGAGGCTTGAATAAGAACCTGTTTGCTCAGGGACCCTTATAGCACAAGCATTAGCACCCAGCAGTTTTCAAAGCATTTCCCAAACTGTGATAACAGAGCTCATGCCTATCTGCAAAGGCAACATTTATCTGCTTTTTACAGAGAGGAGAAAAAAAAAAAGTGACCTTTCCCCTGAGGAATCAGCACTTACAGAGGACCCTCCTCTGAAAACTTCTCAAATACTAACAAGCATTGACCCAACTTCAGCCATGGTTTCTCAGGAGAAAATCTCCTAGAAAAGAAAATACTTCTCTTACACTGAAGTTCGTAAAGCCAGCACAAAAAAAAGAGAAAAAAAAAAAAAAAAAAAAAACACCACCACACACCATTCCTTGTGGCATTGCAAGTAACACACTGATTGCAAGGGCTGCAGTGCAGGTGTCAGGTATTTCAACTGTACCCTAATCCTCCTTTAACAAGGAAGCCCCAGCATCTGCTCAAGGACAGCACCTGCTGTAAGATGAAGGGTGAGTAACAACCTATTTTTTTTGATCCCACCCTCTGTTCCCCGTCAGTCCAACATAAAAAGAAAGATGGGCACAATCCTCTCCAACTCCAGGCATGGCCCCAAACACATGGGAGCTATTGTGTGGACACCTTGCTCCCATTGCAGCTTTAGGCTTTCCAGAGGCACACGCAGGGCCTCAAAGCTCTGCAGAGCAGTCACTGCTCCAGACCCTTGGTGCACTCACCACCACGCAGGCTGGCAGCAGCCACCCTCCTGCTTCAACCCATTGCATACGGGCATTTAGACAGCTCCTCACATCATACCTGCCTCTCCAGCTTAAGGAGAAACCGAGCTGGCAAGTGCTGGAGACATTCAGAAGAGAAAAATACCTAGAACAGGCCTCCTCTTTTCTCACCAAAGGCAATCCCCACCTCACCGGCAGCACATCCAAACAAAGGGCAACACAAATAGGAGCAGCCCCATGAGCTGCAGTAAACATCCCAGGCTGAAGCGAGTGTGACTTGGCTTCCTCAGCTAGAGGTGTTAACCTTCTTCAAGGTCAGATCACACACGGACCAAACATCGGCTTATTATTAGGGAACTGAAAGAGGCATTGAAGAAACACCCACACCTGACAAAAAGGTTTCTAGCCTAAACCAAGCTTACCCTTGGCTCTGTGTATGCCCTTGTCCCGCGCCTTCTCTTCCCAGCTCCAACATTCCCACACGTCTAAAAACACTGCCAGCCTCCTGCCAGGCAGCTCCCCCTTGCACCTTACAGGTACCCTCTGTTTCAGGGAAGCAGTGGGTTATTTACTCTGTTGGTTCATTAATTTCTGCCTGATGGTTTTGGAAATAGCAGGCTTAGCTTGGCTTCCAGCAACTGTCCCACAAACTATCATGCTAAGAACGATGCTTGTACTTGCACAAATTCAGAATTTTGCTTGCGAGATGTTAATATTAACAGCAGTTATGGGGTGTCACAGTTAGCACCAAGCTATGAGATAATTTATTTACAGAATTTTATCCTAAACCCTGGCTGAAGTTCTCCTCAAATCCCATGGCAACGTCACAGCAAGGCCTCCAGCTGAGAGAAATTTAATTGTGCTGTCCAACACTCATTATACAATTCTTCACAATTATACATTGAGATGATCCATATTGTACGCATGAATATGTGTGCTGTATATTACACAACACTTCTCAATTTTACAATACTTCTCATTATTAATAAGTAATAATCTGACAGTTGTTAGATAGGTATCCAACCAGTGCACACAAAGCAAACAGGGCACATGCTAGTATTGCTACACTGTCCTGTTGAGCAAGGGAAATTCTGCAGCTTTTTCCTATACCATCATCACATGGATTTGTGCAGAAGAAAGCCAAGATTTTAAGAACTATGTTGTGTATTGATCAGGCCCAATAGTCTCAGAGAAACCAAGGGAAGCTAGGATATAAATAATATATAAAGCTGAAAACAGCTGAAAAGATAAAATACCCAGAAGTAGTGAACCTGCAAGTGTAGGAGACTCCTGATCAAGAAGCAATTTCAGGCCCCTTTTATACCAATATGCAAGCAAAGGCACCAATCTCAGACTGCAGTCTTATCTGTAGCTACATGGTACAAGTAACACCCCAAACATGTCCTGCTGTCTGAGGCCAAAACTGCAGGGAGCCATCTGAGATAAGAACTTTCCCAGGACACCTGGGAGTAATTGCTCACACACAGCTTGCTATAGACATTAGCTACTGACTCCCAAACACCAATCACTATTGCTAAGTTGCATGCAAACATTATCTCAAAAAATCAGCTAGAAACAGGAAGTTAACTAGGTCCTGTCACACTTCAGTTCCCTAGGATGGAGTATCTGGGCACTTCTATTTACCAGCTGTAGATCTCAAAAAATAACTGACCCAAGGACATAATGAACCAGCGACAAAATAGGAAACTGAACCCAGTTCAGATGCCTTCACTGTATGGAACTTATTGTCTCTGAAGTGTCCAGGACCCTGCATTTTCCAATACTTTGTCCAACCCAGTCTTAAATAACTCCCCAAGGAAAAATATTTCATAGCCTAATAAGCATCAGTGTTGAGAAAACCAGCTTATATTTCCCTTTGGGGTTAATGCAGAATAAAAACACCATGTGAATTTTATTTGGTTAGACTCCACAACTTCCTCTTACATGATTTCAATGCAACCATCTCAGCTCAGGTCTCAGAACCCCAAATTCTCATGTATCTTGGCCTACTTTGCTCTCTTGCTGCAGTATTTTTGAATAGAATCCATAATCAGCTGAAGTCATAGGCGTTTGCTTACCATGTTTAACTAATCTGAGGCTTGTAAAGACTATATAGATAAGCTTCACACAACTCAAAATGCTTGAAGGAAGCATTAGGCAGTGATTAGAAAGCGCTCTTTGAAGCAAATATTGATCACGTTCACGAGCAAAGCATGAGATGCCTTTCAAACATGCTTGGCTAAGTCAATCTTGTGGCAGGAACTCTGTGATGTTCCCAGGCAATCTGACCTATTAACAATATCCTTACCATTAGAAAGCTTTACATGTCCATTCTGAGTTTTCCTTTCTCCAATTTAAGTGCATTATTTCCCATCTTATCTCCATTGCTATGGAGAATGGCTTCTTCCCTTTCTGCATTATTTTTTTCATATATTTTGAAACTTCTGGGTTTCTGTGTTAATTCCCATTGAGTCAGTTGGTTTTCCCCCCTTGTTTTGAGGCTGTGCTTTCAAGATCTCCAATTGTCCTCCTTGTTCTCCTTTGGAATCCATCTATTGTCCACAGCTTCCCTGCAATGTACTGACAAAAAAGCACACAATGCCCCAGCTGGTTCCTCAGGACTGTGTAAAGTGAAAGAATTATAGCTGTTTCCCCCAACACTATACAAGCATTTGAGGTTCTCCATAAATTTAAGATTTGTTGACTCTACTGCTGCTACATATAAACTCCAAATATGAACCTTCTTAAAGATCTGGATTCTTAAAGATTCTTAAAGTTCTTCTTAAAGATCTGGACCAAACAGTTATTAAACCAAACCAAAAGTTATTAAACTACAGCAAAGAATGTTAAAGAGAACTCCAGTTTAAAAGAGGTCTTATTAGAGCACCATCCTTTATTTCAGAAAAGGAAGTCTCTCATCATCCCTTCATTAACTCATCTGTATTCTCTTTGCCAGGAGAACACTGAAACATGACAGTACCATTAGAAGCGAAAAAGAAACAAATTATTCTATGAAGGAGTTATGAGTTGCATGTGTTTGACTGTTTTCCCTGGGTCTAGTTTGTGAAACACTCTCCAAATGCAAACATGTCCTGCAAAAATCTCACCATAGGATCACTCATGAGCTCAGGTTTTTATTTTAGCAGGACAATAACCTAAAAATTCTAGACTACTCAAGATTCAGCATCATGCAGAAGCAACACGTAATGCTTTTGAATTAAAATATTGGACAGAGCTTAACTTCATAAGAAAGCTGTTTGGGGCTCTAGTTTATGCAAGGGTTGTTGACAAGAGAGCCATATCTCAGGAGATAACACCATATCTGGCCCCTTGTAGATATTAAAAAAAATTGTAATTCTAAATCAGAATAGAAGCATTAGCCCAAGTCATAGCAACCATGTTACTAGGTGCTGCACAGAACTAACATCACTTCTCCAGGACAAAAACTAATGGTTAAGCGGATGTTCAGGGAAAAACATACAAGTAAATCATTGTGCATTGACAAAGAGTAGAACGAAAATAGTCAAAGTGATTCCATCTAGGTTAAAACAGTACATGAAAGATTTAGCTAGGGCACTAGGAAAAAAAATTTTTTTTGTATATCGCTGAACACACGCATCACAAATTTCCCCCACCTGCAAGTTTGTGAAAAATGCTGTTCCCACATAGGCTGACATGCTTGAAATGCTCTTTCTTCATAGGATGCCCTGGACTTCAATGCATCTCATAATAGATTTCAAATGGGAAAGGACTGTACTGGACCATTGTTATTCAACAGCACTAGAAGATAAAGGCAAAATTAACTTCACATTTTTGGGTGCAACTCCCAGGATTAGTCTAGATTCATCCAAATGTACTTGGATCCAGAAATTAGTTCCACCCATTGTAACAACTGAAACCAATTGCAAAATTTGGATGTGGGTCAGTATTTACAATCTAATCCAACAGTTGATGGCAGAGCTTCTTGCAACTCCTAGCATTAGAAAAAAAATAAAGGAAGAAAGAAATGAGTAAAAAGCTGATCTGGCACTACAGCTCCCTGAAATGTTGAAACTTGGAATATCCGGATACCTCAATCACTATAAAAAGAAGATTAGAAAGAGTGGCACTGGCCAATTTTTAAAAATGTTTTAATAACAGAAGGCAGCAGGAGGGACAAAACAATTTTTGTCTTGAGTGAACTCTTTTTGGTATCCTGATTTAATTTATAATCTTGGAAATAATTAGAGGCATCTTAGTATGAGACCTAAGGACCTTTAGGCAAGCAGTGAGGAAGGCCTGTGCTTTGATATAATTCCATCTATTTCAGTTGGGCTCCCTTCACCACACTCTCCACTTCGACCTCTGCTGCTCCTACCTCCTAGACTCACCAGGGCTAGGAACAGTCACATAACCATGCTGTACCTCCAAACACGGGAAAAGGCTCATATATTGTGCTTGCAAATTACACACAAATTCAAGAAACTCCAGCTGAGCTAGATCTCAACACAAAAGGCATCTTATGCCTCAGTGTTTCAACAAATCGTTTTCTGAGCTCAGACTTGCTGAATGGGAGAAGCAACAAGAGCCTACACCAGTGAGCAGTGTGTGTTACTTGGATTTCCTCTAATAAATAAGGTTTGTGCTCAGAGAACAAGCAGAGCCAACACAGGGAGGTACAAAGTTGACAGGTACTTTGAGCATGGCAGAAGCAGCCAAGAGTGCCAGCATGGGGACAAAGATGTGCCACCACCTTCCCCTCACCTCTTGTGCCCCCACTGCACAAGTGAGACTAATCTGACTTACCAGGCAGCCTTCCAGAGGCACGAACAAGGCTTGTCAATGTCTGAAAAGCAGTCAGAGTTCCCTGGAACTAAGGTCTTTTAAAAGCACAGAGTAAAACTGGAATTTCAAGTCAGATGGTTCAGACAGTAAATAGGACACCTATTTTTAACAGGGTGAGGGGTAGTTAGCCCTTGGAACCACCAAGACTCATTCTTGATGGAAAAAACCTCTGCACAGCACAGTCCAGCTCAGCCACTAGTATGGGCTGCCTGCAGGAGTACTGGCTGCAAATCTCTAGCCTGTGCATATTAACTAGGAGCACCCTCCTTAATTCTGTTCTTTCTAGGCAGAACTATTTTTAATCTAACCTTAAAATCCCTGCCAGGGGATCCCAGGTTAGACTGAAGACAACCGCTTGCACTGCTCATCGCCATACTCAAGCACTTGCAGAAGTAAACTGGCTAGAGAACAGAAAGAGATGGCCAAGGCCATTTTAGACACACGCTTTAGCACTGGTTTCCCCAAATGGCTCAGGCATTAGTAGGCGATGAAGACAACAGGAGGTTGTTCAGCCCTGCTCAGCCTCCAAGTGAAATTAAGATCATATCAACTGTGGCATCCACAGGAACCAGGGCTCCCCACACAGACTTTCTACCAGCCCTGTTTGCTACCCAGAGATTGAAAAAGCAGGATATCCCCCAGCATTAGGCCTCAGGAAAGGTTTGGTCAAAGCTGCTAAAGAGGCTCTTGAGTGAAGGGCTGAAACTTACGGGCAGAATCTATCCCACTCCACATCCCCCTTCAAAACAAACAAACAAAAAAAGTATTTTCCTGGGAACAGGACTGCAGAGGCAATCAACTCCTCTAAATCTGAGGAGAATCCTAACTTCCAGACTATAAGAATTTGAGCCTTCAGCTTAACCTAGTCTCAGATCCTCCTAATGTGCTCCCACTGCTATTTCCTGAGGTTGGGAGTTTTGATCCAGTAAAGAAGCAAACAATCCTTGCCATATGCAAGGACTGGGAGCCCTGCAGCATGTGCTGACCTAGGACAAATTCAGAGTGAATTTGTCTTGAATGACAATAGCAGTGCCATAAACAGGCTTGTGAAAAATGAAAAACAATCACTGTGCCTACATGAATACAGCAAGATTAGCACCCCAAATTCTCTCAGTAGGCTTTGCTTTGAAACTCTTTTGTTTAAGGTTGTTGGGCTTAAAATAGGTGAAAAAACATTAAACTTCTAAATTAGGCAAACAGGCATCACCATCCACCCTCAGATTTTAAGAAACCCCAAATTAATACAGGGATAAGCCATATCTCTATATCTGAATCTCCCTCCTTCAGTATCAGAGTAGCTTGAAACTACATCAGGGATAAGACCAGGGTTGTGCCCATCTTCCAAAGAGAACTATTTCAGGGCCAGTGAGTAGTGCTGGGCAAGAGTCAAGAGATCTAGAGGGCATAAAAAAAAACTCCTTTTACTTCTGGAGAATTAACACATGAAAAATGTAAATGAAATAAACCAGAGGACTCAAATCCATGAAGTTCAGGGGGAAAAGTGATTTGTGACCAAAGACTTTGGACTGCTAAGAGCTGGTTTTCCATGAATGTTTAATGCTCTCTGCATTGCCTATTTGGGCTGAACTGCAGAGGAGAGAAAAAAAAACAACACACACACACGAGAGTCAAAAAAACATCACCAGATACACACACACCCCCCATTGCTTGGGGAAGGAAGATTATTGGGAAGGACAATAAAGAACAAGACCCACCTGTGCCAGGAGAGGGCGCACTGAGCACCTCGAGCTGCAGTAGGCGCCTACAGCTCCTGCTCACCCTGACTCTACCACAACCACCCGGGGGAGCGGGACGGGCTGCAGCAGGGCTGGGCGCTTTCACCTGACACCGCTGTGCACCAGGCCACTGCATTGCCCAGTCTGCTCCCTAATAAATTCTTTCATCGCTGTTTATCCCGCACAGCTGGTCATTCATCTTCCCCAATTCGACAGTTTTTTGCTCTGCTCGCCTGGCTCTGTGTTAGCATTCGGCTGCCTTACGTGACACCATGACCTACTTTTTTTCCCAAAAGAATAGCAAAGCACTCCAGCGTGGCTTGTATGGAGGAAAGAAAGGCAAAATTAGGGAGTGCTGGCAGAGCAAGCCAGGACCCTTTTCAAAAATTCATGGCCATTTGCAAGAGGTTAGGGAAGGCCAAGCAAGGACATCCCAGGCTCTCCAGACTCACAGCTGAGAAGGAGATAATAGCAAAAATAAGGGTCTTAGTTTTGCAATCTGTCATAACCTGGCCAAAGTCTGTGCAGCTTCCCGCAAAGTTCCCAGGGATAGATCTCAAACCAGCTAATTTGGAAGCAAGGGCAAGAGATACCATCATAAGACCTGGAAGTGTCTCATGGCTCAAGAAGCAGACTCATCTCCATATTCCTCCACAGACACGGAGTACAGAAAGTACTTGGACCTAGAGCCTGCAAGATAATTACATGCCTATATCCTGGAAAACTCAATCACCTTAACCCCTACCCTAAGAATATCCTGCTACCTCCATCATTTTTCAGTACAAATTACCAAACCTATATTCCTCTGAGGATAGAGATTTTACACTTTATCTGCCTTACCTCCCTGGTGTTTGAGAAGAGAGAAAAACTTCCCTAATTCTGAAAAGCAGTTTGTCCATCAGACTGTCAGGCATGCCTAAATTCAGTGGTGGAGTACCTAACACAACAGATTGGAGTCATCTACTCGCAAAGTATCTAGAATTAAGCCTGTGTGCTGTAAAACACAATAAATTAAGGGCTTTAGTTCAAATTTTGTCCAGACCTCTTCAGTACTTAAGTTTGCGAACATTTTTCTAGCATGTTTTCAAAGGTAGATTGCTCTAGCTTACCAAGGCCACCTTCAGATAATGTGATAAATAAAAAATACAGCAAGACAAGAACCATCAGTCCATGCTACTAGACAAGAAAGTAAGACCATACTATTTCCTTTTTTTTTTTTTTCTCCCTCCAACTTTTACATTTTTTCCACTACTGAAGACCTTGAAGGACAAACAACAGATTGCCATGCTTGGAGACCAGCTCTAGGAAGGCCCATCTTTTTTCACGGTTTACAATGAAGCCAACACAGATATAGTTTGCCAAGAATGACACACACCTTGGCAGAACCTGGAGAGCGTTCATCTTGGGATAATGATCACTAGGACTCACTAGCATTTACATTTTTTCCACTACTGAAGACCTTGAAGGACAAACAACAGATTGCCATGCTTGGAGACCAGCTCTAGGAAGGCCCATCTTTTTTCACGGTTTACAATGAAGCCAACACAGATATAGTTTGCCAAGAATGACACACACCTTGGCAGAACCTGGAGAGCGTTCATCTTGGGATAATGATCACTAGGACTCACTAGAGGAAATGTAATCCTGCAGCAGGACTGGAAACACCTCTGAGGGTCTCTGTAGCATTTCTTCTTTACTGAAAGTGTCAGTAGCCAGAGCAAGAGGTGAGCATGTAGCCTGTCAAGGGTGACCTCATCAGACCGACACTCTGAACGGACACCTGCCTTTTTTCCTCACTATTGCTAAAAGTGACCCTGGCCTATGCAGGCAACACCAAGGCCCCATGGAGCTCCGTGCCCTAGAGTACAGCTCACCTTGGGCTGCAACCGGCTACGCTGGCACACAGGCAGAAGGTGAGTATTGAAGGCTCTGTCACAGCACACACTATCCCCTGCCTCCTCCATCTGATATGTTAGGAGAGAGAATGGGACTGAGAGGCTGATCTTTGCTACAAGGAAGTCTTTGTGAATAGAACAGCCTCTAAGTCTAGCAAAACCTCATCTTGTCTTACTAGCTCTTAAAATGCTCCTCCGAAAGAATAAACACACTTAAAAACTTCCCCCAAATGCAGAAGAGAGTATTCTCTTCCAGGAATCTCTCTTGTTTCCACAGCACTACAGGAAACCAGCTGCACTGCTTTATCCCTGCTAAGGGACAGGGCACGGCAGCCTGGCAGAAACCAGTGTTTTCCATTGCAATCAGCATAGGTGCTGTTCAGCACATTCTAGCATGACCTGGCCCTTCTGGGGAAAGCAGTGTCACTCAGGAAAGCAGAGACAAAACAGTTGCTTCTCTCCTGCCATCACAAGTGACCCTGGAAATGGCGGGGGTGGATGTGTACAGGGAAAGTGAGAGTCACCAAAACCCAGGAGCATGCACCATCTCACTGCTAGAGATGGAAGCCCCTCAGAGCCCTCATTTAAGCCTCAGTGAGGGTGTCAAGGGTTCAGGCTGGTACTTGCCAAAAAAAGATCCCCACAGATTGTCTGCAACTTGATGATGGGAGTATACAGCAATCTTCTCAGCTGACCTGCACATAAAGAATAAACGTTGCCATCTTCAACAGACAAACACTAGCATACCCGAACTGTGCCTACTCACCCATTTGGCCACTGATTGCGTGCCTTCAAACTTGCTGTACTTTGATTCACAAAGTGGGATGATCTTGGAGCACAGATTCCTGTCAGATGAAATTAGACTGGGAGATAACGTGCTGGGTACATCTAATGCACCCCAACCACTCAGGATGCCCAGACTAGGCCAAAGTAAACCTGCACTAAAATGCACGTAACAAACATGAGATTCTCAGAACCATCCCATCTCTACAGATCCAATCTCTACACACTGCATTTCATTGCTTGGTGACTTGACTTCTTTCCTGTCACCTTGACAGGTGACTTCTCCTGTTTCCTTTTATCTGGTATTTAGAGACAATATTTTTATTATATGCATTCCCAATTGCTGTTCAAACAGGGCCCATGACTCTTCCCACCCTAGATGTAGGAAAAAAATTCATTGCAGTGTTTTCTACTTCCAAACTTGCACTCTACAGATGTTCTCCCCCTTTCACCAGGAACCATCATACTCCAATTTGTTGCAAAGAGTTTTTACCCATTATGGACAGGCAATATGGGCCTATTTTGAAAAAGCCGCTCTAGTTCCTTTGCTGTAACAAAGGATAGCAGAGAAGCTGCTTGGCACTCATTGCATTTTGAGAGGCTATTCATATTCTGGTGTTTGTGCACACTGCATGGTTTACGGCAGGGATTTTGCATTGTTTATTTTCTGTTCCTTGCAGACAGTGGCATTGTTAAACAGCATGTGTCCAAGAGAATCCACCCTCTCTGTGGGATCTCCTCCCAGCTATTACAGCACTTCCCAGAAGCCTACTGAGCTCTGGAATAAACAAGTCTCAATGTGGGGACTGAGCCCACACCCGAAAAGTAGAGTGCCATGAAGCCTCCATAGCAATGAAAGTAACTTGGCTTTGCATGAAATCTTCCTTTGGCCTAATGAAAACCCTGTGTTGTCACCCTTTCTAATGATGTATTTTGTCCCTTGCAGGCAAAAGGAAAATAATGGACTTTTCTGACTTGCTCTAACTGTGGCATGGGCCACAAGAGAAGCTATTTTTCTCCCTGTGACCTATGAGCTTGGGCATCTCAGTGGTTTCACCTTGGGCAGAAGGAGCAGAGATGAGACTTCAGCGCCGACAAGCATGTGGAGCGTGCTGGGAATCCTCCGGCACTGAGAAACCTCCCACATGCTCAGCTGGTTGTTTTTCCTCACCCAAGCAGAGCTAAATTGCCAGATTTGGGGACAGGAAGGAATCCCCTCCAAGTTAGATTTCAAGGACCATTATGTAAAAGACTTTTGTCTCTTCCTCTTTTTTTTTTTTTTGCAGTGCAGTTTGGGGCCTGGTAAATCCTCAGGATCATCCAACCATTCCCTCCTGGCAAACACTTATAGCAGCACTGGGAAGCTTTTGCTGTCATTTTGCCTTGCATACATATACTCATCTTTTGTCAGGGGCTATGGCAAAATGCTTTGCAACTTGTTAGTAGAGGTCAGGACAACTTGCTGGTCTAAACATCCCATATGCAGCAAATTAAGTCTGTGGCAAGTTTGATTCAATGATCCAAGCAGTCTATTTCATATCCACATTCCCAGGGTTTTGCTCTGGCTCACAGCAGATGTCCAGCATTTCTGCTGCACAAGCAAGTCAGCAGCAGTAAATGTAAGAGGGTTATTGCAGGATCTGTGTCTGGCAAGCTACCTCTGTCCTGGTCCAGGACAAGTCTAGGATGACAAGCAGTATCAGTGATAGGTCTCCCTGTTGCACGGCAGGAAAAGGTTCTCAAATCTTCTTGCAAATAGGAGGAGAGAAAAATCCGTCCTAAGAGCTCACTGTATTACCTCAGACTTGCTCTTTCTTTCATACTGGCTTAGGATGGCACTTAGCCATCTATCTAGATCTTTTAGTTCTGCCATGTTTATAAGACAAACAGATTTTGGTCTTCAGGATTATTCATCCTCACTATAGTCTAGCTCAAACACAATCAATGCAGAAGCCCTAAACCCAGCACTAGGTTACATAAAAATGATAGTTCCCATATGTCCTTATAAACACCCTGCCAAACTGTATTTACATTGTGTTAACATCTACCAAATTACCAAACCAGCAGGAAAACATATACCCATTCACACTTCTAAACAAAGTTTAACATTCAACCAGACTAAAAGCCATTAAAAAGAGCTACTTGTGTAGAAGAAAAAAAAAAGAAAAAAGAAAATTTTAGCATAATCTTGGCTTGCAGCTTTGTGTTACTTGCCAGAACCAAAACATCTGCATCCTGTGGTATCAGACTACTTGGGGACTTTGTTAATTCAGAGGCAACTAAATCTTGGATGGGATTACCCCCAGGAGAGCTTCCTGTTCTCCTGAAGTTTCACATGGTTCAAAAGAGGAGAATTTTAGCTACCATGACTAAATTCTCTCTCATTTACACTTGAGTTTATTTTCAAGTGCACTCTGTTCTCCAAAACATGGAGCTAGATATATTTATACTTGCCGAGGATGCAAAATAACGCTCTGGAAAGTTCCTTTCCTGTCTAGGGATATTTCCTGGCTAGCAGCATTCTAATTTTCTTTGGTCTGGGCTTTCATTATAGTTAGTATCTTATCAATCTTAAAGCTTGCAGTAAAAAAGCTTCATTCTGGTTATTTGTTTCACTTTGGAGCAAATCTGAAATTCAGTCTCCAAGGAGGCATAGGAACTCACAAGCACCAAACAGGTTAGAGCAATGGGCTGTTAAACATGCCTCTTGCTGATGTCAGCAGGAGATAGAGACAAAAAACTCTAGATCTCCATCTAGAATCATGCAAGATTTTCTGACCCTGAAGAACGGGACTACAGTAGACTGCATCTTTAGACAAAGACCTGGGATCTTTTCACTTAAGCTATACAGATGACACCCCTATTACTCTTAGTTATAGAGTGATTGACATAAGATGCATTCTAATATCTTTGTGGGTTGTCACCAGTACTGAAGAATAATTGACCAGTCCAGGTTTACTGCATCCTGATTTGGTCTTCAAAGTTTTCTGGCATTCAGAGGTGAGTTACAAGCTTCGTCATGTTATAAATTCAGGAAGTTATGGATATATTTTTTCCAAGAATACTTAGGACCACCTTAGTTCAATTCCTGTTGCTCAGACCCTTCCTCCCACAACACCAAGGTTTGCTCAAAGTGTAATGGCCAAGAAGGAAAACATGAGCAACAGAAGGACCAAGCCCTCCAGAGTTCAGCAAAACTAGGCAGCCCCAAGAGGGAAGTTGTACAGCTGAGTCTGGGCTTGAGGATGACTCAGAATACCCGTACAGACCATGTCCAGTTTGTAGGTAAGTCACTAACTAGCAAGGTATAGCACAGCTGCCAGGAGCTTTGAGATAAGCATCTCAGTGGATCACTCCATAGGTCACGTTGCAGACAGATTTCCCTTCATAGATATAAGGATTCTGCTGCAGGACCATTCAGGCTGGCTTTTATAATAGCCTTTGATTTTCTTGTTGTTCACTTGTAAGCCATCAAACCCTTCAGCCTCCTTGTACAGCTAACTGAATTGGAGCAGATTTCAGTCTGCTGTCTTGGCCTTGTTGTAAATGGACAAGCAAGAAAAGGTAAAACACCTTTGAAACACTGCTCAGCCATCCATTAAACCTGTAACTACTGCTGTTTGCTATCTGTGAAGAACATTCCTGGAAAAAAAAATGTAATAGACCCCAATTCTTTATGCATTGTCTCCATATATCATTGCAGATTGCGAAAGCACATATTCAGATATATTTGCCATGATTTAAATAACAATTTATAGCTATTATATTGATAGTGAAAGGCAAAGCACAATGATGTTTCAAGTTCATAATACATGCTTTATTATTACTACTTATTCTTCATGCTCAAGTAATTTGACAGATCTAGAATAAAAGGGAAACAGATTCTTACTTTCAGGCCAACAAAATGAGAGATGATTTTCAGATATATCCATTTTAACCTACATATGCATTTGGTAGACAATGCAAGTGAAGAGATTTTTAGTTAAGAGCTTAGGGCATAATACCCAAAGAGAGTTCCTGGGTGGTTAAATCTAGCTCTCCAGGCAGCCATATTTCACACAGCTTTTCGGGTTCATCTCTTCAGGCAATTTCATGCTCAGGTCCTGTATTTCAACCAGAATTTTGTTCTAATATTTTATTTGAGATAGCGATGCTGATAGGATCTCACTTTACTCTGGTTAGCAGGATATGTTGATCATGCAAGGTGAGCAACAGGTAGCAGCAGGGTGCATTAAAAAAAAAAAAAAGGACCTGCTGATATTCAGGCACAAATCCTTCTTAATTCACATCGTTAAAGGGAAGAAAAGAAGAAAAAACACATTCATTTTGTCAGGAAACCTAATCTGCCCTAAGACTTATAGTTGCTTCACACTAGTTTAGGGTTCACATAAGAACCACATGGGAAATCGCCCTTCCTTTGCCCCAGTACACCTCCCTCCTGCCTTTTAGGAACTCCGATTCTGGTAAAAAGAATCACTACAGGAGCCAACAACACATGCATGTTCTAACAGCCCCTGATACACAGCATGAGCTGTCTGCATTTTCAAGAACTGATTCACCTATTCTACAACAGAGGAAACCAATTACAAAAATTAGCTCATGGCCTACAACTTATTCACAGTCACAATTACTGCCAGAGCTCAGACCTTCATGGTCACAAGGAAAGCACAGGCCATCTGCTTGAGGGTTAGGGAGGTTTTCCACCTCCCAGGCTTTTAAAAGTTACAATTTCTTTTCCTTCCTTCCCCTGCTTCCTGCTGGGCCTAGATTTACATGCCAAAGAGAAACTTCTGAAGTGGCCCAGGGACTCAGGTACACAAGTTCCTGTGATTTCAGAGAGACACCAGGATGCAGGCTGACTAGTATGGAAAAAAAAAATAAATGGCCACTTATTCTGGAAGATGGGAAGAAAAAGAGGTCTCCCGGAAGACCTCAGTGCATTCTTCAGTAAACATCTTAGTAATACATTGTCAGGGAGAGGAGAAAAAACCCAAAACACAACAAACACTGTAGTTCCTAGACTCATTCCTCTGGGATAGAAATTCTTCTCAGAATGATATTTAAAATATCTAGTCATTGTTTTTGTACCTAGTCCAAGAAATTCCTGCTTCTGTGTCTAATGTGAAGAACATTTTTCTAGCTTAATACCTCCTCTGTAGCCCTGAGTACCACATTTAACTATATAGAGGGCCTGGAGCAGCAGGGAGGAGGGCATCTTGTTCTGGAGTATTGGTGGGACCTTTCAGTTGCAAGGGCTCTGAGAGCAATCCAGGGGTCCTCAAGCCCTGGCCTTTCAATTCATCAGAGTGTAGAAGTTTGGAAAACAGCAATCCCATCCTTCCTTCCATGGAAACTTCAGGAAATACTTGAAGACTTGAAGTATTTGCTGCTAGCTCAAGCCTAATCCACATAACCTCCCAGGGGAAAAAGTCTCACTTAAGAGGAAGTCTATCCAAGACAAAGATTTCTTCTAACCAGCTGGAAAACAACATGACTTCATTAATCTACTCAAGATACCAAGAACTTCTCAGGAAAAGAGCTTTGCTACAGATCGATTTAATAGCTAGGACTCCAGACCTCTGACCTCCAGAGAAAGACAAAGTGAAAGAAAGGATGGATTGGAGGAGAAGTCTTTGCTGGATATTTCTAGTTCCTGCTCTTTTACCTGGCACCTTCACTTGCTTTCTCAGGTTTTGCTGTCCAGGGTAGCACAGAGGAGACCAGGGTTCCCCAGAGCTGTGTTCCTGTCATACCTGGGGGAGCAGACACCCAGCTGCCTGTTCTGTCACTAGACACTCACACACATACAATCAGGGAAGTGCAGGAAAAGCTGCTGTTACCCACCTTTATCCTACCAGCCCCAAGTGACCACTCTGCCAGCACATAGACAGCCCATGTGGACATAAGCGCAGAGAAGGCAGTGCAAGCTGCCTAATGCCACACATCCATTCAGAGTCAGGAGCAGAACCTAGGAGTCCTGGTTTGCAGTCAGGGCCCTAATCTCCTTCACCTGCACTTGCTACCACTGACAACACATGATGCAGACTCACAAGAAGTCAGACCTGTATCTATACAAGCTTGCATACTGAACCAGGGAACTCATCTCAGCACAAGGCTGGCCTAAACCACACTGAACAGAACAAGATTGGTGACCTCCAAGGCCCACAGAAAGAAGCAGCCCTGTTAATGAACTGTTTGGCAGAGAAAAGGTCTTAGCACCTCCTTGAGGAAGCAGAAAGTGAGAGCTGGAGAAGGAATATGAAAATAAATGGCCATAGTAGACAGGTTTGGCAAGGACTCCACAACAGCTGAGCAGCTCTAACATCTGGGAAGCATGAGTGCCTCAGACCATGAGCTCTCAGGCATGCACTCAGCATTACAGAGTATTTGAAAGTAAAGGGTAAGGTGGAAGCAAGGCTAGATTTGTTTCCCATCCAGATAAAGAGATACACTAGCAGAGTAGGCTAGGGAATCAAGTAAGAGAGGACAACAGGGCTAGTATACAGCTAGGGAATCACTTACAGAACACTGCTCACTTCTGTGAGGGCCTCATCTCCTCCAAATTCATTGTGAGATTCCAGCAGAGACCCTCAATCCAAAACAAAGCTGCTCTAATCATCCTACTAAACTAAAGTTTTCCCCAGAGCTAGAAGCACAAGTAGTCACACAACTTCCCTACTTTGGTAAAGTAGTAAGAAGAGGTGACATCAATGCATTCACATCATACATTTGAAACCACATTTGCCTTTCATTCTCATCCAGGCCCTTATGATTAGAAGTTCCAAAACGCTGCATCCATTTTTCATCAGAGAGTTAACACCTGGGGGGTGGGGAAAAAAAAAAAAAAAAANGGAGTTAACACCTGGAGGGTGGGGAAAAAAAAAATCCTTGCTTCTCACCTAAAGCATCCCAGAATCAACTAACACTGAACAGGCAGACCCACCATCAGCCATAAAAAAAGGGAATTAAGACAACCATGGCCTGTCTTCAAAGACATGGTCAGACCATCAGCAATTGAATTTACAGATGCTTTGCTTTCCACATGCACAAACACCACATTAGAAAATTCTTTGGAAGGAAAAAAAGAAAACACAGCTTTTTCTGCTCCTTGAAAACTACCAGTACTTCCCAAATGGAGAAAGGTCAAAGGAGGGTCAGACACCAAAAATATTAAGTAATCTGAATGTCAGATATACATTTTGACACAAGTTCTCTCCAGATAGCTTCTGCAAGACCTCCTAACAAACCTGTTAAAACCTAGCAGCTTGCAGGCCACACTGCTCTGAATTAGGTCAAGCTTTTCTACCTTGGCTATTTTCTTCCTTCTTGTCTTCAGCCTTTGCCTGAAGTCCATCACAGAAACCTTACCATCACACTGCTTATTTATCTGGAAAGAAGATGGATTTGTTTTCTGTGTTAACATCTGATCACAAACAGGCTGGGGTCAGCTCCCAGTCCCACCATTTGCTCTCTGCAGTCCTCTCACACCTCCAATTCTATAGACAGAGCATAAACACATTAGCAACCTACACTCTTCAGGCTCAGCAATGACAAAGGCTAGAGAAAGAGCTGTGAATACACAGGAGTCTGCAGATCTCTTCCTTCTCCCCTAAGCTAGTGTTTTGTTTTGCTTTTTTTCCTCCCTCTTTCCTGGGAAATGTGATGAAGGAGGGTGGAGAGGCTCCAGCTATGTACAAATATTCAGACAGTCTCTTAGCAATAAATGGATCTCAGTCATTTCTATTATCTGTCTGGCTGTGGCTCCTATTATCTGCTGTGAATTGTAGCAGTGATCTCTGGAACAGCATTCAGGCACCATCATTACTAACTTCCACACCCTCCAAAGACCACACTATAACAAGACTTGCTGGATAATACTTGCCATTAGAAAAGGGAACATAAAGGATTCAAGCTATGACTAACACAGTAAAAGGCTCTGCATGAGGCTTTAATAACAAGACAGCATCAATGCATGTAAAGAAAATTCTAGGTTCAAAACCTAGACTGGCATTTTATATAGCACATTACCTGATTTATATAGAAAGCTTATTTCAGCCTGTTCTTGCTCACCTCACTCCCCACACTCTCCTAAAACTTTAGGGACCATTGCAGATATATGACAGCCCCGCCTGGAGTTTGCAGTCCTACTTGGACAACACAAGTGCAGCCTGGAACAGAGCTCCTCACACCCAAGAAAGCACCTTGGAGCCCCTCACCACAGCACTGCAAATGGGGACACTGCAGGGAGTGTCTAGCCATTCACTGCTGAAAGCCTCTGAAATGGTACTCATATGACTTCTTGCTAGGAATGGGAATTTTGGGATCCAAACCCACATCTGACTTTGTGTTTTTCAAAAGTCCTCCAGTTCATTTGAGGCCCATCTGCAGAGTCTACATTGAAACCTAATAGTCTTCCCTAGGGTAGGATGAGGGTTTACAGAGAGAATTGCTTAGGCCTCCCTCACTAGTCAGCAAGACAAGGCTACAAACATTAACTCCAGCAGAGTTCATCTCCCTGTGGATTTCTACCTTGCAATTGACTGATTTGAGCCTCTTGGATACATAAGCTCCAAACAGGGGCTTTCCTGAAACAGGAATATTCAGAAAGCAACTCTCCCACACAGATTCTCTGGTGTCTCATATGTTACCAGCTTCTGCTTCAGCTTTTCCAGCAGCCAGAACATAAATTTAAGTGCTCAAATGAAAAAGGTCCTATTTCATAGCATGGCTTCTTAATATCTGAATATTACTCCTCAACCAGCATGGCTTAGAAATTAGTCATCAGGCTAAAAAGTTATTAGGAAACACTTGATACTATGATTGCTTGCCTCTGGAATGAAGGAAGGGGGCAGGGAAGAGGGAGAAAAAGGGTGAGCCCTTGCACTTACAGTAAGGAAGATGTTCCTAGGACTGCCAACACAGGCACAGCATCCACAGAGGCCTGGGCCACAAGCAGCTCAGGCTAAAGCCCAGGACCAAAACTTGCCCCAAAGCATTCCCACCCCTGCTGCAGATACAGCCTTAAATAGAGGCGAGCCGCCTGCAGCCATCTCGCAGGGCAGCACCACCCATGGTGACCGCAGTCCAGCTGAGAGTCGTTTCTTGCCCAGCAATTGCTCACAGGCCGCAGCTGGGACAGCTCAGCCAGGGCTTCTTGCTCTTCTTCCCATAAGTGTTTGTGTGCTGGGGTCTGTGCTGCTCCTTTGGTTGGGCAGACAGCGTGGGGTGTAGGGTGAGCATCATGTCCTGCCCTGGAGCATTGTGCTGCCACAGCACAGCCTAGGGATGGGACGAGGGCAGGAGCGTGAGCCATGAGCTCCTGTGGGTCTGCTCCGGTTGGGAGCTCTGTAGCTGCCGCCGTGAGCCAAGTTTCCAAGTTTCTAACGTCCTCCCAGCTCTCACTGTGGTGGCAGCTCATGCCCACGGGCTTTCAACATACATGGGCAGTGCTCACCTCCTCCAGATTTGCCCCAGGCTGCTTTCTGGGCCGTGTCCCCTCCTCTTCTTGCCGCCCTGAGGCTGCATAGGGCTGACCACTACCGCACTGGGAGAGCAACCACAACAGTGTGAAAGAAGAGGGCATTGCACTTCCTCACAGCCACTTCCACACCACGCACTGGCTAACCCAAGCTGTCACCAAAGCTGCGGTGATGGCACCAGCGTAACCTGTGGATGGACAACGAGCAGCCGACAACCTGGAGGGCCATGGGGGCTCTATCTGAGGCAGCGCAAAGCCCAGCTGCCCACCCAGCCCTACTGTCCCCACACTGAGAGCAGTTTGCTGCTAGCAAATAGCTCTCCTCTCCCGCAGCAGGGCTGGCTGGAGCTGGCAACCAAAACGGCAGCGTTTCAAGTGGTTTTCTGGCAGGCAGTGCCAAGCATTTGCTGGGCCAGGGGAAGGGCCCTCCCCATCTTCATGGTAGTAAAAACATTAAAAACCTACTCAATTTGTACACAGTTTATATTCTTCGTAAAAGTGCTAATTACTCTCCCAAAGAGAGGAGAAGCAGAGCGATTTTTTGCATCCCACCCTTCCCCCTGCATTACCCTTTATACTTTTATGACGCAGCATTTATTTAAGTCGGAACTGGGCCCAGCTCGCTCTGCCTTTCGCACGGCGCATCCTCCCCTCTCTTCTCACTCGTAAAAAAAATAATAACTTGCAAATTTATTTCAGTGGAAATTTGGAAAAACATTATTAGGGAAAAAAAGGAAAAGCCTCCGAACATAAAGCACGCAAAGATGCCAACACACCCCTCCACAACTTTTTCCTTTGGTGCATACATTTTTCCAAGGTTACCTCAGAGGTTTTTTCTAGTTGGCTATTAAAACAAAACAAAACAACAACAACAACAAAAAAAGCTCCTGCCCCAAGAAGCACACGAAGCCATCACTGTGGCTTGGACCGCTTCCCTGCGTACAGATGCCATGAGAGAAGCAGTGAGGTTGTGGGGGGAGAAGCTGATAATTTTCCAAGACTTTTTCTCTCACCAGAGGAGGAGGATGAAGATGGAGTGATGATGAGTGAGGTTCCGTTTGTCCGGCAGCGTGACTCACTCAGCAGCAGTTTCCGATACACACTTTTTTTTTTCTTTTTTTTTTTTTCCTTTTTTTTCCATTACAGAATTTGGTGTCATTTATTCCTTCCTCCTCCTCAAGAAAAACAAATCCCGCTACCGTTATGTCTAATTTATTCTGGGAACTTGTTTGAGGACCCACCAAATGAGGTGGGGGAGGGGGAATCTGAAACACAATCCAAAATATAATCGGCTCTGGAAGCTTTTAAAGAGACTCCTTTAAGGCTGTGCCAAGCCTTAAAGAAGGAAAATACTTCCACTAAATCCCTCCCACCATGAATGGGATCCTGTATGTCTGAGGCTTTTTATTGGCTGTGTGCTGTTTTTTTTTTTTCCTTTTTTTTTTTTTTTTTATAATCAAAGATGTTACTTTTTCAAAAAGGGTCGGAGTTCTGCGGCTTTTCGGAAGGCAGCGAATTCCTGCTCCTTGGGCACGCCGGGATCTGACAGAGCCCTCCCCCACGCTCGGCCGGGTTCTCATGCGAAGATCTGGCTCCTGGAGCCTGAGCTGTTGTTTTTTTTCTGAAAGCTGTTTTTGTTCCCCTCTTCACCCTTTAAAAGCAAAATTAAACAAAACTAAGCCCTTAAAAAGAAAAAACAACAAACTTCCTCAGGCCCTGAAAGCCAGCCTGGCCTCCTCATTCTTAAAATATCCCCACCACCTTCAAGCAGGGGATGATGCTGCCTGTGCAACCTCATCTGACTCTTCTGTAGCCAGCAGGCTTGGAGGAGGAGGCCCCATCCGTCGTGGGCAGTGGGTGCGCACGGGACATCACCTTTGTAGAGCCAGGGCCACAAAGCCAGTTTTATGGCCAATGTATGGAGTTGTGTTGGCCCCGCAACCAACACCATGTGGTCTCAGTGCAGACCTCGAGCAAGCCAAGCTGGGCAGTCCCCTGGCCTTGACCCCATGTGCATCCTGACGGACTTGGCTCAGGCCTTTACCCAGTGCTAAAAGAGTCCTGGGCAGTAGCAGAGCATGCAGGTCATTGCAGGGTTCATCTAGTTGTTTATTTTGACAGAAGAGTATTTTGGAGCGCTCTGGCAGCAGCGCAGTAGTCCTGTGCGGAGCAGGAGGTTCTGCCCTGCAGTTCTTCCTTCCAGCAACACTTAGATCTAGGTTTGGAAACAGATAGCACTATCACTTTGCTCTTTCCACTAATGGCATTAATTCAGCTCTGCAACCTGTGTGGTGTTTAACCCTGCCTGTTTACTCCCTCAGATGCTACATTTAGCTTCAGCTGCCTGCTCCAAGATTTGGTCTCATCTCCACCCATTTACTTTGCTCTGAGAGCATAAACAGGAAAACACCAAAAGGGGCACGCTAGGATTAGCAATCTCAGGTCTGATTTCAAAAGGCCTATGACTGAGTTTGAAAAAGGCAGTTCCCAGAGCTGGGGATCCTGCCTGCAGAACAGACCTGCTACCACACTGTACAGGCCTTTCTGTTGAGCAAACTGGGGTCTGACTGAAGGGATGTGATTTCTGGGGTGGTAGGATGCCATGGGAATGTGGCTGGATGTTTGGGAGAAGTGAACCTCTTTTTGTCTGAGTCCAGGCGTACACTGCAGTCTTTGCCAGCACTACAATGAAGAGATGTGTTTAGGTAGATTAACAATACAGTAAGATTGTCCAGAAATTCTTTCAGATGCCATTAGGATATCGATGCTACTGGTCCAGCTAGTCCTGTGGATGGTGGTTTTATTCATCCTGATGGGAGCACTCAGCTTCATTGGGACCAGCCTTAACATTTACTGCTTGAGAGCAATCTTTAGCTGTTACAGATTGCTCTCCAATGCAACATCTGCATGCAATATCTGCAGGTTTTTTTTATTCTCCTCCTCATAGATCTTTCAAGTGGAAACATAATTGGTGGGATATTCCTGTTAGATGCAACTACTATTTACCTGCTGTGCAACTACTATTTACCTACTGTACCCTTGGGAGTTACCAACTCTCTCATTGACTGTGTAGGAAGTCATGGACCTCATGGCATCCTGTCTACAACCTCATCTTTCACAGGCCCTGAACAGCTTCTTAAACGTCTCATTAGTGCAGTGCTGTCCAAAACTGGCAACGCCTTTCTTTACACCAGTGACTCCTCTTCTAAAAGAGACTGCAAATCTCCTTAAACAGGAACCCTGGCATCCTTACAGTGTTTTCTATTTAATCATTACACTACTCATAAGGGACAGCTGCAGTTCAAATATTTTATCACTGTTTCTTCAGCTTTCCCCAGAGGATCATGTGCTCTTGGACTGCACCAGCAGCTCTGTGTAAATAGCTGCAGCAGAAGGAAATTGGTCATAGCCAGACCTTTTCTATTTGGGCTTTGGGTCACTCTGGAGAGCAGTTTGGGCTGCCTAGCTCACAGAGTGGTCCAGATAGCTGTGCACCATCAACTGCGCCTCTTTTTTCCACCCCTCTCAATCTCAGACTTTATGTCATATGCCATGCTGACCACTGATTTTCTGTTTTCTTCTTGGTCATTCTTAAAAAGTTTGATCATAGGGCCCTAAGGCAATCTCAGAGACCCCATGAGAAATCCTCCCCCTCAGTTATGATTTCCTGTTTACAATCATATTTTGGGATATGATTCCAAGACTTCTACTCTGTCACATTGATTTTGAATCATTTTAGTTTCTTAGATGTTATACAAAACAAATATTTTTCATGATTGTCAAACCCACCAATCAATCATATTTTTAATTTCACCGCAAAAGACTCTAAGTCTAGTTTGATAAACTCCATCTTCTGAAGGTATCAGAGGTCTTCCAATTAAGAAATAGTCTCATGGAAGCAGTCATTTAATTGGATATCAAGGTAGATCTAAAAAGAATAGGTTTAGATATCTATCCCACAGTAAAATAAATAAATAATCAAAGGCTTGTGACCCCCTCCAGGAATGCAACATTAATACTGGAATTAAACTCATCCAGATTTACATTTCTAAAGCATTAGGTTTCATTAGTTACCAAAACAGGCTGGCATTTTTCCCAACATACACAAGCTTGTTCATTTAAGAAAATGAAGTCCCTTTCTTGAAGGGCTGCTGGATTCTCAGACTAAATAGAATAGAACCCAAGGGGAAAAAAAAGAAAAAAAAAGATGGTCAGGTACTGCCATGTTCACCTATATGTTTGGAACCATTTGATGCTCAAGACCTCTTCCATGCAAACTGANTTGTTCATTAAAGAAAATGAAGTCCCTTCCTTGAAGAGCCGCTGGATTCTCAGACTAAATAGAACAGAACCCAAGAGGGAAAAAAGAAAAAAAAAAAAAAAAGATGGTCAAGTACTGCCATGTTCACCTATATGTTTGGAACCATTTGATGCTCAAGACCTCTTCCATGCAAACTGAAGGGCATATTGTCCATAAATGGAAATGCCTTGGGATTCCCAAAGGCAGCTTCCAGCAGAAAATGCAATGTATTTTCTTTGTGAACCGCTAAAAAAATTGTGATTCTAGATTGATATGGCTCAACAGGATAAGTTTTCTGAGTCTGTTGAAACCCAATTGAAATATTATAAGTTAAAGGGAAGAAAAGGCAGCCAACCTCAGATTGAGTTAAGTGTGCCAAACCTCACCATATAGACATGTGCAATTATGGAAGTTCCTGAAATATATTTTTGCTAGAAAGAGAAATGGAAGAAGGTTATATAGATACCAAAGAGCCTCAGGAAAGGATGCAGAATTATAGCCAGACAACCCACTGAGTGGGGAAAGAAAACCACAGCGACCAATTCCAAGTGGGAATCAAAGTCTAAGCTCAAAAATATGTATGATAAAGGAGGTATCAACATGTACCGCATGCCTGCATTTTTTTTAAGTACTGATTATACTGGGAGCCAGCAAGTCATGTGTGCCCTGCTGCAGACTTGGTGTTGCTGGCACAAACTATCTCATTGACTCCCAAAGGCAGAATATATATATAAATATATATATAATATATATATTTTTTTTTACAGCAGTTCTAATCCAAACCTCCCTGGCATGCCCTTAAACATCATCACTTGTGGTCCACTTCTCAAGCTCACCAAGACAGACCTGGAACCTCTCCCAGCAAAAGTGCCCACATCTCACCCCGTGCGGGGCCACGCGGCAGATGCCAGTTCTTCCGCCTTCATTTGCGGTCCAACGCGCTCACGCACACAGGGGTTTGTGTCATTAGGTTTTCTTTTTTTTTTTTTTCCTGATCCTCATGAACCCTAATTATGAATCCAAGGTCATTAACATCAGCAATGTTAATTATACGGTGGCTAAACAGCTGCTCCCCCTGTTGCTGGCCTAAAAGTACCATGTTGAAGTAGACAGCAGAATTTCTCATGCCATTTAAAATTTGCTATATCATGAGTTTCCTTTCAATTGCAAAAGCAGAAAAACAGCTTGAGTACTTTTCCTCCTACATCTTTATTTCAAACTGCTTTTACAATCCTCAGTATTTCTTCAGCATCTCCTGCCTTAAATACCTATCCCAAGGGGAATAAAAGGGAATTTAACAAAGAACAAATTTTCCCAGATGCTACCCAGAATCATCTGCAAACACAAAAGCAGAGACTGCTGTAAAATAAATTCTAATGGAGAGGTTGGCTGTGGGAGTATAGAGCTTATGGTCATTCACATGTTAGGAACTGCGGTTTTCAGAACTAAAATACAACTATTTCAGGGCAAGAACTCAGTAGCAGCTTGAAAGTAAGGTGCAATAACAGCTAGTGTCAGAGTACAGGAAGCCGAGCAGTATTTAGCATGCAGCTGAAATGTAAAGGGCCTTTCTTCACCTTGATATATTTTATAGCAGTTTAGATAACCAGAGTGAGGTAGCCCCAACAACAAACTATCACAGTTATCAGCTATTTCCTCTTCTGTGCATGGGGTGAAGAGTGTGGTGTGCCACATCCCACCGTGTAGGAAGTGTTAACAAGCACTGACTTTTTCACGGCAGTCACTGTATGTATAGCTGGCAAATATCAAAGAGAACCAACTCTTCCCCTTTTGCATCTTTCGCTTATTTTTTTCTTCCTCATCCTGAAACATGAAAGAGGGTACTCGAATTCACACAGGGTGAACTCCTATCTGACTTCCTTTGCAAAGTCTCACACTCTGTCACCCCTTGGAAACACCCATTTGCCAAATCTAGAGTTTGTGGAGGAATCTACATGAGTGCCTCTTCTATGTAAAGCAGCACCAACCTGGTGTTTCACAGAGGAAATAGCTGTCGTTTAGTCTGCACTTCAAACGCACATAACCAAGTATCTTACTGAAAACTACGTGTCCCCTCTGTCCCAATCTCCTTGCTTCCTACTCCCCAAAATCCTTAGGACTGCACATTTAGGCTTAACCACGAGAGACCCAGACTGTTTGGTGTCTTCAGATTTGGAGACCTTGCTGCTTAGGCCAGGGAGATGCTGACAAAATAGACTTTACTGAGTGACTCACTGCTCCTTTCGGCCCTCGCCAGAAGCCAAGTGCAGAGGCATGAAGAAAAACAAAAGTTACTGAAGCATTTCAAACTTTTCAGAAAAGTTTCGTTCAGCTTTAACTGCTGTAAAGCTCGGAGTACGATGAAGCAGGAAAGTGTCTTAAAACCAGCAGAGGTTCTTAGTAGACATGTGTAAGTTTTATGAGTGTTTTGCATTCCTGGTTCAGGTTTTATGGGTCCATATACTGACAACAGTGAGGTTATACAGCACACTCAGAAAATGCCCTGTAGATACCAGCTCAGAATTTGTCCTCAAATCTACTCCCACAGTCCAACTGACTTCCCTCGAATTGCCCAAGTATTTCAGATCAAAATTCAGCCCTTTTTGTTGTTTCTGAAGCACTATAAACGCTCATAGACAGGACGGGCAGACACCGAGGCCTGCACACACACACACGCTTGCTGGGAACTCTCCCCCAGGAACGCTCCGCTTGGATCCAGCCAGCTTCTCACATAATCCAAGCAGTGGGATGTCGGCTCTGAAAACAAAACAGGCAAAATATATCAAGTATGAAAAAAATTAATTTGTCTAAAATTGGAGGGGAAAAAAACTAAAGCCTAGGCACAAAGTACTGCCAGGGCAGAGCCTAGTCTGTATCTGCTAGGTTGTTCCTGATTAGCACGAGCCTAACTCCAGGGCGGACAGACTCACATACTTCCTCATCTTCCTCCCTCCATGCAGAGTACCACAACTGAACATGAGGCAGTAAAGCTGTAATGCAGCCATCCTCAGCTTTGCAATAAAGTCACAGTGACAAAGAGCATGACAGAAGTGTTGACATGCCATTTAAAAGGTTGATTTAATCTAATCTGTGCCCCAAAACACTGAAGTAACTTCTTCATCATGATGCAGTTATTTCATAAAGGCACTGAAGAGCAGAGGGATGCCTAAGTCCCTGATAGTGTTTTTTTTTTTTAAGTTTAACCTTTTAAAATTCCTTTTAAATGAAGCTCGCTGGTCCCAAGGATTTATGAAGCTCTTATTTGGAATAGTTCAGCTTCTTCATCATTTATTTTTGAATTGTGAATTTCACATATACACACACATTCACAAACATAAATCCATCTTAATAGAAATTCCCAAGCTCTTAAGACTGATCAAGAAAGCAACACAACCACAAGCAGGAATCTGCAAACAAATCCTGAGGGAAAACAGACTCCCCATTTGGGCACAGCTACGGCACCAGCATCAGCCACAGTCAAGCTCAGCTCACCTCCTCCCATCAAGTCTCCCCCCACACACAGCTGCAGAGCAAAGATCTTTACAGCCGCTCTGCAGATTTATCTCAGATCAATATTTTAGCTTATCTGCAGGTCGGTTAATCCTAATATGTACTAACTAGCGATAATGTATCTTAATTGCAACCTGGTGTCTTTAAATGCAGCTGTACACAGGGTCTCTCTCTCAATTTCAGCAATACAACATGTCTGAAGTTGTTGTCTCATCCTATCTTTTCAGTTATTCAGTTTAGAAGAAACATTTTTCCTTCCTCTTAAAAAGATAAAAAAAACCCTCATAATTCAAAGTAGCAGCTGGTAAGGTCTCAGAAAAATCCACGTGATATGCAAAGTTCAAAGGGCACAAGTTTATGGGGATCATAAAGCCTTTTTTATACGGGACAACAGGATTTAACTCTGTCTTTAAATATAAAACAAGGCCTATTATTCATACTTGTACCTACTAACTGTGACAGTATGACCAATTTAGGCTGATTCTAAGAATCAAGGAACTATACAGGATCCAAACCAAACACTCAACAAAATTAGATGAAAGAAATCCTTTTTTTTCAGTGAGGCTGGTATAGCCATAAAACAGAAACTGCAATTTGTTTAGACGGCAATTATAAGATTACCCTTCCCTTATCAAACTCACTGGAGATCCAGAATAGAACTTCACACATTCTTACAATTAAACAACTTGTTTGGATCTAATAAGACATTTATTGACTCCTAGGCTTGTATTGATTGTGAATAGGCTACAGCCAAGGTTTAGTAAATGCCTTGGAGATAAATCAGCATGCAGGTAATAAACTACAGATTGCATAAGCAAACATTACTTAATTATATTCCTATTAATACATTGAGTCTATAATGAATTTTTGAGGTATTTAATTATCAATTTGACAAGATAATCTAGGAGTAGTTAATGATGGACCAGTAAATTGTTAAAAAACTACAGGCACTTAATAAAGTCTCCTAACCGACACTGAATTAACTTGCCTTAGCTGTCTGGTTAAATAGACAGGAGTTAATTACAGAGTGCTTAAACAGCCTCACCATTTTAATATATGGCCCTCTTTGCTGAGCAGTAACTATGCAGCAGGAGACTCCATGTAGTTCATTCGAATGGCTAAACCACTTGCCGATGCAAATACTTCGACTTTAGCAAAATGTAGCAGTCAGGATCTTACACTTTACAAATACGGCGGCCCTCTCCCTGGGTACGTGACCAGAAATTACAGTGTGCTTTAGCCCTGCTGGCCGTGGTTTCATGGACACTGCTACCTAGATGTCCTGTGTAGCCAAGAAATGCTCTGCCCGGTGTCGGTTTGCAGCTCCTTCCTTGGTTAAAATCTGACACTTCACGGCAACAACTGTGTCAGCAGTGGCTCATGCAAGGACGATCACTTGCCACAGTGCGTTGGGAGCATGGCAGGGGGGTCCCCAGGCGAATGAGCAAGTGCAGGCAGAGCCAGAAACAGGCATTAGCATTTCATTAAAGCCAAAGGGTAGTGAATGAGGGTAACAAGCAGTAATAGTTGTGACACCTTCCCCAGGAATAGCCTCCAGCTGCACTGAGTGCTGCCATGGGCTCTGGAAGACTTGGCAGTGGTGTAGGTTTTAAATGTAGAACAGTGCTGATAATCTTGGGTTGTGTGTGAATAAAACATTGTAGAGCCTTAATCATCTGGAGAAATCTCATGCAAATCCTTTAAGCAAAAGTCGCTTAAGGAAGTAGAAGCAGTGTTGTTTGACTCCTGCAGTTCAGAGGCCCCAAGTCATCACTCTCCTATCATTAGCTTAAAGATAATTTTTCAAGTGGTTCTTTTAATTTATTTACTTTGGGGAACCTTTAAGGATGAAGCTTTTTCTCAGTAATTATGCAGCTTAAAAGCCCTTTCTCCCAAAATAAATAAAAACATTCATGCAATAACACAAATCCAGGAAGAAGGGCCTTAAAAAACCATCAAATGTTATGAGACTGAGAAACTGGAGTAGGAATGGTAAGGACCCTTACTCATCCAGATACTTGCATGACAGTGCAATGACAACAGCATCATGAACCCTGGCGTCACTGTCTCCAGCTGTCTTGTTTAAGAAGTCACAGCACTCTGCAGAGCCAGGCCATGAAAGACTGAACAGGGTTGTTGGAAAATCACAGGCACTGAGGTATCGTCACCCATTTTCACCCAAGTGAGGGGAAAAGGTTTCTGCTGCCTCCTGTTTGCCAGCTGGGCTGCCCACAGCTTGGATGTCCGAGGATGTCTGTTGGATGTCTGTTGTGTCGTTAAAGACAACACGATCCGCAGCTGAAGCCAGAGGGGATCCTCATAGAGCTGCAGTAGGTCAGCAGGACAGCTGAGCATCAGGTCAGTCTTCTCCAGCCTTCAAGGGCAGCGCTGTCATGAGACATCCTTGCCACTTCCAAAGTATTGCTTGCTGCATGTTTGCTGTTGCCACAAAGCAAAGAGGAAGGACCATGGCTTCAGCTCCTGGTGCCCCCAGGTCTGGGCCTTTCTCTCCTCCCATGCTCTCAGATTCATCACTGAGTACCCAATTTTAGATCAGATCAAGAGAAGATCAGCATCTTCAGAGAGGTCTCTCCTCAGAGAGCTGCAGTTGTGTCTGAAAAGCATGCAGAGCCCTTCAGTGTGTGACTGTGGTGGGACCGTGGTTGACTCAGGACTATTCCCTGAACTACACAAAGATGAGGAGCGGAACTGAATTTAACCCCATGTTTACTAAAATAGAAGGCAATAAAGTGCCTTTTATGTGCTGGCCTTGAGTCAGCCCGGGTCACTGGCAGGGCTGTTCTCTGCAGGATACTTGCTCCAGCGGTGCCCAGTTGTTTTAAGGCTTGCCCTCAGTGGGAGCATTCTGCCAGAGATGCCGCCAGATTTACCATCGGCTCCACATGTGAACCTCAGCACATGCATCTCCAATGTGCAGCAGTGGTTTCCAAAAGCCACTTTTGGTCCCAGTGCCCCTCGGGATGTCTAGAAACAGGCTCTCGCTGTGTGCCAAGAAGCACAAGCACAGCCTGCGGTGCTTCTGGCCTGGCTGGTGATGCCGTGGTTGCTTGTGGCACACAGCTGCTCCGTAGCCCGAGAGATCGGCCCGCAGTCATGGCCCAGCTAGGCTCCTTGGCCAGTGCTGCCGTGGTCCAGGGCCAGCAGAAAGCTCTTGTCCTTCTCTCTGAGACCACAGTTGCTGCTTCCTCCTGCCTACCCCATAGGCTCCTTCTCTGTGAGGTTTGCTCTGAGCGATCAGGATGCTCACATTTACCCAGAGGTATGAGGCCACCTGGCCGTTACCTCCCTCCTCAGCACAGATGGGAGCTCCTGCTTCTGCACATCCCTCCTCCTCCTCGCGCCGCTAACGGTTGCCGGGGTTTCTCTTTGGCTGCTGCTTTTGGGCCCAGCTGCAGGAGGGCTCTGCTCCAGCACAGGCTCAGCTGGGTTAGCACAATGGAAGAACAAAGACCTCCTCACTCTGAGCACAGCCTTTTCAGCCCCGTTTCCTTTTCCGATGCTTTCATTTCCTCTGAGCAAAATGCTGCTGAAAGAAGGGCAGTGTAGCTGCGCCTGCTGCACTAGGCATTGGGGCTTGGGTGTCACGGGCGGCTTCTTCATCCAGGTCAGCGATTTCAAAGGGGGGTCTTCACTGAGCTCCAGCCTTTGGAATAATAATTCTTCTGAGCAGACTTACCTGCTACCCTGCTGAATTGGCCAGCTCTGCCTGACCTGCCCCCTTGCATCTGGTAGCAGCAGAGGTGCTAGAGATGCCCTAGTGAAGGCAGATGAGAGCAAGCCTGGATGAGGGGGTGGTCTTGATTTTGGCATGTATGCTGTGATCAGCGAGGCATCCGGCAAAAGGAGAAAGTGTTTGGGGAAGTCTGGAGAAACTAGGGTAGTCCTTCCTTTGGTGATGAGGGGGAAGCAGGGGCCCAGGACACATGTGTATAACATGGCTTTGCTATAAGCACGTTCAAAACTCATTGCTTAGTGGACCTTTCTGCATGCAGGAAAGGGAGGTTGCCCTTCATTTTAAAAATGGTTAGCACGGGACAAAGTTATTCTTGCTACCAAGAAGGTGTTAATCTGCACATTCACTATGGAAGGAATTCATATTCCCTGAACTTGCATAAAGTTTTAAGTTAAGCCAAGCCAAACCGAACGACTTACAGCTGATTTCCTCAAGGCAGGAGGTTACTCAGTGACAGAGACCTCCACAAAGACACACGGACCCGTACGTGGCTTGATGACCTCCTCAGAAAGTGGCAGAACTGGGAGCTGTGTGTCCCTGGTTGGCTTTCGCTGCCGACTGCGCTCTGCTCGGGGCCTGGCTCGCACACGGGGCTTGAAGCTGCCCCAGAGACACGCGAGCAGCCAGGCCGGGCCCGCTGCTGCTCTGCGCGGGGACAACGGCGCTGCGAGGCGCGGGGACGCGACGCGACGTCCCGCGGTGTCGCCCGGCGTCCGGGGTGGCCCCGCGCCGCCGGGCCAGCCCTGCCCGGGTCTGTCGGCAGAGGGCACTCGGGGAGCGGTATTGCGGCGCCGGGGA